>LR738715.1:285333876-285365492 GCA_902687465.1 Secale cereale | reverse complement strand
CACCAAGACCACCACCATGCCCAAGACCTCCACCAAGACCACCCCCGGCACCACCTCCAAAACCACCTCCTCCACCAAGACCGCCTCCTTTACCACCTCCAAACCCACCACCAAGGCCTCCGCCATGGCCAAGCCCTCCACCAAGCCCACCGCCGGCACCACCGCCTCCGCCAAGCCCGCCGCCACCACCAAGCCCACCTCCACCACCAAAGCCGCCGCCGCCGCCGAAGCCTCCTCCACCGCCCAAGTTCTGCTTCTCCAAGAGACGCGCTTCGGCAGCCACTCCAAGAACAAGGGCGACGGCCAATGCCGCGAGCGCCGATATCCACGCGCATCTCGCCATCCTCGCCATTAGAAGCTAGCGAGCTAACCGGAGCACTGGACTGAGTTAAGCTGCTGCTGCTGCGGTCGATGCTTGAAGTGAAGGACGCTGCCTTGGTTTTATAGTACCTGAGCTGAGCTGAGCTGAGCTAAACCCGATCAAAGTGGATCGGACTGTGGAGACTACAGCGAAGATCTGTGCGCGCGCGTGGATTTAATGTAAGTAGTTGGCAGAAGGATATGACAACCCAGCCAGCTTAGCTAACTAGTTGGCGGAAGGAGAAGGCGTCTCAGGTCTCACCTGCGAGGATTTCAGCTTGCAGAGTCAAAGAAATACAGCAGCGAGAGAGAGAGGGGAGAGGCGAAGCGGAAGAAAGAGGGCACGCACAGTCGCGAGCACGAGCTGGAGGAGCAGAGACGGGGCCTATCCATCCAGGGGGCTGTCTGCTCGCTCGACTAGCTACACATGCACATGGACGTAGGAAGAGTAGTCCTGGTTCTGTAGCAGCGAGGGATGGCCATGCGTCGAGTTGGTGCCGGTGCATTTATGTTAACGCGCTCGCTCGGCTATATAGCTGCTCAACTAATCGCATCGCACCCGCGGCAGACGCATGTTACCTTGTTGGACATGAATAGGATAGTATACATAAGATCGGTGGCTGAACCCTACCATAGTACGCGCTTCGTTTCTTTTTAGTCTGCATATAAGATTTGATCAAAGTCAATCTTTGTTAACTTTGACTAAGTTTTTAGAATAATATATCAAGATTCACAATATGAAATCAATATTGTTAGATGCATCATGAAATTAATTTTCATACCATACAACTTTAGTATTGTAGATGTTGATATTTTTTCCTATAAAGCTGTCAAACTTACAAAGTTTGACTTTGACTAAATCTTATATGCAGACTAAAAAGAAACGAAGGGAGTACCCGTGTGGCTCCATATTCATTGAAAGTTTGAGACCCATATTCATTCAATGTAAATTGCCTAGCTAGCTAGGTGTGCACTGCACGCACATATTGAAACCATTTCTTTTAGAGCACTGGAACAAATATTAAGACTAACTAGTATAAGAGGCTGTAAAGAAGAGTGTCAGAAACATGACGCACACGATTCGTAATGGAGTATCATGATCAATGCGTACCCATTGTTACCGGCGCGGTCAACTGCCGTAAAATCATACCCCTTCTATCCAAATCAATTGACACAGCTCTACACCCATTGTAACTAGAGCAGAGAATTGAGAGGAGTTCGCAGCCGACCATCAGAGTTTATGTCTCGACTTGAGCATTTGGTATTTACGGAGATTTCTTTTATAAAAAAATTTCTTCTATAAAAAAAATGCCAACATGCTAGTCTAGCCCGGATTGGTTTCATCTTTTTAGTGTATTACTAAGGATGCTCTTTCTCAAAATAGAAAATTGTGAGAATGAATATGCCGTGTCAATGCCATTATGTCAGCTAGTGTCAAGGTATTTTCCCTCCGGTTCTTTTTAGTTCGCATATAAGGTATGTCTGAAGTCAAACTTTTTAGAAATAAATATCAATATTCACAATATGAAATCAATAGCATTAGATGCGTCATGAATTTAATTCATATTGTATAACTAAGGTACCGTAGGTGTTATTTTTTATATAAATATGATCGAACTTTAATTTGACTTCAAACAATTCTAATATGCATAGAAAAATATATCCGAGAGAATAGCTGGCAGTTACTGGAGTTGACCATTGGGCATTTTAGTGTCCGCGTGCTGTAACTAAGTACTCAACACCCGCGTTCGAGCTTCTTCTCGCGACACCATCCGGCTATTTTCCGCAGGTTTTAAGGCATTACGTAGCGAAATGTATGCAAGCATCTGAAGTCGGTCAACGTGCATGGACAATCGATCAGATTGTAAACCAGTACAGGGCCATCCTATCGGTTGCACAGTAGAGCGGAAGGATTTGCGTAAACAGATCAACGACGTGCCAAGTCGCAGTGCGTTACAGATAGGGCTGGGTCGAATCCACTGCCATGAATGATCGCTCAAGACGACGACCACGACGCAAAGGCAAGCAGGAAGTTGATACAACGTCTAGCTAGCGTCTAGTAACTATAACACGGGAGCAGGCAAGCATGAGCTGCGGTGCACACCGAGGAGAAGAAATGCAGACAGTGTGCACCATTTGTCTTGGACGCAATAATCTTCCCACATGCAGGTAGCTAGCGGCTGCATGCATACACTTGCGCGATAAGGGCCCTGTTTGATTTGTATGTGGATTTGTAAAAGCAGTTGTGAAAAATCTGCTGTGAAAAAATAGCTGTGCAAAATCTGATGTGAAAAAGATGTAGGCCATTTGACAAACTAGCTGATATAGCTTTTTCAGATTTTGGCCCGCAGCGGAATCAGATTTTGGAAAGCACGTCCTCGGCTGCTTACGCTTTTGGTTCAGATTTTGGCAGCGGATTTATGGAATCAGATTCTGCTGGGTTCGCCCTTTGGTTCAGATTCTACTACGCGGCAGCAGAATCCGTCGATAAAAGCTAAATCAAATAGGGCCAAAAGCACGCCTAATAATAGAGCCAGCTGGCTTTATCTTACGGGCACTTCATCTAAGGAGCATCTACAGCAGTGCACACCCCAAACCATCCTCAAACGCTCGAGCGGGATGCCCGGTCATTGATCGCTCATGAAATTTTGACCCATCTAGACACCTCAAATGAGCCTCAAATATCGGGGCTGACCGGCACCCTTCATATCCAGTTCAAATATGTGGTGGATATGAGGACCCCCCGGGGATCGTCCGGGCACGAAGTTTTGACTCAGACGGGCGCCTCAAATGGGCCTCAAATGCCCGGGCTAACCGGCACCTCTCATATCCAGCCCAAATATGGTACGGATATGGGCACGCCCGTCACGTCGGACACGACCCACGCTGCTCTATCCGACCCCGCATATATTCGTCCACATCCGTTCGCCGGACCAAACCCTAGCCACTTTACATTCCGCTCCCTCCGCCACCCAAGCTCACTTTCGGCGATCTTCGGCCGTTTCCGGCATGGCGGGCGGCGGATTCAAGTCCTCCGCCTCCAGATCCATCGACCCCGAGCTCATCCCACGCGACCTGGGGAGGAGATGGCCGTCCGGCTTGTGCTCCGCCGCTCCTGGGAGGAGGCCCGTGCCCGGCAGCGCTCGGACTCATTCCGTCGGGTATCCATTGCATCCGCCCAAATGGTGCATGGATCTGGCGCTAGGTGTGCCGTTGCTGCCTCGCCAAAGGCGGTGCGGTCCGTTTGGCGTCCGAACACGATGGCGGACGCGCAACCCGTCCGTTGGCGCGTCGAGCACGGGGACGCGCACAACGTGCCCGCCGTGCGAGGCAGCGGGCGTGGGAGGCGGCGACCGCTCTAGCGGCGGTGGACGTCGGCGAGGCAGAGTCGCATTCTCTGGCGCCCCGTATGGCACAATAGTCCGGGCGCCTCAACCGAATCATGCTGGACGTCGCCGGCTCATTCCAGGACGGATCCATCATCGATATGACGTCCACTAGCACCGTTCGAGTTTCAGGCTCCAACGGGGAAGAGTAGGGCATGGATGACGCCGGCGCCTTGAGTCCCGTCAGCTGGCTCATGTCCCATGCCCTACTCTACCTTGCCGACGTCGGATTCGGACCCACACTCTGGGGAGCGCAGCCGGCCGTCGGACATGGCCACATCAGAACCGGGCAAGCTCCGCTAAGATTATGTTTCACGTTGCATGTAATGATATGGATTTGAGGTTTCTAATTTGAGATGTCCAGTTGTAGAATCAAATATTTAGGGCATGACTGGTCACTGCCCGCGGACGCGCACTATAGCGTCCGTGGGCGTTTGAGGGGTTGGTTTTGGGGCGCCCGGATGTAGATGCTCTAACGTATTTGCCCACTCATATAGCAGTTAGTTATGGTTATACACTATGACCCACCACAGTCTCTCATGGAGTTTGCCTAAGCCCGTGCTGCAGCACGTAAGTTATGACTCATAGTTCACCAACATAGGAATTATAAGTGTTGCTCGTGCATTTTTGCATTCATGCATGCTAAAAAAAGTGGTAATTTTGAAATTGGTCATTAGCAAACCTAGCCCTGATTGTGTACTTTACATTGTTGCTTTGGGAAAATTAGGAAAAATGAAACCTTTCCCTTTAAACTACAAGTCTAGCCAGGTGTGGGACAATTAGGCACGACCTTTGCTCATTTTGTCATGTTTGGAGCACAATATAAAAAATTATGGAGATAAGGATCAAAGTGAAAAAATCACATTACAAGTGAAGTTTTGAAATCAAATTTAGGTTTAAATTAAATAATCATATAAGTCTCCAAGTATTTGAATTCAAACAACAAAAATGGATTACTTTATGGAATATTGCAAGAGATTGCAATTGGAAAAAATATAACTGCAAAGACATATAAATAAATATCAAGGAAATTCTTTATTGATCATAATACATATATAGAAAGAATACAATGAGGAATTAAACTTACATTTAAGAGAAAATGGTAGAAGAAAGAGAATTAAGGCCTAAACTATGTAAGCTAAGATCTTCTTCTTCTCTTCATGTGCACTTTATGTAGAACCTGCAAACTGAACACGGAGAAAACAATTGGGAATTAAGGTTAGAATGTTTGCAACTACATTCAAATATGCAATTTTAATTTAGGAGTCTAGCTTTACAAAACTAGGAACTAGTTAAGTTCTTATTCCTATTAGAAAGAGTGTTAATTAGACGTAAGTAAATCACCATTTCCTATTTAAGGTAATAATTGACAACATCTGATTAAGGAGAACATATTAAAAATTGGATCAAGGAGACTAAAGGGAAACAACAAGGGATAGTTTTGGCAACATTATCATCCCAAGATGAAGCAACCATCCAACCAAAGCCAACTGGAATATAGAGCTAATGACCAAACCCTAAAGCACTAGGTTTGTAAACACGAGACACAAGCAAGAAATAGGTTAAGCCTTCAAACTAAATCCAACTAACCACTATTTTTTTGTAATATCGAAAACATTTGAGCCACATAGCTACTAGTATGAACCCATAGTACAAGTGAGTACTACTCACACATCATCCTGGGAGCAACGGCGTTGATGAACATGACGATGGTAATGATTTCCTCCTCTAGCGGAGTACCGGAAAAAGACATGGGAGAAGTTACTTTTGTGAGTAGTTACTTTTGTTCTTGAGGACACGGGAGAAGTCTTGTTATAATTAATCATGTGACGTTGATATTTACTCCATATTTTGATGATATGTATGTTGTTGCTTCCTTTACTGGTGTCATGTGAACATCTGATACGTCCATTTTGCATCATGTTTTCCTACTATTATTTATAATATTTTTAATCAATATAATACTTTGTCGTGCAATTCTAAAGCCTTTTCTATCTTAATTTGCAAGGTTTACATGAAGAGGGAGATTACCGGCACCTGGAATTCTGGACCTGAAAAAACTATATCAGAGATACATATTCTGCACAACTCCAAATGAGCTGAAATTTCATGAAGAATTTCTTTGAAATATATAAGAAATACAAGAGAAAAGAGATACCAGAGGGGGCCCACCAGGTGCTCATGAGGCACATGGGCGCGCTCACCCCCCTAGGTGCGCCCATGTGGCTTGTGGGGCTCCTGTCCATTCTTCGAGACCCATCTTCTTCTATATGATGCCATTTTCTCTAGACAAACAAATGAAGAGAGAACTTTCGGGATGAAGCGCCGTCGTATCGAGGCAGGACCTGGGCACGAGCACTTTTGCTCTCCGGCAGAGAGATTCCGCCGGGGATACTTCCCTCCGGGATGGGGAAATCGAAACCATCGACATCACCAACATCCATCTTATCATGGGAGGACCAATCTTCATCAACATATTAACTAGCACCATCTCATATAAAATCCTAGTCCATCTCTTGTATTCAATCTTTGTCTCAAAACCTCATATTGGTACTTGTGGGTTACTAGTAGTGTTGATTACATCTTATAGTTCATGCTAGTTGGTTTATTTGGTGAAGATTATATGTTTAGATCCTTGATTCTATTCAATACCCTGATACGTCTCCAATGTATCTATAATTTTTGGTTGTTCATGCTATTATATTATCTACTTTGGATGTCTTATATGCGTTAATATGCTATTTATACTCCCTCCGTCCTGAAATACTTGTTGGAGAAATGGATAAAAATGGATGTATCTAGAACTAAAATACGTCTAGATACATCCATTTCTTCGACAAGTATTTGCGGACGAAGGGAATATCATTTTTGGGACTAACCTATTAACCTAGTGCCCAGTGCGAGTTTCTGTTTTTTCCTTGTTTTGTCTTTTACAGAAATCAATATCAAACAGAGTCCAAATGGAATAAACCTTTAAGGTGATTTTTCTTGGACCAGAAGACATCCAGGAAGCTTCGGGAAGAGGCCAAAAGACCCACGACACGACCACAAGTCGCCACGGCGCGTCCTAGGGGGGCGCCCCTAGCGCTTGTGGGACCCTCGTGGCTCTTCTAACCCTAACTCCAGCTCTATAACCCAAATATCCCCCCTACGTCGGAGGGCACACCAAAAATACTTTTCCACCGCCGCAAGCTTCTGTTCTCGTGAGATCCCATCTTGGGACCTTTTCCGGTACTTCGCCAGAGGGGGATTCAATCACGGAGGGCATCTACATCAACCTTGTTGCCCTACTGATGATGTGTGAGTAGTTTATCACAGACCTACGGGTCCATAGGTAGTAGAGAGATGGCTTCTTCTCTGTCTTTGATCTTCAATACAATGCTCTCCTCGATGTTATTGGAGATCTATTCGATGTAATCTTCTTTTGCGGTGCGTTTGTTGAGATCCGATGAATTGTGGATTTATGATCAGATTATCTATAAATATTATTTGAGTCTTCTCTGAAATATTTTATGCATGATTAGGATAGGTTTGTATTTCTCTCCGGTCGAAAAAGGGTAGCGAGGCACGTATTGTATTGTCGCCATTAAGGATATCAGGATGGGGTTTATACCATATTGCTTGAGTTTATCCCTCTACATCATGTCATCTTGCTTAAAGCATTGCTTTGTTCTTATGAACTTAATACACTAGATGCAAGTAGGAGTCGGTCGATGTGGGGAGTAATAGTAGTAGATGTAGAATCGTTTCTGTCTACTTGTCACGGACGTGATGCCTATATTCATGATCATTGCCTTAGATATCATCATAACTTTGCGCTTTTCTATCAATTGCTCAACAGTAATTTGTTTACCCACCGTATGCTTTCTTCGAGAAAGAAGCCTCTAGTGAAATCTATGGCCCCCGGGATCTATTCCTTATCATATATTTTCAGATCTATAAAACCAAAAACCCCAAAATACCTTGCTACACTTTATTTGTGTTTACTTTATTTCACCTTTTATCTATATTTTAAATATATCTCTATTAGATCTCACTCTTGCTAGTGACCGTGGAGGGATTGACAACCCCTTTTTTGTTTTGTGTGCAAGTGGTTGTTAGTTTGTGCAGGTGCATCTATTGAGGACTTGCTTGTGCCTCCTACTGGATTGATACCTTGGTTCTTACTGAGGGAAAGATGTATCTCTACTTTTATGCATCACCCTTTCCTCTTCAAGGGAAAAATCAACGCAAGCTCGAGAAGCAGCATATCCCTCTAATCTTAAACTTAAATATGATTTGTGAGTACTTACTTTTGTTCTTGAGGACATGGGAGAAGTCTTTTCATAAGTAATCATGTGAATCTGGTATTCCTTCGATATTATGATGATATGTATTTTGTTGCTTCCCTTGGTGGTGTCGTGTGGACGTCGAGTACATGACACTTCACCATACTTTGGCCTAAGGGAAGGCATTGTGTATTAGTAATTAGACGATGGGTTTCTAGAGTGACGGAAGCTTAAACCCTACTTTATGCGCTATTCCGCAAGGGGCTGATTTGGATCCATATGTTTCATGCTATGGTTAGATTTATCTTAATTTTTTTGTGGTAGTTGCGGATGCTTGCGAGAGGGGGTAATCATAACAGGGAGGCTTGTTCAAGTAAGAACATCACCCAGGCACTGGTCCACCCATATATATCAAATTATCAAAGTAGCGAATGTGAATGGAACAAACATGATGAAAGTGACTAGATAAAATTCCCGTGTGTCCTCAAGAATGCTTTACTTATTATAAGAGATCGTTCCCGCCTGTCCTTTGCTATAAAAAGGATTGAGCCACCTTGCTGCACCTTTGTTACCGTTACTACTTGTTGCTCGTTACAAATTACCCTACTACTGAACTATCTGTTACCGATAATTCTAGTACTTGCAGAGAATACATTTCTGGATGCCGCTTGTCATTTCCTTCTGCTCCTCATTGGGTTTGACATTCTTACTTATCGAAAGGACTGTGATTGATCCCCTATACTTTTGGGTCATCAAGTTTCTTTTCTGGTGCAGTTTTCGGGGAGTGAAGCACCTTTGGTGAGTAGAATTTGGTAAGGAAACATATTACATGCTAAAGTTTACCATCCTTTGTTACTATGGAAAGTAATCCTTTGGGGGGGATTGTTTGAGGCATCTTCACCTCAACCTGAATAAATTAGAGTTGCCCCTCAAACTATTGCACCTACTGAAAATATGTATTATGATATTCCTTCGGGTATGTCTTACTTCTCATCTGCGTTGGTATTTCCCCAAAGAGGAGATGATGATGCAGTACAGTAGAGATAAGTATTTCCCTCAGTTAAGAAACCAAGGTTATCAATCCAGTAGGAGAACCAAGCAACACTATGTAAGCAACACCTGCACACAAACAACAAATCCTCGCAACCCAACGCAACAAGGGGTTGTCAATCCCTTGAAAGTTACGTGCAAGATTAAATTGTATGGTATTTGATAAATAGATAGATTGATATATGCAAATAAAATAAAAGTAAATAAATTGCAGGAAGGTATTTTTGTATTTTTGGTTTATTAGATATGAAAATAATATGATAGAAATAGACCCGAGGGCCATAGTTTTCACTAGAAGCTTCTCTCTTGATGAGGTAAATAAATTACTGTTGGGCAATTGATAGAAAAATAAATAATTATGACGATATCCAAAGCAATGATCATGCGTATAGGCATCACATTCAAGATAAGTAGACCGACTCCTGCCTGCGTCTACTATTATTACTCCACACATCGATCGCTATCCAACATGCATCTAGGTGTATTATAAGTTCATGAAAAACAGATCAATGTTTTAAGCAAGGTGACATGATGTAGACAAGATAAACTCACGTATGAATAAACCCCATCATTTTACCCTTAATAGCAACGATACATGTGTGTCATGTCTCCTTCTGTCACTGAGATTGAGCACCGCAAGATCGAACCCATCACAAAGCACCTCTTCGCATGGCAAAAAAAATCAATCTACTTGGCCAAACTAAACCAATAAATCGGAGAATAAATACAAGGCTACACGAATCATGCGTAAAAGAGTATAGAGAAAACTCAAATAATTTTCATGGATAGATCTGATCATAAACTCACAATTCATCGGATCCCAACAAACACACCTCAAAAAGTCATTACATTGAATAGATCCCCAAGAACATCAAGGAAAACATTGTATTGAAGATCAAAGAGATGGAGAGAGAAATCCATCTAGCTAGGGGGCTAGACCTCGCGAGGGGGCTAGACCTCGCAAGGAGAACAACACCAAGACCCCCTCAGGAGCGGCCTCGGCTAGGTTGCTCCAGAGGGGCGGAGAATCCAAGGCCAAGCCTGCCTCAGGAGGAGGCAGTGACGCGAGTAGTGACGCACCACGCCAGCGGGTGCCAGCGCGTGCCAGTGGCACAGTTGCCGTTTTGGTGCAAAGAAGACAGCGCAGGTGCAGGTTCCCGAGGGGCGGGACAAAGGTTTCCCCTTTGGTGCAACAAGACCGAAGACCGCAAGGACGACAGGGAGGATGTCACCACCGAGCCCACCACCGCGTCACCACCTTATCCCTTTGCAGGCGAAGACCGCTTTTGTCAGGATAGGAACGTCCTTGTGTTCCCGCTCAAAATGGCCATTGTGGGATCCCTTCCCGCCTAAACATTTCGGGGGAAGAGGACCCTGGCCGCCTATATAAGTAGCTAGGGTCTCCACTATGGAGGCATTCTGATCGGATCCAGAGAGACTGCGCCTTCAGACCGAGGAGCAAGAATTCTTGCCTCCTGACCCTCCTGAGCTCTCCTCCCGAGCTCAGGAACTACTGTACTTGTCATACTCAAGCCCCCCATGAGGCAAATCCACCAAAGCAGGACGTAGGGTTTTACACCGCAAGGTGTCCTGAACCTGGGTAAATTCGTGTGTGCTTTACTTGTTGCTTGCATGAATCTATTCATTGGACGAGGGCGAGGCGCTAGGGAGACGTGAGTGGGAGGGATCTTCGTTCATGCCCATGTATTCGAACTTCTTGGGTTTACGGAGCCCGTAATCCGACATTTGGCGCGCCAGGTAGGGGGCGTGTCGAAATCTCGCCTCTCCGACGACCTCATCCTGCTCTCGTTCGTTGACCTCGCTTCGCCGCCATGGTGGACACACGCCGAGCGCACGCTGTCCGCCGCGCCGCCAACGTCGCTCAGACGGCGCCCGCGGGCAACGGTGCACCGCTCCGCCCCAACTCATCGGTCGCCAATGCCGCCACCGACCCGGCCATCCACGAGCAGCAGGACACGTCGCTGTCGCTGTCCGTCCGGCGCGATGGCCGTGCGGCGACGCCATCACCCTCGCCGGCCGCGGCGTCATCCTCGCTGATCCGCCGCGGGCCGGTCTACCAGCAGCCCGCGCTACTGATGGCGCGGGAGCTCCTGCGCTACCGCCCGACGGACGACCTCTACGATGAATGGCTCCACCACATCACCGAGCTCGTCAACGCCGCCGGGGAGGTACATGCACCAACTCACTCCTCCCGTCCTGCATCGCTCATGGCAGGGAACGAGGGCCACGGTGTCCTGGCTCCACCTCCACTGTACGGCGCCGGCCAGGGGCTTAGACGCAAGGCTCCGCGGCGCGAGCAGCCCCGCAGGGCCCCTGCGCGCGACGAGGAGAGCTGCCAGGTGATTCCGCATCCCCAGGCAGAAGCTCGCGGGCCCCCGTCCCGCAGCACCAGAACCGTGCACCACAGGAGGTGGTGGCACCTGTGCCCCAGGAACCAGCACCGCAGGCGCAGGGGGCGCCTGCAATCATGAGCGTGTCTGGATGTCGCGCCCTAGCTCCAGAGCTGTGGCGCCTCGTCTGGCCCGACAAGTTCAAGCCGGATCTGCCTCCGTGCTACGTTGGCACCGCCGACCCTGCAGAGTTCCTCCAGCTCTACAAGCTGAGCATCGAGGCGTCCAATGGCACCGAGCAGGTCATGGAGAACTGGTTCCCCATGGCCCTCAAGGACGGCGCCCGCTCCTGGCTCCTGAACCTCCCCGTGGGATCCATCTCCTCCTGGGGGGGATCTTCGTGAGCGTTTCCTCGCCAACTTCTAGGGTACCCGCGACCGTGCCCCGGCGGCCGCGGATCTGCGCCGCGTGAAGCAGCAACCTGATGAGACCCTACAGGAGTACATCCAGCATTTCAACCACGTGCGCCTCAGGATCCCCAGGGTCTCGGACGAGGCCATCATCTCGGCGTTCTTCGATGGTGTTCGCGACATCAGGATGAAGGAGGAGCTCGCCATCCACGAGGACCTGTGCATGGCCCTCGAGATGTTCAACCTCGCGACGAAGTGCGCCAGGGCAGAGGAAGGACGCCTCTCTCTCCTGGAGCTGCCCGAAGCGGAGGCTGACAACAAAAAGGCCAAGGCCAAGGAAGCGAAGCGCAAGGGACCCACCGTGATGGCTGCGGAGCCAGAAGTAAAGCGTGGCTACGGCTACAACGACCCCCCCAGAGACAACCGCCCGTACCGCGTCTTCCACGATGTTCACAGCCACAACACTAACGACTGCCCAGAGCTCAGGGCGATGCGCAGCGGGCGGCGCCCTGAGCGCGACAACCGCGGCTACGGTCGCGGAGGAGCCATTGTGGAGGACGCTAGGACGGCAGGAACTCGCGCCAAGGATGGCGTGACCAACCTCGTGAAGACCACTGGCAGGAGCAGCCTCGTGATGCCCCTGGCGCGACCAGCCTCGTGACAGTCGCCCTCAGGGCAACGCAGGCCTGCCTCCGCTGCCACCACCGCCAAGAAGAAACGACGATGACCGCCAGGGGGATGAAGCAGGGGGCTTTCAGGAGCCACGCGCAGTTGCATGCATCTTGGGAGGAGCGCATGCTCCGGCTTCCTGATGGGCCTCGAACCCCTCGTTGGATTACCCCAAGTGGAAGGTGTAAGATGCAGTAAGTAGAAGTGTTTTCCCCTAGCAAAGATGCCAAGGATCGAATCCCCAGAGACTCCTAGGTTCAACAGGTAGGTGTCAACTGCTAACGGCGCAATTAGCAATCAACGTGGACCTGCACACAGATACAAATAACTTTGCTCCCAACGAGTACAGAGAGGTTGTCAATCTCTCCGGCCTTGTAGTTCACAAAGGGTTAAAAGCAATATGATAGTAGTGATAGAGAGTGTTTTGCAATAGTAAATAAAATAGCGAAAAGTAAAATAGTGTATGTGATCAATTATGGTAATAAGGACTGGAGTCACATGATGTTCACTAGTGATGTCTCTCTCCCAAAAGACGATAAAACAGCTATGTGAGGTAACAAATTACAGCTGGGCAATTGACAGGACCACGAACGCAAACCAATGTTGATTACATTGCAAGAAAGGTTGAGGTTCAAAGCATGGGCGGTACGCCAAAGTAAGTAGACCAAAATCCATAAATATCTACTACTAATCATCCACCTTGAGATATCTATCCAGAACATCTCGCTGGTATTAAGTTGCGAGTCCCACCCATAGTGTAAACTCAATGCAACAGACAACTACATTAAAAGAACTTTGCGTAAAGTAAACAATCCTTGCACCCGCGGGCACAAGAACCGTTGTTTTCCCCCTTGTGGCAACAACACATCCCCTAGACTCATGTTTCTGTCACTCAAGCTAGTCATCGAGGGGCATGAACCCACAATCGAGCATAACGTTCCCTCTTGGAGTCACTACTTACTACTCGGCCAAAGCAATAAATAACAAAGGAGAACATGCAAGAATTACTTATGAACTAAAATATAAAAGAGGTGAATCAAATATATTACTCAAGATCAATCTGAACATAATCTCATAATCCATCGGATCCCAGCAAACTCAACATAGCAACAACATAAGGATTACATAGGTGCCTCGATCATGTAGGGCAGCTCACGAGGACTAATTAGTGAAGCACAAGAATGGGAGGAGAACATCACATAGCTACTGGTCATGGACTCATGGTCCAAGGGAGACTACTCACGAGTCATCCGGGAGGCGTCCATGGTGGTGGAGAAGCTCCCGGTGGTGACCCTCCCCTCCGGCAGGGTGCCGGGAAGAGTTCTCCTAGTGCTCCCGATCTTGGAAGCGGCGGCGGCGGCGGAACAGAGATGGGATCGCGAAAAGAAGTCTTGTTTCAAGGGTTACGGGGGACCCTTTAAATATCTGCCAAAGTAGGGCATCGGGGGGCTCTCGGGGGGCCGAGGCGCCCCCTCGGCGCGGCCCAGGGGGGGCGTGCCCACAGGGCGCCTGGGGCCCCTGTGCCCCCCCCCCAGGCTCCCCTTCGGAAGCAGTGTCGTTCCCGGAACGCTGATTTTTTATATATTTTTTCTGTATTTTTCTAGGCAGTTCTCGAAACGTGAAAACCTGAAATACAAAAACAGCCGAAAACAGAAACTGGCACTGGGGTGCACTGGATTAGTAAGTTAGTCCAAATATGATCAAAAGTGTATGGAAGTGTATGAATATCATAGCAATATCACCCAAAAGTGGCATGGAGCAAGCAGAAATTATAGATACGTTTTGGACGTATCAACATCCCCAAGCTTAATTCCTGCTCGTCCTCGAGTAGGTAAATGATAACAAGAATAATTTCTGTGGTGACATGCTATTAACCATACTGGACTTTCTCATAGTCATATGACAAAAGCTTACCGAGACAATGATTCTAAAGTAACTAAGTTGTCTCAAGAGAAAATCACAAATGACTGAAAGTTTTACAACATGAAACTGAAACATCAAAAAGATTTGCAATGAACATGATGTGCAAATATGATCAAGTGATATCTAGCTTGCCCCCTTTAGTGATGCAAAACATAAATGCAAGGGCACCTTCAAGGTTTAAGTGATGACTAGATACAATCATTTCAGAATAAACGATATCACAATCATGCAAAAGACAATGCTACTTTGGGACCATGCACATTACACTTAGAATGACAATCATGCTCTCAGTAGTTGATGCTTGAAGTGCTAGAGCTTTTTATTTTGGAAACATGGAAGCAATTGTGTCAACGGTAGTAGTACTTCATATGTGTCATGTATAAAACATCTTATAAGTTGCAAGCCTCATGCATCGAATACCAATAGTGCTCGCTCCTTGTCCTAATTAGTTCGGATCCCCATGGATTATCATTGCATTGCATATGTTTTTACCATGTGTCACAAAGGGGTACCTCTATGCCACCTGTACAAAGGTCCAAGGAGATAGATCGCATTTGATTTCTCGTTTTTGACAAATCTCAACTTGAGGACATCCATACCGGGACAACATAGAAAATAGATGATGGACTCCTCTTTAATGCATAAGCATATTCTCATGAGAGATTGAGGATTAAGGTCCAAGCTAAAACTTCCACCATGAGGCATGGCTTTGGTTGGCGGCCCAATGTTCTTCTCTAACAATATGCATATTAATTCAACCCACGGTAAATCACCCTTACTTCAGACAAGACGAACATGCATAGCAACTCACATGATATTCAACAAAAGTGTGACAGTTGATGGCGTCCCCAGAAACATGGTTACCGCTCAGCAAGCAACTCATAAGAAATAAGATACATAAGCAACATATTCTTTACCACAATAGTTTTTAGGCTACCTTCCCATGAGCTATGTATTGCATGATCAATTTGCTTAGTGCAGGTGGAGGTTAGCAAAAGACTGGGAGCGACCAACTAAGAGAGCAATGACGCTCATAATCATGCAGAGCGACAAAGCAATATTGAATCTGGCATGGTAGTTATATCGCTACTTAGAAACAAAAGATCATCAAGGCTTGACAGACTTTCTTTACAGTCTTGAATATGCGTGAGCATACGCTAAGTCAATCAAAATAAATTCTCGAAGGAAGATATTACTAAACCATACCACATCATAGGCAAACAAACCAAGTTGGTACTCCAATGACACATTGGGAACCCCCCAGCTATCTGAGATTAACCATAAGAAAACCTGAACTACTAAGCACCATCATGAAAGTAGCATATTTATCATAGACACATTAACCCATGAAACGGAAGCAAACTCTCTTAATAAGGTGAGCATGGTAATTTAAAAAGAGTTCAAGCAACCAACTAAATAAAAGCTCTTTGAAAAGATAAGCATGAATACTAAGAGCAAAGCACGATAGTAGCTATTAAAAGATAAAGAACACACACAGCATAGATAGACATAAAAATTCTATGTAATGTTCTAGGTAGAGGTGGAGCGTGTTTCTCTCCCACATAAAGGAATGCTGGGTTCCGACTCGTTATGAAAAACTAAAAAGAAAACTAAAAGCAAGACGCTCCAAGCATAGCACATAACACATGAAGTGATAAAAATATAGCGGAACGAAAGACGAACTGATAGTGTTGATGGAGAAGGGGATGCACGGGGGGCATCCCCAAGCTTAGACGCTTGAGTCTCCTTGAATATTTCTTGAGGGTGCACGGGGGCATCCCCAAGCTTGAGCGCTTGACACTCCTGAATCTTTTTATCATCTTCCCTCGCACACTTGAAAACTCCCTTCATACATAACTCATTCATAATCTGATTAGTGAGGTTAGTACCCTTAATAAAATAATTATACCTTGCTGGAAATAAGGATATTATTGAATTTCTACTGTTTCTCAAGATTGCCAAAAGGTTTTCGCAAAGAAAAAACAAGTTCTTAATTTGCAAAGTGAAGGTAAGGCAAAACAGGACAGAATCTATGAAAAACAGAACAGCAGGCAGTAATTGACCTGTTCGGGATACTTCTGCAACTCAAATCAAAAAACTCAGAACTGACGCACGAAAGACAATTATATAGAGAATGCTGTCGAAACAATTCAGACCAAAAATATGATCTGGTGATTTTATACGAATTTTTCTATCCAAGGACAGAATCTGTTTCCTGGACAGCACCTCACAACTTTTGAACTTTCTAGCAATCAGAGGCTATACTTGGCACAAATATGAAAAGCAAAGATACAATGATGATGCTACAGCAGTAAACAACATCAAGACACAACAAAAGCAAAAAAATTATTCATGTGGGCTGCCTCCCAAAAGCGCTTTCTTTTATGCCTTTAAGCTAGGCATAATGCAAAGATCAAGTTTTATCAAGAGTAAAAGAATAACTAGCCCGTACAACGGACTCAAAAGGTAACTTGACCTTCTTACGAGGGAAGTGTTCCATCCCTTTCTTGAGAGGAAACTGAAATTTTATATTACCCTCTTTCATGTCAATGACAGCACCAACGGTGCGCAAAAAGGGACGTCCCAAAATAATTGGACATGAAGGATCATATTCAATATCCATAATAGTGTAATCAACGGGCACATAATTATCATTGACAACAATAAGAACATCGTCGATCCTCCCCAAAGGTTTCTTTATGGAAGAATCAACGAGACGAACACCAAAAGAACAAGAATCATAAGGTTTCAATTTAAGCATATCATATATCCTTTTGGGCATAACAGAGGTACTAGCACCAACATCACATAATGCATAACAAGAGAAGTCATTCAAATAAATTTTTATCATAGGATCCCAACCATCCTCTAGCTTTCTAGGTATGGAGGCCTCTACTCTAAGTTTCTCCTCCCTAGCTTTGATGAGAGCATTAGTGATATGCTCTGTGAAGGCAAGGTTAAGCGTGCTAGTACGGGGATCTCTAGACATTTTGTGAAGGAAATCAATAACTTCTGTAAGAGTGCAATTATCAAAATCAAGGTCATGAGCATCAAGTAAAGTGGTAGAGGTGTCCTTAAGGCTCACCTGTTTGGTAGTTGACATAGCATCACCATTAATAGGTCCATTGGGACCAGGAGTACATTGGGTGCTAAGAGTGTGAACATTCTCAATAACTTGGATAGTAGCAACAATGTGGTGGGTAGGAAGGCTCTTAATTCTTTCCTCTTCCTCCCTTAGGGATGCAATCACTTCGGGTTTAGCTGCCATTTGGTTTATCAAAGTAGCTTGTGTGTGGGATATATTGGAAACTTGGGTTTCAGTGATAGTGAGTCTAGTCTGGAGGTTGGAAATCTCAATATTTATGTTCTCTAATCCTCTACTAATGTCTTGCAAGATAGCAGTATGCTCATTTAGTTGCCTCGAGAAGGTTTTGTTTTGTTCATATTGGTTGTGCATGTAATTCTTAGTGGCCTTCTCTATTTCTAGCAGTTTCTCATAGCCAGGTAAATCTCTATTTTTTTGGAAAGAGTTATTGGTAGTATGATAAGCATTGTCATACGATCTAGAATTACTACCAAAGTTACTCCTATAAGCATCGGCAATCACTGAATCCAAAGGATCATAACGAGGATCAACAGAAGATTGTTTCGAAAGTAGAGACATGATCAAGTCAGCTTTTTCATTGAGGGAGGAAATCTCCTCGACAGAGTTTACCTTCCTACCTGTTGGAGCGCGTTCGGTGTGCCATTGGGAATAGTTGGTCATCATCTCATCGAGAAGCTTTGTGGCAGCACCAAGTGTAGTTGACATAAAAGTTCCTCCCGCGGCCGAATCTAACAAGTTCCGCGAGGTAAAGTTCAAGCCTGCATAAAAAGTTTGGATAACCATCCAAGTAGTCAAACCGTGAGTAGGGCAGTTTTTGATAAGAGACTTCATACGTTCCCAAGCTTGGGCAACATGTTCATTATTCAATTGTTTAAAATTCATGATGTTACTTCTAAGTTGGATAATTTTAGCAGGTGGATAGTATTTTCCAATAAAAGCATCTTTGCACTTGTCCCATGAATCTATGCTATTTCTAGGCAAAGACTAAAACCAAATTTTTGCTCCTCCTCTCAAAGAGAAAGGAAAAAACTTAAGCTTAACAATATTACCATCTATTTCTTGGTACTTTTGCATATCACAAAGTTCTACAAAGTTGTTCAAGTGTAAAGCAGCATCATCTCCAGCACCGGAGAATTGTTCTCTCATGACTAAGTTAAGTAAAGCAGGTTTAATTTCATATGAAGGTGCTGAAGTGGCAGGTGTAGTGATAGGTGTGCTGATAAAGTCATCGTTGTTGTGACTAGTGAAGTCACACAACTTGGTGTTCTCGGTGGAACCCATAGTAGCAAGCAAGCAAGATAACTATTTTTGTGATTTTTGATAAAAAAGGTACTAAAGCAAATAAGAAAGGTAAACTAACAAGACTAATAAGCAAAGGTAAAAGATAGCATGCAACTCCCCTATCCTGAAGAGTGGAGTCCCCGGCAACGGCGCCAGAAAATACTCCTTGATGGGCCTCGAACCCCTCGTTGGATTACCCCAAGTGGAAGGTGTAAGATGCAGTAAGTAGAAGTGTTTTCCCTTAGCAAAGATGCCAAGGATCGAATCCCCAGAGACTCCTAGGTTCAACAGGTAGGTGTCAACTGCTAACGGCGCAATTAGCAATCAACGTGGACCTGCACACAGATACAAATAACTTTGCTCCCAACGAGTACAGAGAGTTTGTCAATCTCTCCGGCCTTGTAGTTCACAAAGGGTTAAAAGCAATATGATAGTAGTGATAGATAGTGTTTTGCAATAGTAAATAAAATAGCGAAAAGTAAAATAGTGTATGTGATCAATGATGGTAATAAGGACCGGAGTCACATGATGTTCACTAGTGATGTCTCTCTCCCAAAAGACGATAAGACAGCTATGTGAGGTAACAAATTACAGCTGGGCAATTGACAGGACCACGAACGCAAACCAATGCTGATTACATTGCAAGAAAGGTTGAGGTTCAAAGCATGGGCGGTACGCCAAAGTAAGTAGACCGAAATCCATCAATATCTACTACTAATCATCCACCTTGAGATAACTATCCAGAACATCTCGCTGGTATTAAGTTGCGAGTCCCACCCATAGTGTAAACTCAATGCAACAGACAACTGCATTAAAAGAACTTTGCGTAAAGTAAACAATCCTTGCACCCGCGGGCACAAGCACCATTGTTTTCCCCCTTGTGGCAACAGCACATCCCCTAGACTCATGTTTCTGTCACTCAAGCTAGTAATCGAGGGGCATGAACCCACAATCGAGCATAACGTTCCCTCTTGGCGTCACTACTTACTACTCGTCCAAAGCAATAAATAACAACGGAGAACATGCAAGAATTACTTATGAACTAAAATATAAAAGAGGTGAATCAAATATATTACTCAAGATCAATCTGAACATAATCTCATAATCCATCGGATCCCAGCAAACTCAACATAGCAACAGCATAAGGATTACATAGGTGCCTTGATCATGTAGGGCAGCTCACGAGGACTAATTAGTGAAGCACAAGAACGGGAGGAGAACATCACATAGCTACTGGTCATGGACTCATGGTCCAAGGGAGACTACTCACGAGTCATCCGGGAGGCGTCCATGGTGGTGGAGAAGCTCCCGATGGTGACCCTCCCCTCCGGCAGGGTGCCGGGAAGAGTTCTCCTGGTGCTCCCGATCTTGGAAGCGGCGGCGGCGGCGGAACAGAGATGGGATCGCGAAAAGAAGTCTTGTTTCAAGGGTTACGGGGGACCCTTTAAATATCTGCCAAAGTAGGGCATCGGGGGGCTCTCGGGGGGCCGAGGCGCCCCCCGGCGCGGCCCAGGGGGGGCGCCCACAGGGCGCCTGGGGCCCCTGTGGCCCCCCCCAGGCTCCCCTTCGGAAGCAGTGTCGTTCCCGGAACGCTGATTTTTTATATATTTTTTCTGTATTTTTCTGGGCAGTTCTCGAAACGTGAAAACCTGAAATACAAAAACAGCCGAAAACAGAAACTGGCACTGGGGTGCACTGGATTAGTAAGTTAGTCCAAATATGATCAAAAGTGTATGGAAGTGTATGAATATCATAGCAATATCACCCAAAAGTGGCATGGAGCAAGCAGAAATTATAGATACGTTTTAGACGTATCACTTCCCACCGCATCTTCAAGCAGTTCGCTCGCGAGGTGAACGCGGCGCTTCCCAGGCCAGACGCCGCACGCAACCTCCGGTGGACCAAGCAGGTCATCGCCTTCGACCCCATGGACCAGCTCAAGTGCACCGCAGCCCCAAGCGCTCTCCTGATGCTCTGCACTCCGACCATCAGCAACGTCCTCGTGACCAAGACCCTCGTCGACGGCGGAGCGGGGCTCAACATCCTCTCCGTCCAGACCTTCAAGACGCTCCAGGTCCCCTATGATCAGCTCCACCCAACCAAGCCATTCTACGGAGTCACAGATGGCTCCACACTCCCGGTGTGGCAGGTCCGCCTCCCCGTCACCTTCGGTGATCGCAACAACTATCACACCGAGCTCATCGACTTCGACGTCGCCAACATTCACCTCCCGTACAACACCATCCTAGGGTATCCGGCCCTCGCCAAGTTCATGGCAGTGACCCATCACGGCTACAAAGTCGTCAAGATGCCCGGGAGTGGCGGGGTCATCAGAATCGCCTGCGACGAGAAGGAAGCAGTGCGTTTCCTGGAGCGCGCTTACCAGACCGCGGCGATCGAGAACTCCGACGAAGGTGGAGCCGTCTTCACCCTGCAGACCGCCCCCAAGCAGAAGAATAACCTGCCCAACAACGGACCTCAGGACACGGAGGCTCCTGACGGCCCCGTCTCAGGACCCGCGCCTGCAGGCGAGGTGCCCTCCACTCTCGCATAGGGACGCGCGCCCGATGCCCCTCTCAGGACGGGCTCGGGGGCTCTCCTCTGGAGTACCTCTAGTCTGACCAGTGTCACGAGGGAGGTGTTCGGGCACCACCTACGGGCGTGTCTCGACGCGCGTTTTTGTGAGCCCAGCGTGAGCCATACAGCGCCAGGGTCTCAAGACTTCATTGACCAGGTAACCGAGGAACTTCAGTACACAAGGCTCATACGCGGTGGGCGCAACCACACGGTGCCAAGCTCACCTACCCACAACCCAAGCAACCACTTCCGCGTCTGCATCGACGTCGCAGGCCTCAACCGAGCCGCTTCTTTGGAGCCTTTCTGGCTGACGACAGTCGGCTGGAGGAGGAATCTCCCCTGCAGCTACATTCGCACGCTCTTCGGCTTCCGCAATGCAGCTGCAATGTTCCAGGACCTCATGCGGCAGACTTTGGGGGCCCGGGAGGCTCGGTAGCAGGCGGTCCAGACGGAGCAGGAGCCGGACCCCTGTGACCACCGAGGGCCTCCGGAACCCCTGGGTCTCAGGAGCCCGACAATCCTCAGGGGCGACCCACATGACTCGCGTCTTCAGCTACACCAACTCTTCTTCGATAAGTGTCAGGTGATGTCTCAAGTATTCAATCGAGGGCGCCCCCTAGGTTGCATCATCCTTGAGCTGCTGGGGGCTCACCCCCCGCTGCTGTCTCTTTTGCGCATGAATCAAGTGTAGTTGTTTCTTCCCATTTGCATTATCTATATGCTCGGCGTTCTCACCGCCACTAAGGTCATGAGCCCTTGCGAACCCACTCACGACCGCCCCATGATTAAGGACTGGCACGGCGTCTGTGCTCGGGTCCGTCCCTGCAGCGTCGCTAAATCCAAGGGCCGAGCTCTGTCTCGCGAGCCATTCCCGTGACGTCACCTCCCGTGGTCCTTGGTGCCTTGTTCTCCCATGGGCAAATCATGGATGGGTAAGTGGGGGCCCGTGGCAGGTGCCTCACTCACGCGGGAACCGCGCGCCGGTTGTTTTTTGTTTTGGACTGTTGCATGAGAAGACTGGGCACGGCGTCTGTGCTCAGGTCCGTCCATGCAGCGTCGATAAATCCAGTGGCTGAGTGATAACCCACAAGTGTAGGGGATCGCAAGAGTTTTCGAGGGTAAAGTATTAAACCCAAATTTGTTGATTCGACACAAGGGGAGCCAAAGAATACTCTTAAGTATTAGCAGCTGAGTTGTCAATTCAACCACACCTGGAAACTTAGTATCTGCAGCAAGATAGTTTAGTAGCAAAGTAATATGATAGTGGTGGTAGAAGCAATAAAAGTAACGATAGTGTTTTTGTGGTTTTTGTAATAGTAGCAACGGAAAATTAAATAAGCAACTAGCTATATAGGTAAAGCTCCTAGGGATTGGATCGGTGATGGGAAATTATGTTGGATGCAATTCATCATGTACAAGTTATAACCTAGGGTGACACAGAACTAGCTCCAGTTCATCAATGCAATGTAGGCATGTATTCCGAATATAGTCATACGTGCTTATGGCAAAGAACTTGCATGACATCTTTTGTCCTACCCTCCCGTGGCAGCGGGGTCCTATTGGAAACTAAGGGATATTAAGGCCTCCTTTTAATAGAGTACCGGACCAAAGCATTAACACATAGTGAATACATGAACTCCTCAAACTATGGTCATCACCGGGAGTGGTCCCGATTATTGTCACTTCGGGGTTGCCGGATCATAACACATAGTAGGTGACTAAAGACTTGCAAGATAGGATCAAGACCACACATATATTCATGAAAACATAATAGGTTTAGATCTGAAATCATGGCACTCAGGCCCTTGTGACAAGCATTAAGCATAGCAAAGTCATAGAAACATCAATCTCAGAACATAGTGGATACTAGGGATCAAACCCTATCAAAACTAACTCGATTACATGATAGATCCCATCCAACCCATCACTGTCCAGCAAGCCTACGATGGAATTACTCACGCACAGCAGTGAGCATCATGGAATTGGTGATGGAGGAAGGTTGATGATGATGATGGCGACGATCTCCACTCTCTAGAGCCCCGAACAGACTCCAGATCAGCCCTACCGAGAGAGATTAGGGCTTGGCGGCGGCTCCGTCTCGTGAAACGCGATAATTCCTTCTCCCTGATTTTTTCCTCCCCGAAATTGAAGATATAGGATCTAGGGATGCGTCGGTGGAGCATTGAGGGGCCCGCAAGGCAGGGGCGCGCGCCCTGGGCAGGGGGCGCGCCCCCACCCTCGTGGACAGGGTGTGGGCCCCCGGTGAGGATCTTCTTGCAGGTATTTTTTATATTTTCTGAAATAATTCTCCGTTGATTTTCAGGCGATTCCGAGAAGTTTTTATTTCTGCACAAAAACAACACCATGCCAATTCTGCTGAAAACAACGTCAGTCCAGGTTAGTTCCATTCAAATAATGCAAGTTAGAGTCCAAAACAAGGGGAAAAGGGTTTGGAAAAGTAGATACGTTGCAGACGTATCAACTCCCCCAAGCTTAAACCTTTGCTTGTACTCAAGCAATTCAGTTGATAAACTGAAAGTGATAACGAAAAACTTTGACAAACTCTGTTTGCTCTTGTTGTTGTAAATATGTAAGCTAGCATTCATGTTTTCAACAAGATCATGAACTAACCACATTCACAACAACTTTTAGGTCTCAAGACTACTCACATCAATGGCATAATCAACTAGCGAGCAATAATAATAAACCTCGGATGACAACACTTTCTCAAGACAGTCATGATATGATATAACAAGATGGTATCTCGCTAGCCCTTTCAGAGACACCAAAACATAAATGCAGAGCACCTTTAAGGATCAAAGACTGACTAGACATTGTAATTCATGGTAAAAGAGATCCAGTCATGATCATACTCAATGCAAATTAATAGTAATACATGCAACGACGGAGGTGCTCTCCTACTGGTGCTCTTTGATAAGAGGATGATGACTCTGCATAAAAGTAAATAGATAGGCCCTTCGCAGAGGGAAGCAGGGATTTGTAGAGGTGCTAGAGCTCGATTTTTAAATAGAGATTGAATAACATTTTGAGCTGTATACTTTTCATTGTCAACATAACAACCAAGAATCTCGATATCTCCCATGCTACACACATTATAGGTGGTTCCCAACTAGAATGGTAAAGTTTATACTCCCCCAACCACCAACAAGCACACTCCACGGCTAGCCCGAAACAACGGGTACCGTCCAAACCAGCAACAACCCTGGGGGAGTTTTGTTTAATTATTATGATTTGAGCATGGGACTAGGCATCCCGGTTACCAGCCATTTTCTCATGAATGATGAGCGAAGTCCACTCATCATGAGAATAACCCACCTAGCTTGGAAGATATAGACATCCCTAGTTGATACATGAGTTGTTTGAGCATACAAAACAGAATTTCATTTGAAGGTTTAGAGTTTGGCACATACAAATTTACTTGGAACGGCAGGTAAATACCGCATATAGGAAGGTATGGTGGACTCATGTGGAATAACTTTTGGGGTTTATGGAAGTGGATGCACAAGCAGTATTCCCGCTTAGTACAGGTGAAGGCTAGAAAGAGACTGGGAAGCGACCAGCTAGAGAGCAACAACGGTCATGAACATGCATTAAAATTAATCAACAATGAATGCAAGCATGAGTAGGATATAAATCACCATGGACATAAATATCGTGAAGGCTATGTTGATTTGTTTCAACTACATGCGTGAACATGTGCCAGGTCAAGTCACTTAAATCGTTCAGAGGAGGATACCACCCATCATACCACATCACAACCATTTTAATATCATGTTGGCACGCAAGATAGACCATTATAAACTCTCAGCTAATTAAGCATGGCATCAGCAGCTATGATCTCTAGTTGTCATTGCAAACATGTTTCATTCATAACAAGCTGAATCAAGAACGACGAGCAATCATATTTACAAAAACAAAAGAGGTCGAGTTCATACCAGCTTTTCGCATCTCAATTAGTTCATCGTATATCATCCTTATTGCCTTTCACTCGTACGACCGAACAATGTGGATAATAATAATAGTGCATGTGCATTGGACTAAGCTGGAATCTGCAGACATTTAATACAAGAGAGAAGACAAGGTAATATGGCTCAAGGTTAAATCAACAATAGAGCATATGAGAGCCACTAAGCATTTTCAATCATGGTCTTCTACTCTCAACCCCTAAAGAAAAGAAAAGAAACTATTTACACGGGAAAGCTCCCAACAAGCAAAAGAAGAACGGGAAATCTTTTTGGGTTTTCATTTTTAGTTACTAGTACTACAAGCAAAGAAAGTAAACTAGCTAGAAGCTACAACTAATATATTTTTTGTTTTCTGGGTTTTTCTAGCACACAAGAAAAAGACTAAGAAAAAGAAATGGAAACTAGCATGGATGGTACAGTGAAAAAGTGTGAGCACCGACAGCTAGAATAAGTGTATGAACATGAATGTAAGTCGGTGAGAAACACGTACTCCCCCAAGCTTAGGCATTTGTCCTAAGTTGGTCTATGGCCAGTACTGGCCTGACGGATATCCAAAGTTGTAGTTGGGGTCGTACTGAGATGCAGCAGATGCTGCATACTAAGCTGCAGCTCGAAGGCGGGTTGCCTCCGTCATGTTATAATAGGCATTTGCCTCCTCCATAGTTATAGTGTATCTTCCTTTTTCCTGAAAGTTAAACAAAGAAGGGGCAGGAAGAACAATAGGGATGACATGCTGCCTGTTAAAGATTAGTCGATATTTGAGGGTTTGATTATCCCACTCTATAAACTGGTGACTAGCCATAGCATGACAGTCTAAATAAGCAGGAGGTAAAGGTTCATCATTCGTGTGCACAGACACACCAAGATAGCGGGCTATACGAGTAGCACAGATCCCACCAAATAAATCTCCATGCAAACCATTATGGTGTAGTCTACGTGCAACAATTGCTCCCAAGTTATATTGCCTATCACCTAGTACATCACTCCTGAGAACACTAAGATCAGGGACACACATGTGACAAGCCTCATCTTTACCATTTATGCATCTACCGATAAAGAGAGCAAAGTAATGAATAGCAGGAAAATGTATGCTCCCCGTGGTAGCTTGTGTAACGTCCCTGGATTCTCCCACTGTAATACTAGCAAGGAATTCTCTAAATTCAGTTTTGCGAGGATCACTCATACTGCCCCACTATGGGAGCTTGCAGGCAACATTAAAATCCTCTAAATCCATGGTATAAGATTTATCATAAAGGTCAAACAGGACAGTGTGAGAATTACGTGAAGATGAAAATTTAAATCTTCTCACAAAGCTATCAGTTAAGCCACGGTACTGAGGACACTTATCTTGTATGAAGTCCTCGAGGTCAGCGTTGCGCACATATGCGTACAATTAATCTTTGATGCCCGCTTGACCCATAAATTCGTCTGACGGCCATTCATAAGGCCACACATCAGCATCCCTCGGTGGTTCATCGTTCAGTTCACAGAATGCGAACCTCGGTTCTTGCTTCCTTGAAGGACCACATTGGAAGTTTCTCCTAGACATTTTTCTGAAATTTTCTGAAATTTTTAGTAACTCACAATTAAAGTTAACCAAACTCAACAAGATTGATAGCAACAACTCCTATAAGTGCCTACAGGCTGTATCATGCATTAGAACTACTTGGGACCAAGACAATTTGACATGCAAGCTCAAGAACAAGGTCACCACAGCAGCATAAATTTACAACAAATAAAGCACTAGAACAAAAACTAAGTGGACCAATGGAGGAGTCACATACCAAGGAACAACCTCCCCAAACAGTTTGGTTAATGGTGCTTTGAGCAAGGAGATCGAAAATGGCAGCAAGATGAGATAGAACTCGGGTTTGAGCTGGTTGGGGATTTTTTTTGGGAGGAAGAAGAAGAGCATGGGTGAAAGGATAAGTGGAGGGGGGCCATGTGGGGCCCACAAGGCAGGGGGCGCACCCTGGACAGGGGGGAGCGCCCTGTGCCCTCGTGGCCACATGATGGCTCCCCTCGCTGTGTGTTCAGTGCCAAATTTTCTTAAATATTCTAGAAAAAATCATATTTCATTTTCATGTCATTTGGAGAACTTTTATTTTCGGGATAATTTTTATTGCACGGATAAGCCTGGAAACAGATAGACAATGCTATTTTTGTTTTATTTAACCTAATTAACAGAAAGTAAAAGGAGGGTACAGAAGGTTTGTGCTATCTAGATTCACCTATCCCATGTTCATCAAGAGGAATCCATTAACAAGGTTGATCAGGTCTTGTTAATAAACTCTTTCCGAGTAACATGAAGCCGAAGAATTTTCGAATAACACTAGGTTACCTCAATGGGGATATGTATGTCCCCAACAATAAGGATGTCATATGTCTTCTTGATAGTAGGAAGAGGAAACTCAAAACCTCCAATAGTAACAGTTGAAGTTTTTCCAATATAATTGATACTGTGGACCTGAGGTTGTTTCTGCGGAAAGTGTACCGTATGCTCATTACCATTGACATGAAAAGTGACATTGCCTTTGTTGCAATCAATAACAGCCCCTGCAGTATTCAAAAAGGGTCTTCCAAGAATAATAGACATACTATCGTCCTCGGGAATATCAAGGATAACAAAGTCTGTTAGAATAGTAACATTTGCAACTACAACAGGCACATCCTCACAAATACCGACAGGTATAGCAGTTGATTTATCAGCCATTTGCAAAGATATTTCAGTAGGTGTCAACCTACTCAAGTCAAGTCTACGATATAAAGAGAGAGGCATAACACTAACACTGGCTCCAAGATCACACAAAACAGTTTTAACATAGTTTCTCTTAATGGAGCAAGGTATAGTAGGTACTCCTGGATCTCCTAATTTCTTAGGCATTCCACCCTCAAAAGTGTAATTGGCAAGCATGGTGGAAATTTCTACTTCAGGTATCTTTCTTTTGTTGGTAATAATGTCTTTCATATACTTGGCATAAGGATTTGTTTTAAGCACATCAGTCAAACGCATACGTAAAAAGATAGGTCTAATCATTTCAGCAAAGCGCTCAAAATCCTCATCATCCTTTTTCTTGGATGGTTTTGGAGGAAAAGGCATGGGTTTCTGAACCCATGGTTCTCTTTCCCTACCGTGCTTCCTAGCAACAAAGTCTCTCTTATCATAACGTTGATTCTGTGATTGTGGGTTATCAAGATCAACAGCAGGTTCAATCTCTACATCATTATCATTGCTAGGTTGAGCATCATCATGAACATCATTATTAATATTATCACTAGGTTCATGTTCATTACCAGATTGTATCTCAGCATCAGAAACAGATATATCATTGGGATTCTCAGGCGTGTCAGCTACAGGTTCACTAGAAGCATGCAAAGTCCTATCATTTTTCTTTTTCTTCTTCTTAGAAGAACTAGGTACATGTAAATTAGCTCTCTGAGAATCTTGCTCAATTCTCTTAGGGTGGCCTTCAGGATACAGAGGTTCCCGAGTCATTTTACCACCTCTAGTTGCAACTCTAAAAACATAGTCATTATTCTTACTATTTAATTCATTGAGCAAATCATTCTGAGCCTTAAGTACTTGTTCTACTTGAGTGGTAACCATAGAAGCATGTTTACTAATAAGTTTCAGTTCACTTTTAGCACTAGACAGATAATCACTCAAGTGTTCAATCATATAAGCATTGTGTTGTAATTGTCTACCAACATAAGCATTCAAGTTTTCTTGTTTCACAATAAAATTGTCAAACTCATCTAAGCATTGGCTAGCAGACTTATAACGAGGAATATCACCTTCATCAAATATATAAAGAGAATTTACCTTTACTACCTGTGTCGGGTTATCAAGACCATGTATTTCTTCAATAGGCGGTAAATTCGTAACATCTTCGGCTTTAATACCTTTTTCTTTCATAGATTTCTTTGCCTCTTGCATGTCTTCGGGACTGAGAAATAGAACGCCTCTTTTCTTCCGAGTTGGCTTAGGGGCTGGTTCAGGAAGTGTCCAATTATTTTCATTGGCTAGCATATTATTCAATAGTAATTCAGCTTGTTCAACTGTTCTTTCCCTGAAAACACAACCATCACAACTATCCAGGTGGTCTCTGGAAGCATTGATTAATCCATTATAAAAGACATCAAGTATATCATGCGTCTCAAGAGGATGATCAGGCAAAGCATTAAGTAACTGGAGAAGCCTCCCCCAAGCTTGTGGGAGACTCTCTTCTTCTGTTTGAGCAAAGTTATATATTTCCCGTAAGGCAGCTTGTTTCTTATTAGCGGGAAAATATTTAGCAGAGAAGTAATACATCATATCCTGGGGACTACGCACACAACCAGGATTAAGAGAATTAAACCAAGTCTTAGCATCACCCTTTAACGAGAACGGAAATAACTTAAGGATATAATAGTAGAAAACATTTTCATCATTGGTAAACAAGGTGGCTATATCATTTAACTTAGTAAGATGTGCTGCAACAGTTTCAGACTCATAGCCATGGAAAGGATCAGATTCAACCAAAGTAATTAACTCAGGATCAACAGAGATTTCATAATCCTTATCAGTGACACAAATAGGTGAAGTAGCAAAAGCAGGGTCATGTTATATTCTAGCATTCAAGGACTTTTCTTTCAACTTAGCTAATAACTTCTTAAGATCATATCTATCATTGCAAGCAAGAAAGTCTCTAGCAGTTTCTTCATCCATAACATAACCCTCAGGCACAATAGGAAATTCTTATCTATTGGGAGTAGTTTCATCATCACTTTCATAAATATCATCAGTTTCAACATTTGCACTCTCCCTAACCTTAGCAATTTGTTCATCTAGAAATTCACCTAGTGGCGCAGTATCAGGCATAGAGGTAGTTTCATCACACATAGCAGAAGTAGCATCATCAAGAACATACGACATATCAAATTCAATAGCAGGAGTAGGTGTCGCAAGTTTACTCATAACAGAAGGAGAATCAAGTGCAGAGCTAGATGGCAATTCCTTACCTCCCTTCGTAGTTGAGGGTAAGATCTTGGTTTTTGAGTCCTTCAAATTCTTCATAGTAATCAGCAGATATAAATCCCAAGTGACTTAAAAAATAGAGCTATGCTCCCCGGCAACGGCGCCAGAAAATAGTCTTGATAACCCACAAGTGTAGGGGATCGCAACAGTTTTTGAGGGTAAAGTATTAAACCCAAATTTGTTGCTTCGACACTAGGGGAGCCAAAGAATACTCTTAAGTATTAGCAGCTGAGTTGTCAATTCAACCACACCTGGAAACTTAGTATCTGCAGCAAGATAAATTAGTAGCAAAGTAATATGATAGTGGCGGTAGCAGCAATAAAAGTAACGATAGTGTTTTGTGGTTTTTGTAATAGTAGCAACGGAAAAGTAAATAAGCAACTAGCAATATAGGTAAAGCTCGTAGGCATTGGATAAGTGATGGGAAATTACATCGGATGCAATTCATCATGTAGAAGTTATAACCTAGGGTGACACAGAACTAGCTCCAGTTCATCAATGCAATGTAGGCAGGTATTCCAAATATAGTCATACGTGCTTATGGAAAAGAACTTGCATGACATCTTTTGTCCTACCCTCCCGTGGTAGCGGGGTCCTATTGGAAACTAAGGGATATTAAGGCCTCCTTTTAATAGAGTACCGGACCAAAGCATTAACACATAGTGAATACATGAACTCCTCAAACTATGGTCATCACCGGGAGTGGTCCCGATTATTTTCACTTCGGGGTTGCCAGATCATAACACATAGTAGGTGACTATAGAATTGCAAGATAGGATCAAGAACACACATATATTCATGAAAACATAATAGGTTCAGATCTGAAATCATGGCACTCGGGCCCTAGTGACAAGCATTAAGCATAGCAAAGTCATAGCAACATCAATCTCAGAACATAGTGGATACTAGGGATCAAACCCTATCAAAACTAACTCGATTACATGGTAGATCCCATCCAGCCCATCACTGTCCAGCAAGCCTACGACGGAATTACTCACGCACGACGGTGAGCATCATGGAATTGGTGATGGAGGAAGGTTGATGATGACGATGGCGACGATCTACACTCTCCGGAGCCCCGAACGGACTCTAGATCAGCCCTCCCGAGAGAGATTAGGGCTTGGTGGCGGCTCCGTCTCGTGAAATGCGATAATTCCTTCTCCCTGATTTTTTTCCTCCCCGAAACGGAAGATATAGGATCTAGGGATACGTCGGTGGAGCATCGGGGGGGG
>LR738715.1:285322110-285333781 GCA_902687465.1 Secale cereale | reverse complement strand
GGGGGGGGGGGGGGGGGGGGCATGAGGCAGGGGGCGCGCCCCCACCCTCGTGGACAGGGTGTGGGCCCCCCGGTGAGGATCTTCTTGCAGGTGTTTTTTATATTTTCTGAAATAATTCTCTGTTGATTTTTAGGCGATTCCGAGAACTTTTTATTTCTGCACAAAAACAACACCATGGCAATTCTGCTGAAAATAGCGTCAGTCCGGGTTAGTTCCATTCAAATCATGCAAGTTAGAGTCCAAAACAAGGGCAAAAGGGTTTGGAAAAGTAGATACGTTGGAGACGTATCACTAAGCTCTGTCTTACGGGCCGGTCCCGCTAACGTCACCTCCTAGGGTCGTTGGTGCTGCGGCCTTCTCATGCGATGCCCTCTAGAGATGCACTCGGCGCAGGTCGACACAACGCATCTCTTTTCACATTTTTTAGAAGAAGACTCATGCGCAACCTGCCTCAGGGTAGCATCTCGTGAGTGATGCGTATGCTCACGAGAACTTCCTCAGAGTCGTTCAGCTCGTCCTGAGGAGGGCCCATATACACCTTGGTTGTCCTGCCGTGCAAGCCACGTGTCAGGACGGGGCAGTACACGCCCCGGAGTCTCTCCCGGTGGGAGGCTCCCTCCCATGGTCCAGTGGAAGTACCATGCTCCGTGCTGGCAGAACCAACCGAGGAGTGGTTTTGCCCATGAACCAGTGGAAGCACCAAGCTCCGCGCTGGCCGCTACGACCGAGGCGCAGTTATGCCCACACTCCACGCAAGTGTGGTAGCTCTATGCTCCGCGCTAGTTATAAACATCTGAGGGCGGCCCCCAGCGGTCCCACCAAACTTAGGGAGCTTTTCAGCTCATGACGCTCACAGCTTCTCCTTGGATGGGTGTCGCGAGGGGGGCTAGCCACGGGGGCTATGCTCAGGCCACGCCTGGCAGACGCCACCCTACCAGGTGCCCAGACACCTGGCTTTCTCGCGCCCCATCCTAGGCGAAGGCTCGTGAGCAAGGTATGGTGCTCGTTCTCCCCCATGAGAGCCGTTCGTACGTCAAGGGGGACCCTTGGGCATCGCAGCCCAGGGGCCTCACTAGTCACGTAGCCCCTTACTCCTTGAGACCGGCGCTCAATGGCGGTCGAGGTATGCGCGAGGCTAGGCCCTGCCGACGCAGAACGCAAACGGGATCGCTTGAACGTCAAGGGGGACTCCTGGGCATCGCGACATAGGGGCCTCACTAGCCACGTAGCCCCTCATTCGTTGAGTCTAGTTATTACGATAACCCTGGTCACCCGGAGGGCTCAATGGCGATCAAGGTATGCGCGCGGTTGGGCCCTGTAGACGCAGAGCACCTAAGCAAACATGACAGGAAGCAAGTGTTGGAGATATGCCCTAGAGGCAATAATAAAAGCATTATTATTATATCTCCTTGTTCATGATAATTGTCTGTTATTCATGCTTGAATTGTATTGTACGGAAACAGCGATACATGTGTGAATACACAGACCACAATGAGTCCCTGGTAGGCCTCTAGTTACCAGCTCGTTGATCAACAGATGGTCACGGTTTCCTGACCATGGACATGAGATGTCAGTGATAACGGGATCACATCATTAGGAGAATGATGTGATGGACAAGACCCAAACTTGAGCATAACACGAGATCGTATAGTTCATAATGCATAAGCTTTTCGGTGTCAAGTATTTATTCCTTAGACCATGAGGTTGTACAACTCCCGGATACCGTAGGAGTACTTTGGGTGTGCCAACCGTCACAACGTAACTGGGTGGCTATAAAGGTACGCATCGGGTATCTCCGAAAGTGTGTGTTGAGTTGGTACGAACCGAGACTGGGATGTTGTCACTCCGTATGACGGAGAGGTACCTCTGGGCCCACTCGGTAAGACATCATCATAATGAGATCAATGTGACTAAGTAGTTAGTCACGGGATGATGGATTACGGATCGAGTAAAGAGACTTGCCATGACGAGATTGAACAAGGTATCGGGGATACCGACGATCGAATCTCGGGCAAGTACCGTACCGATGGACAAAGGGAATAACATACGGGATTGAGTGAATCCTTGACACGGTGGTTCATCCGATGAAGATCATCGAGGAACACGTAGGAACCAACATGGGTATCCAGATCCCGCTGTTGGTTATTGACTGGAGAGTGGTCTCAGTCATGTCTACGTGTCTCCCGAACCCGTAGGGTCTACACACTTAAGGTTCAGTAACGCTAGGGTCGTAGAGATAAATGCACGTGGAAACCCGAAAGTTGTTCGGATTCCCGGATGAGATCCCGGACGTCACGAGGAGTTCCGGAATGGTCCGGAGGTAAAGATTGATATATAGGAAGTCCAGTTTCGGCCAACGGGTGATCTCCGGGGGTCACCGGGAGCGTCCCGGGACCACCGGAGGGGCCCCGGGGGTCCACCGGGTGGGGCCACCTATCTCGGTGGGGCCCCTAGGCCGCAAGGGGAAGTGTCCACCCCTCAGGGCTGGTGCACCACAAGGGGGCCCACCTCCCCATGCGCCTAGGGTTAAAACCCTAAGGGGGAGGGGGGCTCCACTTGCCTTGGGGGGCAAGGAACCCCCCCTGGCCGCCGCCCCCTTGCAGATTGGATCTGCAGGGGGTCCTGGCGCCCCCCTTGGCCCCCTATATATATGTGGGGGGGAGAGGGCAACCGCACCCAAGCCCTGGCGCCTCTCCCCCTCCCGTCACACCTCCATACTCCCAATGCAGGGCGCCCGGCGAAGCCCTGTTGCGATCTCCACTGCATCCGTCATCACGCTGTCGTGCTGCCGGATCTCTGACGACTTCTCCTCCCCCCTTGCTGGATCAAGAAGGAGGTGACGTTGCTGCACCGTACGTGTGTTGAACGCGGAGGTGCCGTCCGTTCGGCGCTAGATCATCGGTGACAAAGAACGTGAAGAGTTCGACTACTTCATCCACACTTCGTTGAAAGCTTCCGCACGCGATCTACATAACGGTATGTAGATGCACTCTTACTTGCTCGTTGCTAGATGTCTCCATAGTTGGATCTTGGTGAAAGCGTAGAAATTTTTTGAATTATGCTACGTTCCCCAACAGTGGCATCTGAGCCTAGGTTTTATGCGTAGCATCTTGCACGAGTAGAACACAAAGCAGTTGTGGGCGTTTGATTTTGTTCAACTTTCTTACCGTTACTAGTCAATCTTGATTCGGCGGTATTGTGGGAAGAAGCGGCCCGGACTGACCTTACACGTACGCTTACGTGAGACTGGTTCCACCGACAGACATGCACTAGATGCATAAGGTGGCTGGCGGGTGTCTGTCTCTCCTACTTTAGTCGGATCGGATTCGATGAAAAGGGTCCTTATGAAGGGTAAATAGAAGTTGACAAATCACGTTGTGGTTTTGGCGTAGGTAAGAAACGTTCTTGCTAGAAATCCTATAAAAGCCACGTAAAACTTGCAACAACAATTAGAGGACGTCTAACTTGTTTTTGCAGCATGTGTTTTGTGACGTGGTATGGCCAAGAACGAAGATGTGATGAATGATATATGTGATGTATGAGATTGATCATGTTTTTGTAATAGGGAATCACGACTTGCATGTCGATGAACTTGACAACCTACAGGAGCCATAGGAGTTGTCTTAATTATTGTATGACCTGCGTGTCACTGAATAACGCCATGTAATTACTTTACTTCATTGCTAAACGTTAGCTATAGTAGTAGAAGTAATAGTTGGCGTGACGACTTCTTCAAGACACGATGATGAAGATCATGATGATGAAGATCATGGTGTCGAGCCGGTGACAAGATGATCATGGTGCCCCGAAGATGGAGATCCAAGGAGCAAGATGATATTGGCCATATCATGTCACTTTAATTGATTGCATGTGATGTTTATCATGTTTATGCATCTTGCTTACTTAGAACGACGGTAGTAAATAAGATGATCTCTCACTAAAATTTCAAGTATTGTGTTTCCCCTAACTATGCACCGTTGCTAAAGCTCGTTGCTCTGAAGCACCACGTGATGATCGGGTGTGATAGGTTCTAACGTTCGCATACAACGGGTGTAAGACAGATTTACACACGCGATACACTTAGGGTTCACTTGACGAGCCTAGCATGTACAGACATGGCCTCGGAACACGGAAGACCGAAAGGTCGAACACGAGTCGTATAGGAGATACGATCAACATGAAGATGTTCACCGTTGATGACTAGTCCGTCTCACGTGATGATCGGACACGGACTACTCGATTCGGATCGTGTATCACTTAGATGACAAGAGAGATGTCATTCTGAGTGGGAGTTCATTAAAATTTGATTAAGATGAACTTAATTATCATGAACTTAGTCTAAATTCTTTACAATATCTCTTGTAGATCAAATGGCCCATGCTCAGGTTTCCCTCAACTTCAACGCGTTCCTAGAGAAAACCAAGCTGAAAGACGATGGTAGCAACTATACGGATTGGGTCCGTAACCTGAGGATTATCCTCATAGCTGCCAAGAGATCATATGTCCTAGAAGCACCGCTAGGTGATGCACCTGCTCCCGATGCGGACCAAGACGTTTTGAACGTCTCGCAGTCGCGTAGTGATGATTACTCCCTGGTTCAGTGCGGCATGCTTTACAGTTTAGAATCGGGGCTCCAAAAACGTTTTGAGCACCACGGAGCATATGAGATGTTCGAAGAGCTGAAAATGGTTTTCCAAGCTCATGCCCGAGTCGAGAGATATGATGTATCCGACGCATTCTACAGCTGTAAGATGGAGGAGAACAGTTCTGTCAGTGAGCACATCCTCAAGATTTTAGGATTGCACAACCGCTTGTCTCAGCTGGGAATGAATCTCCCAGATGAAGCGGTCGTTGACAGAATCCTCCAGTCGCTCCCACCAAGCTTCAAGAGCTTCGTGCTGAACTTCAATATGCAGGGGATGGAGAAGTCCATTCCCGAGGTATATTCAATGCTGAAATCAGCGGAGGTAGACATCAAGAAAGAACATCAAGTGTTGATGGTCAATAAAACCACTAAGTTCAAGAAAGGCAAGGGTAAGAAGAACTTCAAGAAGGACGGCAAGGGAGTTGCCGCGCCTGGCAAGCCTGTTGCCGGGAAGAAGCCAAAGTATGGACCCAAGCCTGAGACAGAGTGCTTTTATTGCAAGAGAACGGGTCACTGGAAGCGGAACTGCCCCAAATACTTAGCAGACAAGAAGGCCGGCAACGTCAAAGGTATATATGATATACATGTTATTGATGTGTACCTTACCAGCACTCGTAGTAGCTCCTGGGTATTCGATACCGGTGCAGTTGCTCACATTTGTAACTCAAAACAGGAGCTGCGGAATAAACGGAGACTGGCGAAGGATGAGGTGACGATGCGCGTCGGGAATGGTTCCAAGGTCGATGTGATCGCCGTCGGCACACTACCTCTACATCTACCCTCGGGATTAGTTTTAAACCTGAATAATTGTTATTTAGTACCAGCTTTGAGCATGAACATTGTTTCTGGATCTCGTCTTATGCGAGATGGCTACTCTTTCAAATCGGAGAATAATGGTTGTTCTATTTATTTGAGAGATATGTTTTATGGTCATGCCCCGCTGGTCAATGGTTTATTTTTGATGAATCTCGAACGTAGTGATACACATATTCATAGTGTAGATGCCAAAAGATGTAAAGTTGATAATGATAGTCCCACATACTTGTGGCATTGCCGCCTTGGTCATATTAGTGTCAAACGTATGAAGAAGCTCCATTCAGATGGACTTCTAGAGTCTCTTGATTATGAATCATTTGACACGTGCGAACCATGCCTCTTGGGCAAGATGACCAAGACTCCGTTCTCCGGAACAATGGAGCGAGCAACCAACTTGTTGGAAATCATACATACCGATGTGTGCGGTCCAATGAGTGTTGAGGCTCGCGGAGGCTACCGTTATGTTCTCACCCTCACAGATGACTTGAGTAGATATGGGTATATCTATTTGATGAAACACAAGTCCGAGACCTTTGAAAAGTTCAAGGAATTTCAGAATGAGGTTGAGAATCAACGTGACAGAAAAATAAAGTTCTTGCGATCGGATCGTGGGGGTGAATATTTAAGTCATGAATTTGGCACACACCTTAGGAGCTGTGGAATTGTTTCACAATTGACACCGCCCGGAACACCTCAACGTAACGGTGTGTCCGAACGTTGAAATCGTACTCTGTTGGACATGGTACGATCTATGATGTCCCTTACCGATTTACCGCTATCTTTTTGGGGTTATGCTTTAGAGACTGCCGCATTCACTTTAAATAGGGCTCCGTCGAAATCCGTTGAGACGACTCCGTATGAACTTTGGTTTGGCAAGAAACCGAAGCTGTCGTTTCTGAAAGTTTGGGGTTGCGATGCTTATGTCAAGAAACTTCAACCTGAAAAGCTCGAACCCAAATCGGAGAAATGCGTCTTCATAGGATACCCAAAGGAAACAATTGGGTACACCTTCTACCACAGATCCGAAGGCAAAGTCTTTGTTGCCAAGAATGGATGCTTTCTAGAGAAAGAGTTTCTCTCGAAAGAAGTGAGTGGGAGGAAAGTAGAACTTGATGAGGTGACAGTCACCCCTCCTGCACCGGAAAGTAGCACAGCGCAGGAAACTGTTCCTGAAGTGCCTGCACCGACAAGGGAGGAAGTTAATGATAATGATCATGAAGAAACAGATCAAGTTACTACTGAACTTCGAAGGTCCACAAGGGCACGTTCCGCACCAGAGTGGTACGGGAACCCTGTCCTGGAAATCATGTTGTTAGACAACGGTGAACCTTCGAACTATGAAGAAGCGATGGCGGGCCCAGATTCCAATAAATGGCTTGGAGCCATGAAATCCGAGATAGAATCCATGTATGAAAACAAAGTATGGACTTTGGTGGACTTGCCTGATGATAGGCACGCCATAGAAAATAAATGGATATTTAAGAAGAAGACAGACGCGGATGGTAATGTGACCATCTATAAGGCTCGGCTTGTCGCTAAGGGTTATCGACAAGTTCAAGGGATTGACTACGACGAGACTTTCTCTCCCGTAGCGATGCTGAAGTCAGTCAGAATCATGTTAGCTATTGCCGCATTCTATGATTATGAGATATGGCAAATGGACGTCAAAACAACATTCCTTAACGGCTTCCTCAAGGAAGAGTTGTATATGATGCAACCGGAAGGTTTTGTCGATCCAGAGAACGCTAACAAGGTATGCAAGCTCCAGCGCTCGATTTACGGGCTGGTGCAAGCATCTCGGAGTTGGAATATTCGCTTTGCTGAGGTGATCAAAGCGTTTGGATTTATACAGACTTATGGAGAAGCCTGTATTTACAAGAATGTGAGTGGGAGCTCTGTAGCATTTCTCATATTATATGTGGATGACATATTACTGATGGGAAATGATATAGAATTCTTGGAAAATGTAAAGGCCTACATGAATAAAAGTTTTTCAATGAAGGACCTTGGAGAAGCTGCTTACATATTAGGCATCGAAATCTATAGAGATAGATCGAGACGCCTCATTGGTCTTTCACAAAGTACATACCTTGACAAAATATTGAAGAAGTTCAATATGGATCAGTCAAAGAAAGGATTCTTGCCTGTTTTGCAAGGTATGAGATTGAGCAAAGCTCAGTCGCCGACCATGGCAGAAGATAGAGAAAAGATGAGTGTCATTCCCTATGCCTCGGCCATAGGTTCTATCATGTATGCCATGCTGTGTACCAGACCTGATGTGAACCTTGTCATAAGTTTGGTAGGGAGGTACCAAAGTGATCCCGGTACGGAACACTGGACAGCGGTCAAGAACATCCTGAAGTACCTGAAAAGGACTAAGGATATGTTTCTCATTTATGGAGGTGACGAAGAGCTCGTCGTAAAGGGTTACGTCGATGCTAGCTTCGACACAGATCTGGATGACTCTAAGTCACAAACCGGATACGTGTATATTTTGAATGGAGGGGCAGTCAGCTGGTGCAGTTGCAAGCAAAGCGTGGTGGCAGCATCTACATGTGAAGCGGAGTACATAGCTGCTTCTGAAGCAGCGCAGGAAGGAGTCTGGATGAAGGAGTTCATCACCGACCTAGGAGTCATTCCAAGCGCGTCAAGCCCGATGACTCTCTTCTGTGACAGCACTGGTGCTATTGCTATTACCAAGGAGCCCAGGTTTCACAAGAAGACCAAGCACATCAAGCGCCGTTTCAGCTCCATCCGGAATTATGTTCAGGATGGAGATACAGATATTTGTAAAGTGCATACGGATCTGAATGTCGCAGACCCGTTGACTAAACCTCTTTCACGAGCAAAACATGATCAACACCAGAACTCTATGGGTGTTCGATTCATCACAATGTAACTAGATTATTGACTCTAGTGCAAGTGGGAGACTGTTGGAGATATGCCCTAGAGGCAATAATAAAAGCATTATTATTATATCTCCTTGTTCATGATAATTGTCTGTTATTCATGCTTGAATTGTATTGTACGGAAACAGCGATACATGTGTGAATACACAGACCACAATGAGTCCCTGGTAGGCCTCTAGTTACCAGCTCGTTGATCAACAGATGGTCACGGTTTCCTGACCATGGACATGAGATGTCAGTGATAACGGGATCACATCATTAGGAGAATGATGTGATGGACAAGACCCAAACTTGAGCATAACACGAGATCGTATAGTTCGTAATGCATAAGCTTTTCGGTGTCAAGTATTTATTCCTTAGACCATGAGGTTGTACAACTCCCGGATAACGTAGGAGTACTTTGGGTGTGCCAACCGTCACAACGTAACTGGGTGGCTATAAAGGTACGCATCGGGTATCTCCGAAAGTGTCTGTTGAGTTGGTACGAACCGAGACTGGGATGTTGTCACTCCGTATGACGGAGAGGTACCTCTGGGCCCACTCGGTAAGACATCATCATAATGAGCTCAATGTGACTAAGTAGTTAGTCACGGGATGATGGATTACGGATCGAGTAAAGAGACTTGCCATGACGAGATTGAACAAGGTATCGGGGATACCGACGATCGAATCTCGGGCAAGTACCGTACCGATGGACAAAGGGAATAACATACGGGATTGAGTGAATCCTTGACACGGTGGTTCATCCGATGAAGATCATCGAGGAACACGTAGGAACCAACATGGGTATCCAGATCCCGCTGTTGGTTATTGACCGGAGAGTGGTCTCGGTCATGTCTACGTGTCTCCCGAACCCGTAGGGTCTACACACTTAAGGTTCAGTAACGCTAGGGTCGTAGAGATAAATGCACGTGGAAACCCGAAAGTTGTTCGGAGTCCCGGATGAGATCCCGGACGTCACGAGGAGTTCCGGAATGGTCCGGAGGTAAAGATTGATATATAGGAAGTCCAGTTTCGGCCAACGGGTGATCTCCGGGGGTCACCGGGAGCGTCCCGGGACCACCGGAGGGGCCCCGGGGGTCCACCGGAGGGGCCCCGGGGGTCCACCGGGTGGGGCCACCTATCCCGGTGGGGCCCCTAGGCCGCAAGGGGAAGTGTCCAGCCCTCAGGGCTGGCGCACCACAAGGGGGCCCACCTCCCCATGCGCCTAGGGTTAAAACCCTAAGGGGGAGGGGGCTCCACTTGCCTTGGGGGGCAAGGAACCCCCCCTGGCCGCCGCCCCCTTGCAGATTGGATCTGTAGGGGGTCCTGGCGCCCCCCTTGGCCCCCTATATATATGTGGGGGGGAGAGGGCAACCGCACCCAAGCCCTGGCGCCTCTCCCCCTTCCGTCACACCTCCATACTCCCAACGCAGGGCGCCCGGCGAAGCCCTGCTGCGATCTCCACTGCATCCGTCATCACGCCGTCGTGTTGCCGGATCTCTGACAACTTCTCCTCCCCCCTTGCTGGATCAAGAAGGAGGTGACGTTGCTGCACCGTACGTGTGTTGAACGCGGAGGTGCCGTCCGTTCCGCGCTAGATCATCAGTGACGAAGAACGTGAAGAGTTCGACTACTTCATCCACACTTCGTTTAAAGCTTCCGCACGCGATCTTCATAACGGTATGTAGATGCACTCTTACTTGCTCGTTGCTAGATGTCTCCATAGTTGGATCTTGGTGAAAGCGTAGAAAATTTTCGAATTATGCTACGTTCCCCAACAGCAAGCACGAAAATCATCAAATTCAAGTCTAGTTATTACAATAACACCAGGTTCTCCAAATTCAAGAGAGTCCTTACGCCTCCCCAAGGCACTTGCATCTCTCTCATCTAGGCAGGAATAGGTCAGGCATCGCCAACCGCACCATCACCAGCCTCCGCCTCCTCGGCCGCGGCAGCAGCGACCCGGAGGAACGCCTCCACCCGCTCCTTGACCTTCTCCTTCAGGGCCTCAGCAGCCGCGCCCTCTATGCTCACGGTCATGGGCTCGGACAGCGAGGCCAGGTCAAGGGTGGGGTCGCGAAGACGGAAGTGGCTACACACTTGCGTCAGGGCTAAGGTAAGGAGCGTGCGACTCTCGACGTCTACTAACTGGCCGATCGCGACCGTAACCTCGCGCAGGGACTTCACGAGCGCGGCAAGGAACCCGGCGGAGCCATCCTCCGGGGTGGCCAGTGGCTTCTCGAACCCTTCCCTGTAAGCAATCTGCAGCGCCGTACGGGCCTCGAGCTCATAGGCGGCGAGGGCCTCGCAACTCACCGTTGCCGAGGCTGCGAGGGCGTCTTCCTTGTCGCGCGCAGCTTGGGTCGCCCTGGCCTGCTCAGCCTTGGCCTTCAGCTTCTCCAGGCTCGCGCGATCAGCGAGCTGCTCCTGCTGCAGCTGGGACGTCTCAGCCTTCTGTACCTCGAGCTCCTTCTCCAACCTTTCGAGCACCAGGGGCGCGCCTGGTGCCTTCCTCGCGAAGGGCCTCCAGCTTGCTCTCCACCTTGTGGTAGCGCTTCTCGGAGGACGCTGCGTCGGCTCGCGCAGCGTCGTGTGCCCGCGTGGCTGCCGCGGCCTCCTCCTGACCCTTGGCGGCGACCTCTGAGGCCTGGCTCCAGGAGGCCCGCGCAGACTCATCTGCCAGGAGCCACCCAGAGATCAGGCCCAGGCATCCTTCCATCGCGTGGCCATCACCGCCCAGAAGTTCGGCACGGAGCTGACCCAGCGCAGCGCAAGCGGTTTCCAAGGTCTCAGGGCTAGGTTGCATCAGCTGGCGGATGGGTGCCATCGCGATCGCCTGCTCGACCAGGGGCTCGGGGGCTTCGACTCCCCTCGCTGGAGCAGCAGGAGCAAGAGCCACCGCGGCCTCGCAAACAACAACGACACCCTCAGGCCACACCGCCACCGCGCGCTAGGTGGCCCGGCTGGCCGAGGCGTGCAAAGCTGTGGCACCCTTCTCTGCGGCGACAGTAGCGGCAGGTGGAGCGTGGTACCGCGATGTGACCTCTGATACGTCCAAAACGTATCTATAATTTCTGCTTGCTCCATGCCTCTTTTGGGTGATATTGCTATGATATTCATACACTTCCATACACTTTTGATCATATTTGGACTAACCTATTAACTCAGTGCACCCCAGTGCCAGTTTCTGTTTTCGGCTGTTTTTGTATTTCAGGTTTTCACATTACGAGAACTGCCAGGAAAAATCCAGAAAAATAATATAAAAAATCAGCGTTCCAGAACCTACCGTGCGTCCGAAGGACAACCGGGGGGGGGGGGG
>LR738715.1:285300016-285322100 GCA_902687465.1 Secale cereale | reverse complement strand
GGCACCAGGGCTCCAGGTGCCCTGGCGGCGCCCCCCCCCTGGGCCGCACCGGGGGGGGGCGCCTGGGCCCCCCGAGCCCCGTCTGGTGCCCCCCTTTGGCATATATTTAGAGCGTTCCCCGAAACCCTCGAGAGGGGAACTCTTTTTCGCGATCTCATCTCTGTTCCGCCGCCGCCGCCGCTTCCAAGATCGGGAGCAGCAGGAGAACTCTTCCCGGCACCCTGCCGGAGGGGAGGATCACCACCGGGAGCCTCTCCACCACCATGGACGCCTCCCGGATGAGTTGTGAGTAGTCTCCCTTGGACCATGAGTCCATGACCAGTAGCTATGTGATGTTCTCCTCCCGTTCTTGTGCTTCACTAATTAGTCCTCGTGAGCTGCCCTACATGATCGAGGCACATATGTAATCCTTATGCTGTTGCTATGATGAGTTTGCTGGGATCCGATGGATTATGAGATTATGTTCAGATTGTGATTGAGTAATATATTTGATCTACCTCTTTTATATTTATGTTCATAAGTAATTCTTGCATGTTCTCCGTTGTTATTTATTGCTTTGGCCAAGTAATACGTAGTGACTCCAAGAGGGAACGTTATGCTTGATTGTGGGTTCATGCCCCTCGATGACTAGCTTGAGTGACAGAAACATGAGTCTAGGGGATGTGCGGTTGCCACAAGGGGGAAAACAACGGTGCTTGTGCCCGCGGGTGCAAGGATTGTTTACTTTACGCAAAGTTCTTTTAATGCAGTTGTCTGTTGCTTTGAGTTTACACTATGGGTGGGGCTCGCAACTTAATACATGCGAGATGTTCTGGATAGATATCTCAAGGTGGATGATTAGTAGTAGATATTGATGGATTTCGGTCTACTTACTTTGGCGTACCGCCCATGCTTTGAACCTCAACCTTTCTTGCAATGTAGTCAGCATTGGTTTGCGTTCGTGGTCCTGTCAATTGCCCAGCTGTAATTCGTTTACCTCACATAGTTGTTTTATCGTCTTTTGGGAGAGAGACGTCACTAGTGAACATCATGAGACTCCGGTCCATATTACCATCATTAATCACATCCGCTATTTACTTTTCGCTTTTTACTTACTATTGCAAATATTATCTATCACTACTATCATTTGCGTTTAATCCTTTGTGAACTACAAGGCCGGAGGGATTGACAACCTCTCTGTACTCGTTGGGAGCAAAGTTATTTGTATCTGTGTGCAGGTCCACGTTGATTGCTAATATCTGGCGCCGTTAGCAGTTGACACCTACTTGTTGAACCTAGGAGTCTCTGGGGATTCGATCCTTGGCATCTTTGCTAAGGGAAAAACTTCCACAACATTGCATCTCACACCTTCCACTTGGGGTAACCAACGAGGGGTTAGAGGCCCATCAAGGAGTTTTTCTGGCGCCGTTGCCGGGGACTCCACTCTTCAAGATAGGGGAGTTGCATGCTATCTTTTACCTTTGCTTTTTACTCTTGTTAGTTTACCTTTCAGTTTTGCTTTAGTACCTTTTATCGAAAATCACAAAAATATTTATCTTGCTTGCTTGCTATTATGGGTTCCACCAAAAACACTAGATGGGAGGAGTACACCCCTTCTTCCATTACACCAATCACCACTGTCAGGATCTACAAAAGTAATAAACCTTGTGATTATGTTAGTCTTGACGGAGGGTTATGCCCATGGCATGGTCTTCCAGGAAAAGAGTATGAGCCTCAGTTTAAAATTGCTCCTAAGCTTCCCCAAACTTGGGAAGATGTTCAAACTCTTATAATAGAGAGCGATTCAAACAAAGAGGATGACACTACAATTCTGCCCAATACTGATAAAATTAATTTTGATAATTGTAGTATCTCAGAAGTTATCACCTTTCTACAAGGAATGGCCAAAGATCCCCACACTAGCACGCTTAATCTTGCCTTCACAGAGCATGTCACTAATGCTCTCATCAAAGCTAGGGAGGAGAAACTTAGAGTAGAAGCCTCCATACCTAGAAAGCTAGAAGATGGTTGGGATCCTATGATTAAAATTAAGAGAAACAACTTCTCATGCTATGCTTTATGTGATATTGTAGCTAGTACTTCCATTATGCCCAAAAGACTATATGTTATGCTTAAATTGAAACCTTATGATTCTTGTTCTTTTGGTGTTCGTCTCGTTGATTCTTCCATAAAGAAACCTTTGGGGAGGATCGACGATATTCTTATCGTTGTCAATGATAATTATGTTCCCGTTGATTTTACTATTATGGATATTGAATGTGATCCTTCATGTCCAATTATTTTGGGATGTCCCTTTTTACGCACCGTTGGTGCTATCATTGACATGAAAGAGGTTAATATAAAATTTCAGTTTCCTCTCAAGAAAGGGATGGAACACTTCCCTCGAAAGAAGATCAAGTTACCTTTTGAGTCCGTTGTACGGGCTAGCTATTCTTTTACTCTTGATAAAACTTGATCTCTATGCATTATGCCTAGCTTAAAGGCATAAAAGAAAGCGCTTTTGGGAGGCAGCCACATGAATAAAATTTTATTTTGCTTTTGTTGTGTCTTGATGTTGTTTACTAAAGTAGCATCATCATTGTATCTTTGCTTTTCTTATTTGTGCCAAGTATAGCCTCTGATTGCTAGAAAGTTCAAAAGTTGTGAGGTGCTGTCCAGGAAACAGATTCTGTCCTTGAATAGAAAAATTCGTATAAAATCACCAGATCTTCTTTTTGGTCTGAATTTTTTCGAAAGCGTTCTCTATATAATTGTATTTTGTGCGTCTGTTCTGAGTTTCTTGATTTGAGTTGCAGAAGTGCCCCGAACAAATCGATTACTAGCTGCTGTTCTGTTTTTCACAGATTCTGTCCTGTTTTGCCTTTCTTTCATTTTGCAAATCAAGAGCTTGCTTTTTCTTTGCAAAAACCTTTTCGCAATCTTGAGAAACAGTAGAAATTCAAGAATATCCTTATTTCCAGCAAGGTACAATTATTTTATTAAGGGTACTAACCTCGCTAATCAGATTATGATGAGTTATGTATGAATGGAGTTTTCAAGTGTGCGAGGGAAGATGGTAAAAAGATTCAGGAGTGTCAAGCGCTCAAGCTTGGGGATGCCCCCGTGCACCCCCAAGAAATATTCAAGAAGACTCAAGCATCTAAGCTTGGGGATGCCCCCGTGCATCCCCTTCTCCATCAACATTATAAGTTCGTCTTTCGTTCCGCTATATTTTTATCACTTCATGTGTTATGTGTTATGCTTGGAGCGTCTTGCTTTTAGTTTCCTTTTTAGTTTTCCATAACGAGTCGGAACTCAGCTTTCTTTATGTGGGAGAGAAACACGCTCCACTTCTACCTAGAACATAACATAGAATTTTCATGTCTATCTTTGTTGTGTGTGTTCTTTGTCTTTTAATAGCTACTATCATGCTCAGCTCTTAGTATTCATGCTTATCTTTTCAAAGAGCTTTTGTTTAGTTGGTTGCTTGAACTCTCTTTAATTATCATGCTTATCTCATTAAGAGAGTTTGCTTCCGTTGCATTGGTTGATATGTCTATGATAAAGATGCTACGTGCATGATGGCGCTTAGTAGTTCATGTTTTCTTATGGTTAGTCTCAAATAGCTGGGGGATTCCCAATGTGTTATTGGAGTACCAACATGATTTGTTTGCCAATGATGTGGTATGGTTTAGTAATATCTTCCTTTGAGAATTTATTTTGATTGACTTGGCGTATGCTCACGCATATTTAAGACTGTAAAGAAAGTCTGTCAAGCCTTGATGATCTTTTATTTCTGAGTAGCGATATAACTTCCATGCCTGATTCAATATTGCTTTGTCGCTCTGCATGATTATGACCGTCATTGCTCTCTTAGTTGGTCGCTCCCAGTCTTTTGCTAACCTCCACCTGTACTAAGCGGACTGACTGCTTGTGCATCCACATCCTTTTAAACCAGTTATGCCATATGAGTCCACCATACCTACCTATATGTGGTATTTCACCACCACTCCAAGTAAATTTACATGTGCTACCTTTAAAACCTTCATTTTTTTGCAATACATAGCTCATGGGAAAGTAGCTTAAAAACTATTGTGGTAAAGAATATGTTGCCTATGTATCTTATTTCTTATAAGTTGCCTGCTGAGCGGTAACCATGTTTCTGGGGACGCCATCAACTGTTACACTTTTGTTGAATATCATGTGAGTTGCTATGCATGTTCGTCTTGTCTGAAGTAAGGGTGATTTGCCATTGAGTTGAATGAGTATGCATATTGTTAGAGAAGAACATTGGGCTGCCAACCAAAGCCATGTATCATGGTGGAAGTTTTAGCTTGGACATTAATCCTCAATCTCTTATGAGAATATGCTTAAGCATTAAAGAGGAGTCCATTATCTATTTTCTATGTTGTCCCGGTATGGATGTCCTCAAGTTGAGATCTATCAAAAACGAGAAATCAAATGTGATTTATCTCCTTGGACCTTTGTACAGGTGGCATAGAGGTACCCATTTGTGACACTTGGTTGAAACATATGTAATGCAATGATAACCCATGGAAATCCGAGCTAATTAGGACAAGGTGCGAGCACTATTGGTATTCGATGCATGAGGCTTGCAACTTATAGGATGTCTTATGCATGACACATATGAAGTACTACTACCGTTGACAAAATTGCTTCTATGTTTTCAAAATAAAAAGCTCTAGCACATAACCATTCTTTTACTTTTATGTTGAGTCTCCACCTTCTTTTAAAGCACCAACTACTGAGAGCATGATTGTCATTCTGAGTGTAATGTGCATTGTCCCAAAGTAGCATTGTCTTTTGCATGATTGTGATATCGTTTATTTTGAAATCATTGTATCTAGTCATCACTTAAACCTTGAAGGTGCCCCTGCATTTATGTTTTGCTTCACTAAAGGGGGCAAGCTAGATATCACTTTATCATATTTGCACATCATGTTCATTGCAAATCTATTTGATGTTTCAGTATCCTATTGTAAAACTTTCAGTCCTTTGTGATTTTCTCATGAGGCAACTCAATTACTATAGATTCATTATCTCAGTAAGCTTTTGTCATATGACTATGTAAGAGTCCTATATGGTTAATAGCATGTCACCACAGAAATTATTCTTGTTATCATTTACCTACTCGAGGACGAGCAGGAATTAAGCTTGGGGATGTTGATACGTCCAAAACGTATCTATAATTTCTGCTTGCTCCATGCCTCTTTTGGGTGATATTGCTTTGATATTCGTACACTTCCATACACTTTTGATCATATTTGGACTAACCTATTAACTCAGTGCACCCCAGTGCCAGTTTCTGTTTTCGGCTGTTTTTGTATTTCAGGTTTTCACATTACGAGAACTGCCAGGAAAAATCCAGAAAAATTATATAAAAAATCAGCGTTCCAGAACCTACCGTGCGTCCGAAGGACAGCCGAGGGGGGGGCACCAGGGCTCCAGGCGCCCTGGCGGCGCGCCCCCCTGGGCCGCGCCGGGGGGGCGCCTGGTCCCCCCGAGCCCCGTCTGGTGCCCCCCTTTGGCATATATTTAGAGCGTTCCCCGAAACCCTCGAGAGGGGAACTCTTATTCGCGATCTCATCTCTGTTCCGCCGCCGCCGCCGCTTCCAAGATCGGGAGCACCAGGAGAACTCTTCCCGGCACCCTGCCGAAGGGGAGGATCACCACCGGGAGCCTCTCCACCACCATGGACGCCTCCCGGATGAGTTGTGAGTAGTCTCCCTTGGACCATGAGTCCATGACCAGTAGCTATGTGATGTTCTCTTCCCGTTCTTGTGCTTCACTAATTAGTCCTCGTGAGCTGCCCTACATGATCGAGGCACATATGTAATACTTATGCTGTTGCTATGATGAGTTTGCTGGGATCCGATGGATTATGAGATTATGTTCAGATTGTGATTGAGTAATATATTTGATCTACCTCTTTTATATTTATGTTCATAAGTAATTCTTGCATGTTCTCCGTTGTTATTTATTGCTTTGGCCAAGTAATACGTAGTGACTCCAAGAGGGAACGTTATGCTTGATTGTGGGTCCATGCCCCTCGATGACTAGCTTGAGTGACAGAAACATGAGTCTAGGGGATGTGCTGTTGCCACAAGGGGGAAAACAACGGTGCTTGTGCCCGCGGGTGCAAGGATTGTTTACTTTACGCAAAGTTCTTTTAATGCAGTTGTCTGTTGCTTTGAGTTTACACTATGGGTGGGGCTCGCAACTTAATACCAGCGAGATGTTCTGGATAGATATCTCAAGGTGGATGATTAGTAGTAGATATTGATGGATTTTGGTCTACTTACTTTGGCGTACCGCCCATGCTTTGAACCTCGACCTTTCTTGCAATGTAGTCAGCATTGGTTTGCATTCGTGGTCCTGTCAATTGCCCAGCTGTAATTCGTTTACCTCACATAGCTGTTTTATCGTCTTTTGGGAGAGAGACATCACTAGTGAACATCATGAGACTCCGGTCCATATTACCATCATTAATCACATCCGCTATTTACTTTTCGCTTTTTACTTACTATTGCAAACATTATCTATCACTATTATCATTTGCGTTTAATCCTTTGTGAACTACAAGGCCGGAGGGATTGACAACCTCTCTGTACTCGTTGGGAGCAAAGTTATTTGTATCTGTGTGCAGGTCCACGTTGATTGCTAATATCTGGCGCCGTTAGCAGTTGACTCCTACTTGTTGAACCTAGGAGTCTCTGGGGATTCGATCCTTGGCATCTTTGCTAAGGGAAAAACTTCCACAACACTACATCTCACACCTTCCACTTGGGGTAACCAACGAGGGGTTAGAGGCCCATCAACCTCCCCCGTCCCCTTCTTCATCACGCCACTCAGGCTGCTGCGCCAAGAGAAGTACGTCAGGAACACAGCGACCAAGCAACAACAAGAGATTGCACACTTACTCATCGTAGGCGAGGCGTGCCCTCCTCTTCATCAGCAGGTCGGCCTTGGCCGCCGGTGCTACGGGCGTGCTAGCAGTCCGGAAGCTGGCAAGGCGCAAGGCCATGGACTTGGGCACGGATGCAGTCACCGGTTTCGTTGGCACGACGCTCTTCGGCGGGGTCACCGCATTGCTCCCTCCGAACGCAGCGCGCCCGGATCGACACGGAGTGGTTTCCTGGGGCCGCCCAGCAGCACCTGCGCCTGGCGCCACTTCCTCGGCGGACGCCTCGGAGGTGTCCTCCCCGTCAACCTGGTCCTCGTCGCCCAGGGTCTCATTTGAGTCCTCCTCCCCATCGCTCCCCCCCATCGGCACCGAAGGACACGTCGACCGTGGGTGGAGCAGCCACGGGCACCCCGAAACCTGACACGACCTTCAGCAGCTCGACCTTGTCAGGACGGCTGTACATCGGCAGGTGGGCCCCCGAGAGGTCCTCAGGAACCATTCCATGGAGAGTGATCAAGGCGAGGTCCAGGTCGGCCTCAGCTAGCGTCCCCGAGCGCAGCCGAAGCCTGTCATCATCCCCCATCAGCTCCCACATGGGGCGCGAGTGTGCCTGGAGCGACGCCAGCCGCTGCCTCAGGAACTCCTTCACAATCTGGGTCCCTTCAAGCCTCGAGCCCAGGTCGGCCTCGATCTTTGCCAAGACAGGCTCGACAAGGGGGTCGTTGAGCTTCACGTAGCTCCAGCAAGCACGTTTCTCCGGACGGGTGGTAGGCAGCGCCAGCAGCGGGTGAATACGCTAGGCATCCAGATAGACCCATGTAGGATCGAAAGTAGGTCTAGAGGGGGGGTGATTAGACTACTTGACAATATAAAAAATCTGCCTTTAGATCATGCAATGTTTTTGGCAGTTTCACAAACAAGATCAGTTCAAGTAACACCCTACACATGCAATTCTAGAGTTTATGCAGCGGAAAGTAAATTGCACATGTAAAAGAGAGGTGGAGAAGATCAAACGCAGTTTGGTGACACGGAGATTTTTGTCGTGGTTCCGATAGGTGGTGCTATCGTACATCCACGTTGATGGAGACTTCAACCCACGGAGGGTAACGGCTGCGCGAGTCCACGGAGGGCTCCACCCACGAAGGGTCCACGAAGAAGCAACCTTGTCTATTCCATCACGGCCTACGCCCACGGAGGACTAGCCTTACTCGGGGTAGATCTTCACGAAGTAGGCGATCTCCTTGCCCTTACAAACTTCTTGGTTCAACTCCACATCTCGAAGACGGAGGCTCCCAAGCGACACCTAACCAATCTAGGAGGCACCACCCCCCAAAAGGTAATAGACGGTGTTGATGATGATGAACTCCTTGCTCTTGTGCTTCAAGTGATAATCTCCCCAACACTCAACTCTCCTCACTGATGTGGCTGTGGTGGAAGAAAGATTTGAGCGGAAAGCAACTTGGGAAGGCTAGAGATCAAGTTTCATATGGTAGGAATGGAATGGCTTGATCTCAACACAAGGGTAGGTGGTTCACTTCTCAGAAAGTGTGTGGTAGAAGTGGTGGTACTTTCTGATGGCTCTCCTCACGAATGAGGAGGGGGTGGAGGGGTATATATAGCCTCCACACAAAATCCAACCGTTACACACATAATTGAGCCATCTCGGTGAGACCGATGTGAAAACTCGGTCAGACCGAAAGTTCAAATATAGTGAACGTTGGGATTTTCGGTGGGACCGAAAATACCATCTCGGTGTGTCCGAAGTGAGTCAAAGGTTAGGGTTTGCCATCTCGGTGTGACCGAAAACAACAACTCGGATATTCCGAAATGCTGTCATTTGGTTACAGAAGGTTGGCAGAATATTTTCGGTGAGACCGAGACTCAGAATCGGATGGACCGAGAAGTTAGGGTTTGGGGAAATAACTGAAGTGGTTCATCTCGGTGGGACTGAGTTTGCAGAATCGGTTTGTCCGAGATTACTTATGAGTGTGTTGTAAAGTGAAGAGTGCTGATAGTTGAGGGAGCTAGATCACCAAGCACTTGAGCAACAAGAACATTAACACAACCTCATCCCCTTTTAATAGTATTGGCTTTTCCTATGGACTCAATGTGATCTTTGATCACTAAACCAAAAATGGAGTCTTGAGCTTTTGCCAATGCTTGTCTTAGCATTTTGAGGGGTCCACTTCTTCAGACATTTCCATACCCATATCATCGAACTTTTCTGAAATGATTCTCAAGAGAATATTAGTTCAATGATATATATGTTGTTATTAATTACCAAAACCACCCGGGGATTAGTTGCACTTTCAGAATCCTTGGTGTTGTAGTTGAGCTTGACGAAGTAGAACTTGATGTGTCCTTGGGAACCCACTTGACCATGGCTTGAGGTGCTTCAATGAATGCATCAATCTCCTCTTGAAGCTTGTCCTTGGCCTTTAGCTTGTGGTCTTGTGGTGGAAGGTCATCTTGAGCTTGTTCCACATTGGAAGAAGTAGGATCATACTTCTCCTTTTGTGAAACAAACTGTGGAGTAGGGTATTGACCTTCTTCCCACTCAACACCTTCGGCGTTGAACTTTCGCTCAAAACCAATCCCTTGATTCTTCCGGTGTCTTCCTTGTTTGCGAACAATCTCCTCAAAGTTCTTGCTTCCGGCAAGACTCTTGTAGACACCTTTCTCTATGATTTCCTTCAATAAGCTATTTTCTTGCTCAAGTGTAACTTGGCTTGAAACATTGTTAGTGGAATCAAGAGAACTACTAGAAGCAACAAAATTGGATTTAACATTGTTATTGTTACTACTAGAGGAAGAATTTTTCTTATGCTTGTCATGCTTAGTCTTAATAGGTGGCAAGAAATTAGACAAGAGAAGTCGTTTGGCAAGATATGAAGAACTCTTCTTTCGAAGATCGTCATTGATCGCTTTTAGAAACTCATGTTCTTGCTCTAGAGTGAGCTTCTCGAAGCGTAGCTTCTCATGAGATCTTAGGAGCTCTCTATGATCTTCTTGAGTTGTTTCATGAGCTAACTTAAGAGTGTTTAGTTCTTTAGTTAGACGCTCAATCTCCTTCATAGCATTGTCATTCGACTCTTCTCGACTATAAAGACTACTAGCATTTTCATCATTACTAAGCTCACTAGATTTATCATGCAAGAGATCATCTTCACCAAGCAAGTCATCCTCATCACTATCAAAGTCAATGAATTCAGGGTGTGTTACCTTGGGACCTTTAGCCATGAAGCATCTTCCAATTCCCTCATTTGGTGAATCAAATAAGTCGTAGGAGTTGGAGTTGGAGGATACGAGTGCAAGTCCAGCAACACCTTCATCTTGACTATAGTCGGAGTCGGAGTGATAGCTTCCATCGGATTGATTGTCAGAGTCGGAGCCGGAGACCCATTCACCAACATGAGCTTGATGTCTTCTTCTTGTGTAGCTCCTTGATGACTTGTCTTTCCTCTCCGAATCCTTGCTTCTCTGAGAAGGTCTTCGTTCATAACGATCATCTCTACTCCTTCTCTCTCTCCGAGGTGACTCATCTCTTGCTCTTCTTCTTGGAGATTCTTCTCTTCTCTTGTGGGGAGCCGTACACTCGTTTGAGAAGTGTCCGGGTCTTCCACAATTGTAGCAGTTTCGATCACGACTAGAAGATCTCTTTTCATCATATGATCTAGACTTTGAGCTTCTTTCTTTGCCTCTGTTCTTGTAGAACTTGTTGAAGTTCTTGACCATTAGGCTTATCTCTTCATTGGAAACTAGCTTGTCACTTGAGGTAGTAGGAGCATCACTTGTAGCTTTGTAAGCACCACTTGACTTGTTGTGAAGCTCTTCCTTATCCTTAAGTGTCATCTCATGAGCAACAATTCTTCCAATGACTTCAGTTGGCTTGAGAGTCTTGTAGTTTGGCATCATTTGGATCAAAGTGCACACGGTGTCATACTTTCCATCCAAAGCTCTGAGAATCTTCTTAATGATGAATCGGTCGGTCATTTCTTCGCTTCCTAAGCCAGCAATCTCATTTGTGATGAGAGCAAGCCCAGAGTACATTTCAGCGACTCCTTCACCATCCTTCATCTTGAACTTGTCAAGTTGACCTTGAAAAATATCTAGCTTTGATTCCTTCACAGATTCAGTACCTTCGTGCATTTCAACCAAAGTATCCCAAATCTCTTTAGCATTCTCAAGACGGCTGATTTTGTTGAACTCTTCGGGACACAAAGCATTGAAGAGAATGTCACAAGCTTGAGCATTGTTTTGCAACATCCGCAACTCTTCGGGTGTAGCTTCGCGATCCGGAACTTTTCCTTCTTCAAAGAAATCACCTTGCATGCCAACACAAATAATGCCCCATGCGGCTGGGTTATGACCAAGAATATGCATTTTCATTTTATGCTTCCAACTAGCAAAATTTGTACCATCAAAGTAAGGACCTCTACGATAATTACCCTCACTAGACGCCATACGCTCCTAGGTTGTGAAACCAAGCTTATGGAGTCCAATGCAATGGAAACCAAGGCAATGGAGACCAAAGCTCTGATACCACTTGTAGGATCGAAAGTAGGTCTAGAGGGGGGGTGATTAGACTACTTGACAATATAAAAAATCTGCCTTTAGATCATGCAAAGTTTTTGGCAGTTTCACAAACAAGATCAAATCAAGTAACACCCTACACATGCAATTCTAGAGTATATGCAGCGGAAAGTAAATTGCACATGTAAAAGAGAGGTGGAGAAGATCAAACGCAGTTTGGTGACACGGAGATTTTTGTCGTGGTTCCGATAGGTGGTGCTATCGTACATCCACGTTGATGGAGACTTCAACCAACGGAGGGTAACGGCTGCGCGAGTCCACGGAGGGCTCCACCCACGAAGGGTCCACGAAGAAGCAACCTTGTCTATTCCATCACGGCCTACGCCCACGGAGGACTAGCCTTACTCGGGGTAGATCTTCACGAAGTAGGCGATCTCCTTGCCCTTACAAACTTCTTGGTTCAACTCCACATCACGACGGAGGCTCCCAAGCGACACCTAACCAATCTAGGAGGCACCACCCCCCAAAAGGTAATAGACGGTGTTGATGGTGATGAACTCCTTGCTCTTGTGCTTCAAGTGATAAACTCCCCAACACTCAACTCTCCTCACTGATATGGCTGTGGTGGAAGGAAGATTTGAGTGGAAAGCAACTTGGGAAGGCTAGAGATCAAGTTTCATATGGTAGGAATGGAATGGCTTGATCTCAACACAAGGGTAGGTGGTTCACTTCTCAGAAAGTGTGTGGTAGAAGTGGTGGTACTTTCTGATGGCTCTCCTTACGAATGAGGAGGGGGTGGAGGGGTATATATAGCCTCCACACAAAATCCAACCGTTACACACACATTTGACCAATCTCGGTCAGGCCGAAGTGAAAACTCGGTTAGACCGAAAGTTCAAATATAGTGAACGTTGGGATTTTCGGTGGGACCGAAAATACCATCTCGGTGAGACCGAAGTGAGTCAAAGGTTAGGGTTTGCCATCTCGGTGAGACCGAAAATATAAACTCGGATATTCCGAATTGATGTCAACTGATCACAGAAGGTTGGCAGCCCTTTTTCGGTGAGACCGAAACTCAGAATCGGTGTGACCGAGAATTTAGGGTGTGTGTTAAGTAGTGAATAGTGCTGATAGTTGAGGGAGTTAGATCACCAAGCACTTGAGCAACGAGAACATTAACACAACCTCATCCCCTTTTAATAGTATTGGCTTTCCTATGGACTCAATGTGATCTTTGATCACTAAACCAAAAATGGAGTCTTGAGCTTTTGCCAATGCTTGTCTTAGCATTTTGAGGGGTCCACTTCTTCAGACATTTCCATACCCACATCATCGAACTTTTCTGAAATGATTCTCAAGAGAATATTAGTTCAATGATATATATGTTGTTATTAATTACCAAAACCACCCGGGGATTAGTTGCACTTTCAATCTCCCCCTTTTTGGTAATTGATGACAACATATAGATCAAAGCTTCGACAAAAGATATAATCAAAGAATAATATCGTCGCTTTGAGAAGTATGTGATAAACAAGAGCTCCCCCTAAATTTGTGCATTATTTAAATTTGCGTTTGAATGCAAATGCACAATCGATTAGGATTATGGGTCACTCTTCCATGTCACATACATCTTGGTGGAGCGCACAAAATGATAAGAATGAATAACATGCACTCAATCACCAAGACAAGAGTAAATAGCCATACAATAAGAAATAGCATATGATAAACAATAAGCACACATTAAAGCATAGTATGACTAAGCACTCATTAAGGTAGCATCAAACGTAGTAGCAAGCACACTTAAAGTATCTGGAACCAAAAGAAACCAATGTATCTCAAGGAAAACGGCAAAAGAACGAAAAGACGAAAGAGCACTCTCTCTCTCGAAGCCCTATGATCTATAACAATTTCTCCCCCTTTGGCAACAAGTTACCAAAAAGTTCGAAAAGGTATAGAGCTAAACGTCACTGCGGGCTCGGCTGGCTGCTCCCGTCTGGGTCGATGTCGGTGTAGAGATAGCTGCATCGGCGAAGACTTCTGCGGATGTCTGCGCTGGAGGAGTGGATGCTGGAGCTGAAGGAACTGCTGGAGCTGTAGCTGGTGCTGAAGTGGTAGCCCTGGAGTCTGTCACTGGGATATCTGCAGACCTGGATCCTCTGGGAACCGGAGCAGTCTGGCGATGAGAGTCCTGGACTATATCATCCTGCATAAGCTCTGCCCTCTCCTGCCTAGTCTCCTCCATGTCTGCCTCAAGCTTGTTGACAGACACCTGAATCTCAGTCAGCTTCACGTCTAGAGCGTGGATCTTGTCCTCGACGATCCTCTCAAGGCTCTCCTGAGATTGCTCAATGCTGGCCAGGCGTTGTTCAATTCTCCGGGTTGCTTCAAGAATCTGATCTCCGAAGCTCTTTGGCTTAGCTGCTGCTGCTGCTGCCTCTCTGTCAGCTTTGGCTTTCTTTGCAGCTTCGATCTTGGCTTGCCCTTCAACTGAGGTGGGATCCTCTTCATCCATCACAACTACGTTGTCCTCATGCTCTGGCTGCAGTGGTAAGTGCTTCCTATCCAACATGAATTTGCCCGTGCCAAACTTGGCGTTGATAAGCATCTGTATCTGCGGTGCAAACCCACACGACCTCTTCTGGTCAGCTGCAGTCCTCTTGATGGTCTCTACCATCAAGCCCATCACCTTAAAAGGTGCCTTCTCATCGAGAATGTGCAGCATGTTGATAGAATAGCCTCGTATCATCCGGTGGTCACCTGACTTAGGCATCAAAGTATGCCTCAGGATAGTGTTAGTGGTGGTCAGACCTGCCTGGAGATAATACACTGAGCCGAGTTTCCATCCCTCCAAATCAGCAGCTGGGATCTCCTTGTACATATTCTTCATGGAATCATGACTCTTCTTAGGAATCCCATAGACATCAATGTCGTCCTCTCTCTGCACTGGAGCGTTCAGAAGTTCTGCCCATTCTGCAACAGTTGAAGAAAACCGTTGACCTTCAGTCATCCATGTGATCTTGCCATCGGGGTAGAAATGGGCTGTGGCATAGAACTGCATGATCATCTCGTCGTTCCATGCTGTCAGTTCTTGACCCACAAAGTCAGCAACTCCACATGCAGTAAAGCTCTCATGCACATGGGGAAAGAAGTCCCGATGCTCTCTGCTGTCAATGTACTTCCAGTCGACATACCTGGTGTCAGCAACAATGGGCTTCTTATCCATTAGCACGGTCTCATAGAAGTCCTGCTGCTCTTTGGTGTGGAATCTGGGGTCCACAGCAGTCCTTCTTCTTACGGCATATGGATCAGATTGTCTCCATAGCCTGAGACCTTTGTCCTTCCTTGCCTTCATATCCTCAGCTTGAGGATGAGCATCATTGTGGAGTGGCAACTTGGGACGGAGCTTGAGCAACACATGCTCTTCATCTGACTCAGAAGGTGGCATCTCACCTTTGTTCTTCTCAGAAGCTGGAATGCTTCTGGTTGTCCTCTTAGGCTTCGCTGGAGCTGCCTTAGCTGGAGCAGGCTTCTTGGGCTTGGAGGAGGCTTGAGCTCGAATAGCATCACCCATGAACTTAGCTTTCTGAGGAGGAGGCTGGGGTGCATCTTCTTCTTCTTCTTCAGCATCATCAACTTGAGGTTCAGCATAAACAACTCTCTTCCTTTTGGAAGTCTTCTTCACCTTGCTTGGAGCTGGCTCTTCCAAGTTGAGCTTCTTGGCAACTGCAGACTGCTTCACTTTGCTCGTGCCTTTCTTTGGCTGCTACCCTTGGAGCTCTTTGGCGACCACTTGCCTCTTTGGCTTGGAGGTAACTTCCTCAGCAACAAAATCGGAATCCTCAGAATCAGACGTTCTCTTCTTCCTGGTTCTCGTAGCAGCAGGAGGCAGACCACTAGGGGTACTCCTCTCACCATCATCACTAGAGCTGCTAGCCTCAGGACTTGTACCTGCCTCTGGAATCTCAGCAAACGGTGATTCGGACCTGTTCTGGCTGTCACTGACATCTGACATGGCTGAAAGACCTGTGAATAGATAAGGTATAGGCAGAGTAGAAGAGTTATCACAACTGCAGAAGTTTTTGCAAAAAAAATGAGTTAAAAACTTAGTTTTGAGTTTTCACAGAATGTATTTCGGTCAAACCGATTTCAAGTTTCGGTGTAACCGAAGTGTTCAACAGAACCTACACACCACTTTCGGTCAGACCGAAATGGGTTTCGGTCCTACCGAAAAACTAGGGTTTCATAGAAACTTCACTTCGGACATTCCGATTTTCACAACTCGGTCAGACCGAACTGTGTAGTGCAATGGTCAGAGACCAAATCGGTCAGTCCGAGTTTCAGGAATCGGCTTCACCGAGATGCATTCCGTGGAAACCTAAACCTAAGAATTTTCCTCGAGACTAAACGATCTGAACAATGTATTGGGATCATATCAAACATGGATTGAATCAGGGCAGTCCTATCATGCAAGAATCAGAAGTGGAGCATGAATAGGGATTGAGACACACCCTAACTTGGTGGTGTCCCTCTACGGCGGCAACGGAGGAGAAGATTACCGTTGACGGCGGCGGAGACCTGCGGCAAGGGCACACAGGCGACGACGGCGACGATCCTTAGATCAGGGCGGCGGCAGCAGGGGTCTTGGAGGGCGAACGGTTTGAAAGGAATAGATCGCGCGCAGCCCTCAGTATATATAACCCCGTGCTGTCGGTGGGACCGAGTTGAAAAACTCGGTGTCACCGAGATGTATTTCTGCTGTGCAGTTACACATATCGGTCAGACCGAGATTTTGAACTCGGTTTCACCGAGATGAAACCTAGATCAATCTAAGTGTTTCGGTTGGACCGAGATTGAGAAGCCGGTCAGACCGAAATAGACTTAGAAGGTTTTGGAAGTCAGCCTTAGACGAATCGGTGGTTCCGAGTGCTCCTCACTCGGACTGTCCGAAAAAGACTTGTTCAAAGTTGTGATATAAGCATGAATAGAATTTTGAGACAAGATAGCATAGATAGCTAGGGAAGCTGCTTAGGCATTCTTGTCCATCCATTTGGCCAGAAAAGGAAACCAAAACAATCAAAACAACAAATGGATGTCCTTGAATGGATAAAATCATGCATCCAACATGCTCACACAATAAGATAGCAACTGAAATATGTGTCAAACATGCACAACCAAAACTCTAGCTACTAGCACACAATTTGTCGATGACTAGGTCATCTATATATGAGTATATTGACTTAGGAGTCAAATGAGAACATTTGATCATAGGTCATACTCATCGTTTAAGCACAAGTGGGGTTACCACTTTTACATAAAGCAACATGAGCTTGATGTCTTCTTCTTGTGTAGCTCCTTGATGACTTGTCTTTCCTCTCCGAGTCCTTGCTTCTCCGAGAAGGTCTTCGTTCATAACGATCATCTCTACTCCTTCTCTCTCTCCGAGGTGACTCATCTCTTGCTTTTCTTCTTGGAGACTCTTCTCTTCTCTTGTGGGGAGCCGTACACTCATTTGAGAAGTGTCCGGGTCTTCCACAATTGTAGCAGTTTCGATCACGACTAGAAGATCTCTTTCCATCATATGATCTAGACTTTGAGCTTCTTTCTTTGCCTCTATTCTTGTAGAACTTGTTGAAGTTCCTGACCATTAGGCTTATGTCTTCATTGGAAACTAACTTGTCACTTGAGGTAGTAGGAGCATCACTTGTAGCTTTGTAAGCACCACTTGACTTGTTGTGAAGCTCTTCCTTATCCTTAAGTGTCATCTCATGAGCAACAATCCTTCCAATGACTTCAGTTGGCTTGAGAGTCTTGTAGTTTGGCATCATTTGGATCAAAGTGCACACGGTGTCATACTTTCCATCCAAAGCTCTGAGAATCTTCTTAATGATGAATCGATCGGTCATTTCTTCGCTTCCTAAGCCAGCAATCTCATTTGTGATGAGAGCAAGCCTAGAGTACATTTCAGCGACTCCTTCACCATCCTTCATCTTGAACTTGTCAAGTTGACCTTGAAGAATATCTAGCTTTGATTCCTTCACAGATTCAGTACCCTCGTGCATTTCAACCAAAGTATCCCAAATCTCTTTAGCATTCTCAAGACGGCTGATTTTGTTGAACTCTTCGGGACACAAAGCATTGAAGAGAATGTCACAAGCTTGAGCATTGTTTTGCAACATCTTCAATTCTTCGGGTGTAGCTTCGCGATCCGGAACTTTTCCTTCTTCAAAGAAGTCACCTTGCATGCCAACACAAATAATGCCCCATGCGGCTGGGTTATGACCAAGAATATGCATTTTCATTTTATGCTTCCAACTAGCAAAATTTGTACCATCAAAGTAAGGACCTCTACGATAATTACCCTCACTAGACGCCATACTCTCCTAGGTTGTGAAACGAAGCTTATGGAGTCCAATGCAATGGAAACCAAGGCAATGGAGACCAAAGCTCTGATACCACTTGTAGGATCGAAAGTAGGTCTAGAGGGGGGGTGATTAGACTACTTGACAATATAAAAAATCTGCCTTTAGATCATGCAATGTTTTTGGCAGTTTCACAAACAAGATCAGTTCAAGTAACACCCTACACATGCAATTCTAGAGTTTATGCAGCGGAAAGTAAATTGCACATGTAAAAGAGAGGTGGAGAAGATCAAACGCAGTTTGGTGACACGGAGATTTTTGTCGTGGTTCCGATAGGTGGTGCTATCGTACATCCACGTTGATGGAGACTTCAACCCACGGAGGGTAACGGCTGCGCGAGTCCACGGAGGGCTCCACCCACGAAGGGTCCACGAAGAAGCAACCTTGTCTATTCCATCACGGCCTACGCCCACGGAGGACTAGCCTTACTCGGGGTAGATCTTCACGAAGTAGGCGATCTCCTTGCCCTTACAAACTTCTTGGTTCAACTCCACATCACGATGGAGGCTCCCAAGCGACACCTAACCAATCTAGGAGGCACCACCCCCCAAAAGGTAATAGACGGTGTTGATGGTGATGAACTCCTTGCTCTTGTGCTTCAAGTGATAAACTCCCCAACACTCAACTCTCCTCACTGATATGGCTGTGGTGGAAGAAAGATTTGAGTGGAAAGCAACTTGGGAAGGCTAGAGATCAAGTTTCATATGGTAGGAATGGAATGGCTTGATCTCAACACAAGGGTAGGTGGTTCACTTCTCAGAAAGTGTGTGGTAGAAGTGGTGGTACTTTCTGATGGCTCTCCTCACGAATGAGGAGGGGGTGGAGGGGTATATATAGCCTCCACACAAAATCCAACCGTTACACACACATTTGACCAGTCTCGGTCAGACCGAAGTGAAAACTCGGTTAGACCGAAAGTTCAAATATAGTGAACGTTGGGATTTTCGGTGGGACCGAAAATACCATCTCGGTGAGACCGAAGTGAGTCAAAGGTTAGGGTTTGCCATTTCGGTGAGACCGAAAATATAAACTCGGATATTCCGAATTGATGTCAACTGATCACAGAAGGTTGGCAGCCCTTTTTCGGTGAGACCGAAACTCAGAATCGGTGTGACCGAGAATCTAGGGTTTGGAGAAACAACTGAAGTGGTTCATCTCGGTGGGACTGAGTTGGAGAAATCGGTGTGACCGAGATTACTTATGGGTGTGTGTTAAGTAGTGAATAGTGCTGATAGTTGAGGGAGTTAGATCACCAAGCACTTGAGCAACAAGAACATTAACACAACCTCATCCCCTTTTAATAGTATTGGCTTTCCTATGGACTCAATGTGATCTTTGATCACTAAACAAAAAATGGAGTCTTGAGCTTTTGCCAATGCTTGTCTTAGCATTTTGAGGGGTCCACTTCTTCAGACATTTCCATACCCACATCATCGAACTTTTCTGAAATGATTCTCAAGAGAATATTAGTTCAATGATATATATGTTGTTATTAATTACCAAAACCACCCGGGGATTAGTTGCACTTTCAACCCACCTCTTCCGGTGGGTGTCTATCTTCTTCCCGGCTATCATCAGCCTGCAGCCCTGGCGCTGGCAGACGAAGGAGACACAGCCCGAGCACGGACCCTCGTCGTACCGCCGCATGGAGAAGAAGTGGCGGAAGAGGGCGATAGTCGGCTTCACCCCCACACACGCCTCACAGTAAAAGGCGAAGAGCGAAAGGACGAAGATGGAGCGAGGTCGGATGTGGAGGGCGTGCACCTGGTAGTGATTCAGGATGACATAGAAGAACTCCGAGAAGGGCGGCATGAGCCCGACGGAGATGCAGTGGAGGAAGAAGGGGTAGCAAGACTTCGGCAAGATCCGCTCCGCGATGGACCCAACCCAAATCTTCGTTGGGCCATGCTCGTTATGGACGCTCGACAAGAAAGACTGGACCTCCGAGTAGTCCCCCTCCTCGGTGATGGTGGACTCCTCGAGTGCCGCCTCGAGGGAGGAAGCAGATCCGGACGCTTGCACGACACCCTTGCTTTTCTTCGCCATTGCTGGAGGTGTTGGAGGATGAAAGCAATTTGGGAAGGCCGGGGGCGAATAAGAAGGGGATCTGGGCAGGAAGGAAAGGAGGCGATAACTCCTCTGCAGCGAAGACAGTCCCTTTTGTCAAGTTGCATGGTTGCCAAGACTGCGTGGGAAGCGGATCGCCCACGTCCCATCCAACCGTCATGGGCCAGCCTGGCCCACAGTCTTTTGGGGCCCGTGGCGCTTCTTCCTCGACTAAGGCTTCTCCCCGAAGCCAACTCTGCATGCGCCTTGGGCCCGAGGGCTACTGTCGGCGTCCTGGGATCCAGGGTACCCAGACTTGCCTGTCTGCGGGCCACGACCCGCTCCTACTACGGCCTGGTACGGCCCAGCTGATCGACCAGCTGCTCAAGACCCTCGCGAGAGGGCTAGACCTCGCGAGGAGAACGACACCAAGACCCCCTCAGGAGCGGCCTCGGGTAGGTTTCTCCGGAGGGGTGGAGAATCCAAGGCCAAGCCTGCCTCAGGAGAAGGCAGTGACGCGAGCAGTGACGCATCACGCTAGCGGGTGCCAGCGCGTGCCAGCGGCATAGTTGCCGTTTTGGTGCAAAGAAGACAACGCATGCGCAGGTTCCCGAGGGGCGGGACAATGGTTTCCCCTTTGGTGCGACAAGACCGAAGACCGCAAGGACGACATGAGGATGTCACCACCGAGCCCACCACCGCGTCACCGCCTGATCCCTTTGCAGGTGAAGACCACTTTTGTCAGGATAGGAACGTCCTTGTGTTCCCGCTCAAAATGGCCATTGTGGGATCCCTTCCCGCCTAAACATTTCGGGGGAAGAGAACCCTGGCCGCCTATATAAGTAGCTAGGGTCTCCACTATGGAGGCATTCTGATTGGATCCAGAGAAACTACGGCTTCACACCGAGGAGCAAGAACTCTTGCCTCCTGACCCTCCTGAGCTCTCCTCCTGAGCTCAGGAACCACTGTACTTGTCATACTCAAGCCCCCCGTGAGGCTAATCCACCAAAGCAGGACGTAGGGTTTTACACCGCAAGGGGGTAAATTCGTGTGTGCTTTACTTGTTTCTTGCTTGAATCTCTTCATTGGACGAGGGCGAGGTGCTAGGGAGACGTGAGTGGGAGAGATCTTCGTTCACGCCCCTATGTTAGAACTTCTTGGGTTTCCGGAGCCCGTAATCCGACATGCTTCACTTATATCTTTTGAGCTAGGCAATTTTGCTCTAGTGCTTCACTTATATCTTTTTAGAGCACGTCGGTAGCTTTATTTTATAGAAATAGTTGAACTCTCTTGCTTAACTTATATTCTTTTGAGAGTCTTTAAAACATCATGGTAATTTTCTTGGGTTATGAATTTAGTCTTAATATGATAGGCATCCAAAGGAGATATAATAAAAACTTTCATATATAGAGCATTGAATACTATGAGAAGTTTGATTCCTTATAATTGTTTTGAGATGTTAAGATGGTAATATTGGAGTCATGCTAGTGGTAGTTTGTGAGGTTACAGAAATAATTGTTTTAAGGATTATGATTCCCGTAGCATGCATGTATGGTCTCCTAACTATGTAACCAAATCGAAGTGCATTGTGTCTTGATTGTTTATCTTTGCGCGGAGGTCGGGGGCGCGCGATGGTTAACTCCTACCAACCTCGCCCCTAGGAGCATGCGTAGTAGTACTTTGCTTCGAGGGCTAATAAAATTTTCGCAATAAGTATGTGAGTTCTTTATGACTAATGTTGAGTCCATGGATTATACGCACTCTCACCCTTCCACCTTGCTAGCCACTCTAGTACCGCGCAACTTTCACCGGTGCATCAAACCACCTTACACCCTTCCTCAAAACAGCCACCATACCTACCTATTATGGAATTTTCATAGCCATTCCAAGATATATTGCCATGTAACTCCACCGTTCCTATTATTATGACACGCACATCATTGTCATATTGCTTTGCATGATCATGTAGTTGGTACAGTGTTGTGGCTTGGCCACCCTTCTTATTATACATGACACTCTTGATCATTGCACATCCCCGTACACCGCCGGAGGCATTCATATAGAGTCATATTTTATTCTAGTATTGAGTTGTAAGTAAATAAAAGTGTGATGATCATCATTATTAGAACATTGTCCGATGTGATATTATAAATAAAAGAGGCCAAGGAAGCCCCCCCCCCCC
>LR738715.1:285239918-285299986 GCA_902687465.1 Secale cereale | reverse complement strand
GAAAAAAAGGCCAAGAAGCCCACAAAAAAGAGAGGCCAAAGAGCCCAAAAGAAAAATAAAAATAATATAAAAAAATGAGAGAAAAAGAGAGAAGAGACAATGTTACTATCTTTTTTTACACTTGTGCTTAAAAGTAGCACCATGTTCTTCATGATAGAGAGTCTCCTATGTTATTACTTTCATATACTTGTGGGAATTTTTCATTATGATGGGCTTCCTCAAATTGCCCTAGGTCTTCATGAGCAAGCAAGTTGGATGCACACCCACTTAGTTTTCTTTTGAGCTTTCATACACTTATAGCTCTAGTGCATCTGTTACATGGCAATCCCGACTCACTAACATTGATATTGGTTGATGGACATCTCCATAGTCCATTGATTTTCCTAGTTGATGTGAGAATTTCTCCCTCCTTTTGTCTACTACCACCTTCTATTCCACCCATAGTGCTATGTCCATGGCTCACGCTCATGTATTGCATGAAGAGTTGAAAAAGCTTAAGCGCATTAAAAAGTATGAAAAAATTGCTTGGCTGACACCGGGATGGGCATGATTTATACTTTATGTTAAGAAGAGGGAGCATAAAAAGACTATATGATTTTGCAGGGATAACTTTCTTTAGCCATGTTATTTTTGAAGCTTCCTAGATTGCTTTTTAGTATGCTTGAAGTATTATTGTTTTGATATTGATAAAATTCTGTTTTGAGTCTTATGGATCTGAATATTCATGCCACAATAAAGAAGTATTACATGAATAAATATGTAAGGTAGCATTCCACATCAAAAATTCTGTTTTTATCATTTACCTACTCGAGGACGAGCAGGAATTAAGCTTGGGGATGCTTGATACGTCTCCAACGTATCCATAATTTTTGATTGTTCCAGGCTATTATATTATCACTTTTGGATGTTTTATATGCATTAATATGCTTTTTTAATTATTTTTGGGACTAACTTATTAACCTAGAGCCCAGTGCCAGTTTCTATTTTTTCCTTGATTTTGAGTTTCGCTGAAAAGGAATACCGAACAGAGTCCAAATGGAATAAAACCTTCGCGATGATTTTTCTTGGACCCGAAGACAACCTAGAGACTTGGAGATCAAGTCGGAGGAGCCACAAGGTGGCCACGAGGGGGGAGGGCGCGCCCCCTCCCTTGTGGGCCCATCACAGCTCCCCTGATCTAATTCTTCCGCCTATATATTCTCATATATTCCAGAAACACCAGAGAAGGCAACGAAACCACTTTTCCACCGCCAGAACCTTCGATACCCGTTAGATCCCATCTGGAGGCCTTTTTCGGTACTCTGCCGGAGAGGGATTCGATCATGGAGGACTTCTACATCAACATCATTGCCCTTCCGATGAAGCGTTAGTAGTTTACCGCAGACCTACGGGTCCATAGCTAGTAGCTAGATGGCTTCTTCTCTCTCTCTTTGATTCTCAATACCATGTTCTCCTCGATGTGCTTGGAGATCTATCCAATGTAATCTTCTTTTGCGGTGTGTTTGTCAAGATCCGATGAATTGTGGATTCATGATCAACTTATCTATGAATATTATTTGAATCTTCTTTGAATTCTTATATGCATGATTTGATATCTTCGTAATTCTCTTTGAAATATTGGTTTGGTTTGGCCAACTAGATTGGTTTTTATTGCAATGGGAGAAATGCTTTGCTTTGGGTTCAATCTTGTGGTGTCCTCACCCAGTGACAAAAGGGACAGCGAGGCACGTCTTGTATTGTTGCCATCAAGGATAACAAGATGGGGTTTTCATCATATTGCTTGAGTTAATTCCTCTACATCATGTCATCTTACTTAAAGCGTTACTCTGTTCTTCCTGAACTTAATACTCTAGATGCAGGCAGGAGTCGGTCGATGTGTGGAGTAATAGTAGTAGATGCAGGCAGGAGTCGGTCTACTTTACATGGACGTGATGCATATATTGCATAAACATTGCCTTAGATATCTTCATAACCTTGTGCTTTTCTATCAATTGCTTGACAGCAATTTGTTCACCCACCGTATTATTTGCTATCAAGAGAGAAGCCTCTAGTGAAACCTATGCCCCCCCCCGAGTCTATTTTCCATCATATTAGTTTCCGATCTACTATTTTCCAATCTATAAACCAAAAACCCAAATATAGTTTACCTTTTGTTTATCTATCTCTATCAGATTTCACTTTTGTAAATAACCACGAAGGGATTGAAAACCCCTTTATCGTGTTGGGTGTAAGTTGTTTGATTGTTTGTGCAGGTATTGGTGATTTGTGCGTTCGTCTCCTACTGGATTGATACCTTGGTTCTCAAACTTAGGGAAATACTTATCTCTACTTAGCTGCATCATCCTTTCCTCTTCAAAGGAAAAACCAATGTAAGCTCAAGAAGAAGAAAGAAGCATGCATAGGCCAATGCAAAGGGCTTGTGGTTATATCCATTACCCATGTTGTGTAGAGGATGTGGTCTTGGGTATGAAAGTGCGTTATATCGACTAGAGGGGGGTGGATAGGCGATTTTTATGAATTCTTCACTGAGGAATTTGTTGTTGAGGAAATTGCTTAGCGAAGAACTACTTGCAGTAGAATAAGTACTCAGAAGTAAACATAACAGAATACAAGCATGGTCATCATGAAGAAATGAAGAAAAACACAGAGTACAGAAAGCGTAAACACATGATAGCACGGGATGAAGACAAACAGACTGAAGAAATTGAACTAAGGAAATTGAGAAAGTCTTCAGTCAAAGTCTTCAAATAGATATGAACAAGCACACAACACAGATATGAGGAAATGAAAGAGTTGAGGAAATAGAACAAGTAAGCTTGGTGAAGACAATGATTTGTTAGACCAGTTCCAACTGTTGTCTCAGTTGTACATCTGGTTAGGGCGGCTAGGTATTTAAACCTGAGGACACACAGTCCCGGACACCCAGTCCTAGACACACAGTCCAAGACACCAAGTCCTCACTGTATTCCCCTTGAGCTAAGGTCACACAGACCTCGCCCAATCACTCGTGGTAAGTCTTCAGGTGACTTCCGAACCTTCACAAACTTGGTCACTCGGCGATCCACAATTTCTCTTGGATGCTCTAGACCATGACGCCTAACCGTCTGGAAGAAGCACATTCTTCAAAGGTAACAGGCATCAGATCCATGCAGGATCAATCTCTTCAGTGATGCTCAATCACTTTTGGGTTTGTAGGTTTTTTGGGTTTTTCCTCACTTGATGATTTTCGCTCAAAGTCCTCGGAGGATGGGTTGCTCTTATGACAGGTGTCCATTTCTCTCGGAGCATCCAACCAGCTAGTGGTTGTAGGGGACGGCTATTTATAGCCTAGGGAGCAACTAAACATGATAAGACATAAATGCCCTTAATGATATGACCGTTAGGTAGGTTGATATTTTGGGACAGCTGGCGCGTAGCACAACAACGGTCGGAAATTTGAGTATCAAATTCCTCAGGGCTATCATGTTCCTCACTGTGTAGGCAATCCTCACTGGCGAATTCCTAACTCCTCAGTCAGAACAAATTCTTCAAAGACCAGAAGAACTTCGCCTCTGTCACTGAATAATATGACTGGACTGTATGAGATTTCCAATGGCTTCACTCGAAGGGATTGGTAGGTGTAGGATTTTGAGTTGAGCATCACATGGAAATCTTTCCTTAGTATTTCCTCGACCCCCTTTAACAGTACGGTGTTTCCTATGACTCGACAAAGAGAAAATGAAACTACGAAAACAAAAGTCTTCACGCTTCATGGTCCTCAAATGAATACCAAGTTTTCGAGGTTACACCAATTTCTTCACTTTCAAAGTCTTCAGAAAGTCTTCAGAAATCCAAAGTCTTCAGTCGAAGAACTTCATTTTTAGGGGTCGACTTTCTCTGTAAATATCAAACTCCTCATAGACTTATAGACCTGTGTACACTCATAAACACATTAGTCCCTTAACCTATAAGTCTTCAATACACCAAAATCAATAAGGGGCACTAGATGCACTTACAATCTCCCCCTTTTTGGTGTTTGATGACAATATAGGTTAAGTTTTCAACGGGGATGAACATATGAAGTGTAAATACTGATATTGAGGAAATTGATATCAAGATATAGAAGAACTCCCCCTGAAGATGTGCATTGTGAGGAATTTGCTTTTGAAGCAAAGCACATTTGAAGAGTAATATCATGGAGATCTCCCCCTATATCTTGTAATTCATACACGCATTTGACATATAATATGAAAAATTTGAAATGCATGATGAAATATGGTGACTGATGTAATTCACCATGCGTGCATAAACATTAATGAGTAATAAGAATGCAGAAACACCACAGCAAAAGTATCAGGTCACCATAGAGTTTAAGTTTACAACTCGATCCACAAAGTCATCAGAAGAACGAGAGTTGTAACTTAGCAAAAAAAAACGCCCATATATATAGACCCGCTTGAAGACTAACTCAAATTTCTCCCCCGTTATCATCGAATGACCAAAAGGATCCAAACTGAGGACTAACGCCCCTGAAGAATCTCAAGATGATGAAGGAGCGCCAGCGTTGTTGGGGTTGATGGTTGATGTAGGGCCTGCCGCAGTGTCGTCCAAGTCTTCATACTCGTCGGTTTCACGTGATGAAGAATAGGAGCTGGCCACTAAGGGGGGAACCTTGACCTTCTTGTATTTCTTCGGAGGAGGAGCAGACCAGTCAAAGTCATCCTTGAGACCCATTTTCTTCATATCTTCTTGGCCATATACTCCCTCCGTCCCAAAATAAGTGATGTAAAAGGGACTCAACTTTGCATTAAAGTTAGTGCAAAGTTGAGTCACTTTTGCGTCACTTATTTTGGGACGGAGGGAGTAGATGAGAAGATCTTCTTTGCCATATAGATGAGACAGAACATCCCAGGTGCGGTTGAGGGTTTCATGAAGGTAGTACTGGTTTTTCTTCACTGCATTATGCGTAGAGGTCATGTTGTGAAGAATTGAACCAAACTGACGCTTGACCCATTTGTGGTTGCGATCAACCTTCTGATGAAGACTGAGGAGAAGCTCATGATCAGTCATCACCATGGGAGTTGTGCCTTGAGGATTTGGCTTGGGAGCGTTGGCGGCAGAGTCATGAGTGGCAGAGCTATCATTGGTGGAGTAAGATGCAGCTTTGCGAAACTGACCATCCGATGGACGAGTGCCTTCATCAAAAACAGCAGTGGCCTTGCCCTTGTCATCAGTTGAGGAAAAAAATCCGTTTGAGGACTTCAACTGGGGGCAAGTAGCTGCAATGATTCAGCGTGTCAGCTTTGTAATTCACTGAAGACCTTGTCCTAATGAATCTCATAATCCATGGAGCATAAGGCTTCAGATTGAAAGGGGACAATGCAACATTTGCCATTGTCCTCATGAAGAAATTATGGAAGTTGACGGGAACACCATGGATGATGTTGAACAGCAGATTCTTCATGATGCCAATGACTTCTTCATCATTCGAGTCGTGGCCCTTGATTGGACTCAATGTCTTCGTCAGAATGCGATAGACAGTCCGTGGCAGAAACAACAATTACTTCACAAGGAATTTGGTCCTTGGGGATTGACTAGGCTTCAAAGGCTTCATAAGCACTTGCATGTAGTGATCAGTGAGTTCAGTTTCTTCATACATGCAACGTGCTGCTTCATTTGGTGGACTGAGAGGCAGAGCATGAAGTAATTGAGTGGCTGGTGCCTTGTAGTGAGTGTTTTCAGACATCCAGTCCAGCACCCATGAATTCACATCTTCAGAGTTGCTAGTGATGTGCAGCGTTGCATAGAATTGAAGGATCCGTTCATCATTCCAATCGCATATGTCAGTGCAGAAACCCAACAGTCCAGCATCGTGAAGAACACTGAGGACTGGCACGAAGCACGACAGTGATTCCATATCCACGTGAGGAATATGCTGATGATCTAAGACTTTGTCTTTGTTGTAGAGCACTGAGGAATAGAATTTGCCTGACTGGCAGTCCAGAAATGCCTCTTCCTTATGCAAGCAGAGTCATAAGGATTGAAATCAGTGAAGAACACATGCTCGCAGAAGAAATCAGCCTTCTTGAAAGTTTGTTTTCTTGAGAAAGGATCCTTTGGCTTGGGTTGAGGAGTGTCAGTCAATTGCATCACATCCTCTGGATTCGCAGTCTCAGGTTCTTCTGTCTGAGGAATTTCTGGTTCCTCTTTAGTGGCTGTCTTCACAGATTCAGCAGCAGCAGCAGTTTCTTCAGCACTAGTGGCTGGAATGTCTTCATAGATAGACTATGTGGGATGAGTTTCTTCAGAGCCCAATGGAACAGTTTGTGCTGGGGACTGAGGAATTTGTTGCAGCGGCATGAACAGAGGGGAGTTGGGATGCCGACTATCCAAAAATTCATCAGTCATAAAAGGAGTGGCATTCCCAATGTCCACGTCCGAGTCTTGTTCTTCCAATTCTTCAACGCCGACCTCTTTAGCAGTAAACTGAGGCATAGGCGAGGAGATGATTGGGGTTGAAGGGATGGCATCCACTTCAATTAGTTCGTCCGTCTGCTCTGAGGAAGCAACAGAGGGAATGTCTTCATCAGATTTACTTGGAATCACATAATCTTCATCAAAAGGAACAAGGTCCTTACATAGAGGAAATTGGAACGACATCAATTGGATTTTCAGCTGAGCTTGTCAAAGGCTTCATTTTCTTCGGGGCTGAAGAATCTAATGAAGGTGATGCCTTCCGTTTCTTCACAGCTGCACGTTCTGCAACATTTGTCTTCTTCACATCTGATGCATATGGAAGATTAGGAGTTGGTGTTGGCACTGGGGAGCAGAGGAATCTGGTAGAATTTCTTCAGGCACAACTGATGCAGTTGTCCTAACTTCTTCATATTCTTCAGGCACAGCCTTTGGAGCTGGCCTGACATTTTCTTCAGGCGACACACTAGAGGTTGCCCTGGCAATTTCTTCAGCGGCTGGAGTGGAGTCATCAGTCCTGTGATTTTCTTCAGCAGTCTGATGTTCTTCAGCGGTGCTGGCATGTCCTTCAACAGACTGAGCAGATGCTTCAGCCTGAGAGATTTTAATGTGCGTTTGGCGAGCAGCACGTGAAGAAAAACCTTTAGTCAAATTCACGAATCTGACTTTGGCGCCCATCCAGTCAGTGGGATATGCTTCAAATTCATCACCGACGGTTTTGATTTCACCCTGAAGCTTTACAAGTTCTTCTGTTGTCATGTTGACAACATTTTTCTTCAGGAAGCGCTCCTTCTTGTACTGCGCTTTCTTTGTCTGCCTGGCCCTTTCAAACTTCCATTTTTCTTCACCTATGAAGGCGGTCAACATATGACTTTGGCTAGGAGTCAAGTTGAAGTCAGGCATAGGAGTGTTGGGGTCCTTATGCCAGAGATCATGAAATCAAGGATCACTTTTGGATCCAAAAGTAGTGGCACTTCGCTTCCTTTGGCTCTAGCGGCCCTTTCTTGCCTATCTCTGATGATTTGAACAAGCTCTTCATCATCAGCTTCGTCATCAGACGGCACTTGAAAAATAACTTGTTCCTTGTGAGGACTTGGGCGAGAGCCTCGTCCAGCAGTGGTCTTTTTATTCAGAAGCGAGGGACCAGCTGAGAAACTTGGTATCGCTGAGGAACTTGGAGCAGCTGAGGAACTTGCAGAGGCTCCAGAGGCAATGGATATGCCTGCAGTCCTTTGACATGTGGCAAGATGCAGTGGTGCAGATGATTTTGCTGGAGCATCTGAGGACTTTTGCGGAGGAGCTGAGGACTTTGGAGGAGCAGGAGCAGTCTGAGGAATTTGCCGTGAGGACTTTGAAGAATCTGGCCTTGAGGGCATTGCTGAGGAAAAAGCACTTGGCTTGTGAGCAGGCTTCTTAGCGATGGCCTTCTTAGGCTCGGAAGCAGAGGCCTCAGCAGAGGCAGCAGCAGCAGCAGAGTCTTCATTGAATTTCCTCACTACTTCTTTTGCTTGTTTGGCCAACTTGGCCCGGCGCTTAGCCCATTGTTCAGGATAATCCTCACTACGCTTGAGGCTAGTGGGATCAGCAACTTGGCCATGTGCCAATGGAGGTCTTGGGAAGGGAGGATTGAGTGCGAATTTCTTCATGTATTTGGGTGTCACATATTTGTACTCCCTCCACTCTCTTGCCCATCTCCTCTCTATTCTTTATATGCGCACTTTGCGCTGATTCTTGTACTCTTTTCCGAACTTTGCCTCATCAGGAGTGCAATAGTTAGCTTATATGTCTTCAGGTATCTCGAAAGCAGTATTGATCTCAGCACTCTTTCCTCCTTTCTGTGGCTTCTTTCCATCAGCCATTTTCTTCAGATGAGGAATTTGAACAATTGAATTCTCTGAAGAAGTGTGCAACTTTTCTTCGAGGAACACTGCAAATGAGTTAAGTTGATGAGAACCTAGTGATTCAGCAGCTGACATGAGTACCTGTGAACAGAGTATAGTTGCGAGGAATTTGGAGAGGTCATATGCGTTCTCAGAAGGTTTTGTAAAAAGAACAAGTTTGAGGAATTTGACCAGATGAGTCTTGAAGAATTTGACTAAGCGTTCTTTGTCTTAGGTTCCAGAGTTGTATAGATTGAAAATCCACACAACTGAGGAATCTTGAAGAAAAACGCAGCTTAGAGAAATCGAATCAAGAACAGATGATATGTGAGGTGTTTGGTGTGTGAAGATTTGACGAAGAAAACACCTTTTGAGAATTTTTGAGAAAACATTCGAATCAAGGAGGGCAGTAAAAGTAACTTTTAATTACCATGGATGATGAACCCGACGAACTATGAGATGGAGAAGTGAAGTTCGTCTGTGCAGATCTTCCACGCCCTAACTTGGCAGAGGAAGACAGCTACGGCGGTGGCGGAGTGAAGAAATCCACGGCCGGCGCGAGTACGACGGCGACAAGGTCGAGGCAGTGAAGCTCTTCCTCACTGGCGATGATGAAGTAGCAGCGGCGCTAGGGTTGAAGAAGCTCGAGCGGGAGAGTGAGAACGAGCGGAGTAAAAGGTGAAGTGAAGGAAGGGGAGGGGTATTTATAGCTGAGATGAATAACCATTTGACTGAAGAATTTGGACGAACGTGCCCCTGACCCTTCTCATTGGCACGACATGTGTCAACCACGTACAGTGTAGTGGAGATCATGGGTGAAAAGATAAGTATTTTTGTGGGATGCGGAATGATTTGAGCGGCAAAACCTAAAATTTTGGAACGGATAAGTTTTAACGTTGCGTTCGCAATTTCTTCAGCTGACAAGGACACAGTGAAGATTTTGAACACGTTTCAAATAGAACGCATATGAAGAGTTTGTGAATGGAATGGGTCGAGTTTAGCATAGAGGGGGAAGGGTCCGATCACATTCACTTAGCAGAAAAAACAACTTGAAGAAATAGCAATAAGTGAATGTTGTAGAGGACATAAACTCACACACACACACACACACACACACACACACACACATATATATATATATATAGCCAATGAAGAAAAAGAGTCGGAAACAGTGAAGACAATGCAAAGTTGAAGAAAATGAACAACTGAGGAATTTTAAAAACTCAAATTGAAGATTCTCAACTTTTGTGGTGGCGTAACTCACCGTATAAGAATGATGATTTCAGACACCGCGTACAATTGTCATAGGGTTCTGAGAATCAAATTCTTCATTAATTTCTTCACACTTAGAGCGTTATTCTTCATTGATTGAAGAGAAACAATTTCTTCATGTGTTGCACATCTAAGTCATCAATTTTGCATAAGTGTTAGGATGAGTGTCCAATTCAAAGAACATTCGAAGATTCTAAGATATTTAGCTCACACCGCAACTTGCTAAATCTCTTCTCATACAAGGGCTTTGTGAAGATATCGGCTAGCTGTTCTTCAGTCTTCACATGTCCAATAGAATTGTCGCCCTTCAACACATGATCCCGAAGAAAATGATGACGAATCTGAATGTGCTTTGTCTTCGAGTGCTGAATTGGGTTGTGAGCAATCTTGATGGCACTCTCATTGTCACAGAAGAGAGGCACATTCTTCACGTTGACGCCATAGTCCTTGAGAGTTTGCTTCATCCATAACAATTGAGCACAGCAAGAGCCAGCAGCAATATACTCAGCTCCAGCAGTAGACAGTGATACGCAGTTATGTTTCTTCGAGGACCAATAGACCAAAGATCTTCCGAGGATGTGACATGTACCAGATGTTGACTTGCGGTCCACACGATCACCAGCATAGTCTGAGTCTGAATATCCAATGAGATCAAAAGCCGAGCCCTTGGGGTACCATAATCCAAGTGTTGGTGTGTGAGCTAGATATCGAAGAATATGTTTCATAGCCTTATGGTGTGATTCCTTCGGTGCAGCTTGAAATCGGGCACACATGCAAACACTAAGCATTATATCTGGCCTAGATGCACATAAGTACATTAAAGAGCCAATCATGGAGCAGTATACCTTATGATCGAAGTCAATACCATTTTCATCAGTGCACAGATGGCCATTTGTGGGCATAGGGATTTTGACCCCTTTGCACTCTTGCATGCCGAATTTCCTCAGTACATGCTTGAGGTATTTCTCCCGAGATATGAATATGCCATTGCGTTGTTGACGAATTTGAAGACCTAAGAAGAATTTCAACTCTCCCATCATAGACATTTGATATTCTTCACTCATCATATAGGCAAATTCATCACTATAACGTTGGTCAGTACAGCCAAAGATAATATCATCAACATATATTTGACACACAAATAATTCACCATCATAAGATTTAGTGAAAAGAGTAGGATCAAGTGAACCGGGTTTGAAGCCTTTCTTCATGAGGAATTCCTTCAAAGTATCATACCAAGCCCGAGGAGCCTGCTTGAGGCCATAGAGGGTCTTATTGAGTTTGAAGACTTTGTTAGGATTCTTTGGATCTTCAAAACCTAGGGGTTGAGCAACATATAGTTCTTCCTCAAGCTTACCATTGAGGAATGCACTAGTCACATCCATTTGATAGAGAATGATATCATGATGGTTAGCATAAGCAAGTAATATGTGAATAGCCTCAAGTCTAGCAACAGGTGCAAAAAGTTTCATCGAAATCAATTCCTTCTACCTGTGTGTAGCCTTGAGCTACAAGCCGTGCCTTATTCCTTACCACAAGGCCATTTTCATCTTGCTTGTTGCAGTAGATCCATTCTGTGCCAATGATATTATGTTTGCGAGGATCTGGACGTTTGACCAGTTCCCAAACGTTGTTGAGCTCGAACTGATGTAATTCTTCTTGCATGGCTTGAATCCATTCAGGCTCCAGAATTGCTTCATCTACCTTAGTGGGCTCTATGATAGAGACAAAACCAAAGTGCCCACAAAAGTTAGATAAATGTGAAGCTTTTGAGCGTGAGAGAGGACCTGGTATATTTATGTCGCTGATGATTTTCTCAATCTGCACTTCTTTTGCAACGCGAGGATGAGCTGGTTGTCGTCGAGGAATTTGATCAGCATTTTCTTCAGCATCATTTTCTTCAGCATTTTCCTCAGGTGCATCAGCTCGATGTTCTTTAGGTTCTGGAATGAATTCTTCAGCATATTCTTCGGTAGGAATGACATCCTAGTAGCCTTGAATTTGATAGTTTCCTCAGGTGCTGGTTCATCTATCACAGTAGGTAGGTGCTCACTTTGCGAGCCATTAGTTTCATCGAACCGCACATCTACAGTTTCAACAACCTTGTGAAGAACGTTGTTGAAGACTCTGTAGGTGTGCGAGTCCTTTCCGTAACCAAGCATAAACCCTTCATGTGATTTCGGTGCAAATTTTGAGTTGTGATGAGGATCTCTAATCCAACATTTAGCACCGAAGACTTTGAAATAACTCACATTGGGTTTCTTGTCAGTGAGAAGTTCATAGGCAGTCTTCTTGAAGAATTTGTGAAGATATACCCTATTGATGATGTGGCACGCAGTATCAATTGCATCAATCCAGAAACGACGAGGCGTTTTGTATTCATCAAGCATAGTGCGAACCATCTCGGCAAGAGTCCCGTTCTTGCGCTCCACAACGCCATTCTGCTGAGGAGTATAAGGAGCAGATAGCTCATGAGTAATACCAAGTTCATCAAGATAGTCATCGAGACCAGAGTTCTTGAACTCAGTTCCATTATCACTTCTGATGTGCTTGATCTTCACACCAAAGTTGGTTGAAGCCCTCGAGGAAAATTGTTTGAAGACTTCCTGCACTTCATGTTTGTAAGTAACAATGTGTACCCATGTGTATCGAGAGTAATCATCAACAATAACAAAGCCATATCAGATGCATCATTTGAAACTGCAGAATAATGATTAGGACCGAATAGATCCATGTGAAGCAATTCAAATGGTCGAGTAGTAGTCATGATAGTCTTCGCTGGATGCTTGGCCTTGGTCATCTTTCCAGCTTCACAGGCACCGCATAAGTGACCCCTGAGGAATTTGACATTCTCAATGCCAATAACATGCTTCTTCCTCGCAAGCGTGTGCAAATTCCTCATGCATGCATGACCAAGTCGTCGATGCCATAGCCAGCCTTCTGAAGCTTTTGCAAGTAGACACACACCTAGTTGAGGTCCTGTAGAAAAATCAACAATATACAAGTCTCCTCTCCTAAAGCCTTCGAAGACTGACTTTTGCCTTTGTCAGCGAAGATGATGTGCTTCAGATGAGATGGTGATAAGGGAGCATCCATCAAGAGATTCTTGTCACTAGTCATGTGCTTTGGGTTGATCATCCTGCAGATGAATTAGTGCAGCTTACAAAATCATATACTTCATCAGTGAAGAATATGACATCAAATCATCAGATCAATTTCATCAAGCAATGCAACAGATAAAGTAGTATGAGGACGTGAGAAATGAGAGTTCATTTCTTCGTGATTAGCCTGCGTCCTTTGAGGCACTTTTCAGGTCTCCAGCAAATTCTTTAGACGTTTGAGCATGTCTGGAGACTTGACCCTGCAGAAGAGATTAGTTATTTTTCTTCACCATCCACATCTGAAGGGGTGGCAAAGAGTTCATCACTGTGCGAGCTCCATACGAGAAAGGTGGCATAGACGCCAGCCCATTTCCTTTCACATTAGAAGAGTTAGGATAAGCATATGAATAAGTAGAGTAATTCTTCGAGGACTTATGAACATAATGGTTAGAAGAATAATGCTCATCTTCATAGCCCTTAGCTCTTCCCATGGCACCCTTTGCCATGAAGCAATAGGTGGGAGCATAGTCATCATTGTCTTCATCAGCCTTGTTGGCGAAGCCATTTTCTTCAGTGTTGAAGATAGACTTGCTGACAAATGCAGTAGCGAGAGCTAGAATCGCCACACCAGACTCGGATTCCTCAGATTCCTCCTCTTCCTCATGATCCTCAGATTCAGCTTCAGAGTCCATTTCCTTGCCAATGAATGCCCGAGCCTTTTTGGAGTTGTTCTTCTTGTAAGATGAAGACTTTGAGGATTTTGATGATGAAGATTTTGATGATTTCTTCTTCTTCTTTGCATCATCAGAACTGTAATCCTTGTATTTCTTCTTTTTGGATTCCTTTTCCCACTGAGGACAATCTTGAATGTAGTGACCAGGCTTCTTGCATTTGTGACATAGCCTTTTATTGTAGTCACTGGATGAGGAATAGTTTCTCTTTGAGAACTTTCCAAAGCGACCACGTCTTGAGAACCTTTGGAATTTCTTCACAAGCAATCCTAGCTCATGGCTCAGTTCTTCAGGATCACCAAGGCTACTACCAGAATCTTCACCTTCAGATTCAGAGACGGCCTTGGCCTTCAGAGCACATGATCTGCCATAGCTAGGACCATAGAGATCTCTCTTTTCAGCAAGCTGGAACTCATGAGTGTTTAGCCTTTCGAGGATATCAGCGGGATCAAGTGACTTGTAATCACCACGCTCCTGAATCATCAATGCCAGAGTATCAAAGAGGAATCAAGCGATCTCAGCAATTTCTTCACCACTTCATGGTCAGTGATGTCAGTGGCACCAAGTGCTTGATGTTCATTTGAGATGTCAGTGAGAGGATCGAAGGTTTGCTGAACATTTTCATTGTCAAGCCTTTTGAAACGGTTGAAGAGATTGCGAAGAACATCAACTTGAGAGTCACACTGTGTTGAGACTCATTCGTTGACTTTGGACACCCTATCCTAGATAAGCTTAGCAGTTTCCAAAGCACTCACTCTTCCATACTGTCCTTTGCTCAGATGGCCACAAATGATATTCTTCGCTTGAGAATCGAGTTGCTTGAATCTCTTCACATCAACAGCATTCAGAGAAGGTGATACTGAGGGAACACCATTTTCCCTAACATACCAGAGATTGTTAGCAATTGCCTGGGGATGCATTCGCATCTTGTTCTTCCAGTAGGGGTAGTCCAAACCATGGAAGGTAGGACACCCAGCTGAGACCTTCATCATACCCGCGGTCGACATACCAAAACTCCAGGCGGTTAAACTAAAATCACACAGAACAAGGGAGTACCTTGCTCTGATACCAATTGAAAGTGCGTTATATCGACTAGAGAGGGGTGAATAGGCGATTTTTATGAATTCTTCACTAAGGAATTTGCTGTTGAGAAAATTCCTTAGCGAAGAACTACTTGCAGCGGAATAAGTACTCAGAAGTAAACATAACAGAATACAAGCTTGGTCATCATGAAGAAATGAAGACAAACACAGAGTACAGAAAGCGTAAACACAGGATAGCACAGGATGAAGACAAACAGACTGAAGAAATTAAACTGAGGAAATTGAGAAAGTCTTCACTCAAAGTTTTCAAACAGATATGAACAAGCACACAACACAGATATGAGGAAATGAAAGAGTTGAGGAAATAGAACCAGTAAGCTTGGTGAAGACAATGATTTGTTAGACCAGTTCCAACTTCTGTCTCAGTTGTACATCTGGTTAGGGCGGCTAGATATTTAAACCTGAGAACACACAGTCCCGGACACCCAGTCCTGGACACACAGTCCAAGACACCAAGTCCTCACCGTATTCCCCTTGAGCTAAGGTCCCACAGACCTCGCCCAGTCACTCGTGGTAAGTCTTCAGGTGACTTCCGAACCTTCACAGACTTGGTCACTCGGCGATCCACAATTCCTCTTGGATGCTCTAGACCATAACGCCTAACCATCTGGAAGAAGCACAGTCTTCAAAGGTAACAAGCGTCAGATCCACGCAGGATCAATCTCTTCAGTGATGCTCAATCACTTTTGGGTTTGTAGGTTTTTGGGTTTGGTTTTGGGTTTTTCCTCACTTGATGATTTTTGCTCAAAGTCCTCGGAGGATGGGTTGCTCTTATGACACATGTCAGTTTCTCTCGGAGCAGCCAACCAGCTAGTGGTTGTAGGGGACGGTTATTTATAGCCTAGGGAGCAGCCCGACATGATAAGACATAAATGCCCTTAATGATATGACCGTTAGTAGGTAGATATTTTGGGACCGCTGGCGCGTAGCACAGCAACGGTCGGAAATTTGAGTAACAAATTCCTCAGGGCTATCATGTTACTCACTGTGTAGGCAATCCGCACTGGCGAATTCCTAACTCCTTAGTCAGAACAAATTCTTCACAGACCAGAAGAACTTTGTCTCTGTCACTGAAGAATATGATTGGACTGTATGAGATTTCCAATGGCTTCACTCGAAGGGATTGGTAGGTGTAGGATTTTGAGTTGAGCATCACATGGAAATTTTTCCTTAGTATTTCCTCGACCCCCTTTAACAGTACGGTGTTTCCGATGACTCAAGAAAGAGAAAATGAAACTACGAAAACAAAAGTCTTCACGCTTCATGTTCCTCAAATGAATACCAAGTCTTCGAGGTTACACCAATTTCTTCACTTTCAAAGTCTTCAGGAAGTCATCAGAAATCCGAAGTCTTCAGTCGAAGAACTTCATTTTTAGGGGTCGACTTTCTCTGTAAATATCAAACTCCTCATAGACTTATAGACCTGTGTACACTCATAAACACATTAGTCCCTTAACCTATAAGTCTTCAATACACCAAAATCAGTAAGGGGCACTAGATGCAATTATAGGGTATGTCTCGGAAATGATTTTTGGGTGACAACATCTTGATTACACTTGCTTCCGAGAGAACGCCCAGGATCCAATGTTGGGTCTACTAGTTTCAAACTTCCACGAGGAGCATTGGTTCTCTGCTATTACTCGTCTTGGAATCTGATCCCTTTGCAATCTAGAACTTTGTGTTCACCTTCCTTATAGGCCGGATTGGTGGTGGTCACAGTTGAGTATTGGCCAAGGTCTTCTCAACCTGGAGCCAAAGCCCATGGTCATATTACAACCATGATGTGGCTTAATGGTTTTGAGGATTCCAGGGTGCGAGTGAATGTTAACCATCACATCCTTCTCCATAGTTTCTTACATGCCAATTGTTATATGTAATTCTTCAAACAAAATCACCTTATACCCCGAAATCATCATTTCATATAAGTCAACTCCAGTCATCACTCATTCTATTCATATACTCATGACTCCCGAGAGGAGGTATAAACAAAATCATACATGTCAACTATTCCCAAACTCATATGTATGGTTATTCTTATGTAAAAATCCATGGGTATAAAATACAAGCCGCTAAGATTGAATTAAACATCACAATCCAAGTGCTCAGCCTATCCATCCAAGGTCCAAGGTAGTGTATCTCTATCCTAAGGGAACATGTCATATACCAATCCAAGATCTTGTTTCCTTCCTATGAGTCTACTCCATCGGCCCATTCATTCCATCAATAACTACACGATTCATTAATTCTACAAATCCAATATATACGGCATTCCACATAATCTTCTAAAGTACCTATAATTCCCAAATACTTACTTTCGTAAGTCCACCAATTTCCATTATTGTGATCTAGTAAACTCCAATGTCAAGTTTATGTAGATCCCTAAATCAACTCTGACAAATAATCTAATTTCCTAGTTTATCTTCCATGGAGAAATAGGGTACTAAGATCGAGATCATCGGATTACACCATGTAGACTCACTTAGCATCAACACCTTACTAGGATCACTAATTTCAATCCAAATCTCATGTCCAGCAAGAATTTCTATTCGTTCCTCCAATTCATTATTGTAACATCACACATTTTCCTATCAATATACACTGGTTAAGTCAAATTCTTACACCTCCAATAATTTCAGCTTGTGAACATAATTGTCCTACTAAATCCAATTTACTCCAAGGTAATGAAAGTCATGCTACTCTATTAACATGATCCCACCGCATTCATCTACCAACATGAAAGCCACAAAATCCACCGAAGAGTCTCATATATTTTATCAAGGTCAATAGTATAGCCTCATCAAATCATTTGTCCCTTATTCATATATCCTCAAATCGGTCTTCCCTATGGCATCGTCAGTTCTGGTGCCATCTTAAGATGATAATGTGTTTGTTCACTATGATCACTAGTTCCATATTAAACCACGTGCCAGGCAAAGTTTATTGAAGCTTAACTGGTTCTCTTGCAATTATGTGGTTAAGCACATGGTTAAGGATTCAAGCTCGGGTAACTCGCGAAGTCTAGAATGGTCTAGGGATGGATTTCCAATCCTGAGAGAAAATCTTAGCTCCATCGAGTCGCACTTGGTTGGATAGGTTGTCGCAAAAATTCTTTAGTGCTAGTTGTTTGTCGAGGCGGAATCCTTGGTGCATCTTGTCTCTCTGAGCTTCAGTTGATGAGATAGAGGAGAGGGAAAGGTATCATAGAGGGGGTGCCTAAAGGGGGTGGTATAGTGCAAGTGCAATCAAACAAGGGCTGAAGAGGCCAATCACATTCATTCTGATAAGATAGGCGATACAGTTGCGCACATGTTGCCTAGGGCAAAGACGCAACTTATATCAAAACACAAAAATTAAAATCAAACAACAAGCAATACATGGTTTCATTTGAACCATTCATGGACTTGACTTTGCATAGGGGATACACAACTCATTATATCCTAGGGGTACTCGAAGCAATCACTCTTGGGGTGCGTGTTGCATGCCTCAGAGAGAAGGACGTTCAATCTTCAGCTTCTAGGTCCTTTTGGTGCTACTGGCGGATAAGCGACATTCGGCTCCTTGTTAGGACACCTCTTGGCATAGTGCCCAAATTCGCCACATTCAAAACATGTGACATGATTAAAGGAGTTGTTAATAATCATTGGGTTATAATGTCAATAGTCTGGCGGTTGCCTTTTATGTTATGGATAGGGGGGTCCGTCCTACACCTTCTGTGCAGGGCTCGGCTGCGGGCCTCCTGAAGTTCCTCAATTTGCTATCCCAGATTAGCGATTTGTTGTTCTTGTTCAACCACCTTCTTTTTATCAAGGTAGTGAAGGTGTGGAAGCAAATGGAGATCTTGGCGAGCCTTAAGGAATTCTTTGGTAAGGTGACGTAGAAGGTAGTCTCCTGCGTTGGTGAAACAGATCAAGTACTTGAGGGTTGGATCCTCGTCTTCTTGGGAAATCATCACTTGAGCCAGGGCTCCAAATCCGCTCTTGCTAGGTAGGTAGCGGGAAGCTTGTTCTTCCTTCATTTCTGGAAGGAGCTCTCGAAGACGGTGGAGCTCTTTGTGGGATACTTGCTGAATGGCACGGTCTCTTGTTGGCATGGGCGGTCCAATGAAGAACCATTCCTAGGGTGAGGTTCTGGCTGGCACAAAAACCTTCGCGTAGAACTCTTTCTCAAACTCTCCATTTTTCCAGTTCATGCAGGTGTTGGGGAACATAGTATTTCAAAAATTTCCTACGACCACTCAAGGTCTATCTACTAGATGCATAGCAATAAGAGGGGAGAGTGTGTCTACGTACCCTCGTAGACCGAAAGCGGAAGCGTCTAGTGACGCGGTTGATGTAGTCGAACTTTCTTCGCGATCCAACCGATCAAGCACCGAACGTACGGAGCCTCCGCGTTCAGCACACGTTCAGCTTGATGACGTCCCACGAGCTCTTGATCTAGTAGAACTTCAGGGGAGAGTTTTTTCAGCACGACGGCGTGGTGACGGAGATGATGAAGCTATCGGCGCAGGGCTTCGCCTAAGCACTGCAATGGTATGACCGAGGTGTGATTCCGTGGAGAGGGGCACCGCACATGGTTGGGAGAGATCAATGGATCAACTTATGTGTCTATGGGGTGCCTCTACCCCCGTATATAAAGGAGTGGGGGAGGGGGAGGGTCGGCCCTCTCTATGGCGCGCCCTAGGGGAGTCCTACTCCCACCGGGAGTAGGATTCCCCCTTTCCTAGTAGAACTAGGAGCCCTTCCAAGTAGTAGGAGTAGGAGAGAAGGAAAGGGAAAAGAGAAGAGAAGGAAGGAGGGGGCGCAGCCCCTCCCCCTAGTCCAATTCGGACTAAGCCTTGGGGGGGCGCAGCCTCCTCTCTCTCTTTCCCCTAAAACCCAATAAGGCCCATATACTCCCCGGCGAATTCTCGTAACTCTCCGGTACTCTGAAAAATACCCGAATCACTCGGAACCTTTCCGATGTCTGAATATAGTCGTCCAATATATTGATCTTTACGTCTCGACCATTTTGAGACTCCTCGTCATTACCCCGATCTCATCCGGGACTCCGAACTACCTTCGATACATCAAAACACATAAAATCATAATACTGATCGTCATCAAACGTTAAGCGTGCGGACCCTACGGGTTCGAGAACTATGTAGACATGACCGAGGCTCATCTCCGGTCAATAACCAATAGCGGAACCTGGATGCTCATATTGGCTCCTACATATTCTACGAAGATCATTATCGGTCAAACCGAATAACAACATACGTTGTTCCCTTTGTCATCGGTATGTTACTTGCCCGTGATTCTATCATTGGTGTCACCATACCTAGTTAATATCGTTACCAGCAAGTCTCTTTACTCGTTTCGTAATACATCATTTTGTGACTAACTCATTAGTCATTTTCTTACAAGGCTTATTATGATGTGTATTACCAAGAGGGCCCAGAGATACCTCTCCGAAATTCGGAATGACAAATCCTATTCTTGATCTATGCCAAGTTGCCAACACCACGAACACATTCGAAGACACCTGTAGAGCATCTTTACCATCACCCAGTTACGTTGTGACCTTTGATAGCACACAAGGTGTTCCTTTAGTATTCGGGAGTTGCATAATCTCATAGTCATAGGAACATGTATAAGTCATGAAGAAAGCAATAGCAGTAAAACCAAACGATCATAGTGCTAAGCTAACAGATGGGTCTAGCCCATCACATCATTCTCCTAATGATGTGATCCCGTTGATCAAATGACAACTCATTTCTATGGCTAGGAAACATAACCATCTTTGATCAATGAGCTAGTCTAGTAGAGGCATACTAGGGACACTCTGTTTTGTCTATGTATTCACACATGTACTAAGTTTTCGTTTAATACAATTCTAGCATGAATAATAAACTGTCACACCCTGATTTTCATGTCACATTGCTTAAGCTAATTTTCATGTTAAAATGTGGATTTGCAAAAACTTTTGAGTGTTGTTGACTTTGCTTGATTTGACTTTTGTCTGCTGTTTGCTAGTGCTCTAAAAATCAAATAAATCCTCCAACTCTTATACTTCATCCCCTTGACCCAAAACCTTTTCCCAATGATCATGCCATGTGTATAGACCAATATAGAATTTTCTTATAACAGTATTTTGGCCAAATGGTATTTTCTAAAATTAATTTTCCAAAAACCCCTGAAGTGAGGTTTGCACTGCAAGTACCTTATTTAGGGTGTGAAAAATCTTTCAAAAAGTTTATTTGAATCCTATTAGATATAGGACTCCCAGAAACCACAAAAGTATAATTTTAAAAGTTATTTTTATATTTTATTTAAAAGCTTTCTCTTAAGGCCAGAAATGGTCTTTAATAGGAAAAAATTATTTAATCATTTCAAAAATATTTGCCAAAATTCAGGGAGACTCATAGGACATATATTGTCCATATATAAGAGTTTCAACACATGGTCATGTTCAAAATATTGGACAAATCCTTCCAAAACCCTTTCTGGATATTTCAAGCTTTTGAAATATTTACAAAGGAAATATTCTCCAAAGATTCCAGGGAAATTCTATCATGTCATATATGACATATTTGATGATCTTGAAAAACCTCATGCCTTGAAGATCAAGGAAACATCCTAAAACCCCTTCAAAACCATTCTGTTCATATTTAAAGTTTGAGCAACTCTACATTGCCAAGCTTGTCCAAATGCTCTCAAATTTTGTGCACATGCTAGAATGGCCTAATAAGGCATCTAGACCAAATGGCACAAGATTTGGAATAGAGCAACTTGATCAGATCACCCCAAAACCACTTCTGTTCAAATTCAAATTTGAACAACTTTACATTGTCAACTTTTTATCTGGAGCCTCAAACTTTGTGGACATGTTCATAACCCCAAATGATGATGCTACACCAAGTGGTGCATCAAGGGGAGATGAATTGCTTGACTCCAACATGGTGAATCCATTTCTGTTCATTTCTAGGGTTCACCAAAGTTACATTGGCCACTTTGCCCAAATGAGCTCAAATTTGGTGTAGGGGCCTAATTACATGTGACATTTGATCCTGTTAAGTCTCATGCCAAGTGGATGTCATTTGCTTGACCAAACACTGATCAAACACCTTCTGTCCAATTACCAAAACTAGTGGTTAAACCTCTTTTACTTTTCTCCATGGCCTCAAATTCTTACCACAGCTTCCCCTAGTCCTATTCTACCTCCAGTAACTCTCCTCTGCCTTATCTCAATTATTGGAGGGGGTAAAAACCCCAAGTTACAATGCTGGACATCAGGATTCACCCTCTCCCTCACCTCCCTCCTCTTTCCAATGGCTCACCAGAGCATCCAAGACCTCCACGCCATTGTTTACTACCCCCTCTACCCCCTGGACACGGCTGGGCACAAGAGGACACGCCAATGGCACCATGTGCATGCCAGGGCATGCAAAGCTCGCGCTCTGGAGCACGCTACAGTGCCCTGGCGCACTGTAGCCACCTCCAATCAGGGGCGCCCGACAGCCTTGGGCTTCCCCCTCGTGTCCCCCGAGGAGGCCTCGACGTCCGCAACCTGCCTGGCGGTCGGCCCCCTCCTCTCTCCTCCTCTCTCACCCCTGCCCGCACGCGCACCGGCCGACCCCGAGCTCCAGTGAAAAAGCTCGCACGCGCGACCTCTCTGACGCCTCCCCGCTCCTCCTTTCTCTTCTTTTGGGAGTGGACCAGCTCCAGGAACGCCCTAGACATGCTCGCTGCTCCCCTCGTGGCCTGCAGCAACGGCCACGACCTCGTCGGCGCACGGCGCTTCGGTGGACCGGCGTTCGCCTATAAATAGGCCGCCCCCGAGCCCCCTCGTGGCTCCAACGGTTCCCTCTCCCTCTCCTGATCCTCTTGGACCCTCTCTCTCTCTCTCCCGCACCCCCTATCCACCACCGCGGTCAGAATCTCGCCGCCGGCCGCCGCCAGAACCCTCTGTGGCCCAGGCTTCTCCGCGGGTGCTGAGCGCTCGTACGGGCTCGCGGCTCCCTGCTGCGCCCTCCGGCGCGTCGGGGGCCGTCGCCGGTGGCTGGAGCCGTCGGGGCGGGCGCAAGCGCCGCCCGGCCGGGCCTCCCCGTCGTTCCTCTGCCTCAGGCGTGAGGTAGGGGACGACCGTCCCGCTAGTTGGCGAAGGGCCCACCTGGCGGCGACCCGGCCGACGGGCCCAGCGGCTTAAGTGGAAACGGGCCAGGCGCGAGCCGCTTTTCCCAGGCGAAAGCGCCCTCCGGAGAAGACGCCTTCGGCGTCACCACCCCCGCCCGCGCGGCTGGTGCCACTAGGCCGGCCCACGACCACATCCCGCATGTGCGCAGTATAAGGGTATAACCCCTATTCCTTTCCTTTTTCCCTTTTTCTGTCAACTTCAAAAATGCCTAGAATATTCATATGAACTCCAAACTTGATGATTCAAATTTCCTATGGCTCCATAAATCATGCTCTATCACATGGTGCTACATGCACATTATTCTAAAAACATTCCCTACACAAATATTTATCAAATGCCTTTATTTCATTTCTGTGATGAACTTTAGAAAATCACAGAGAGCCCATTTTTGATCCAAATGCAGTGATTCAAGTTCCTAGATGCTTGTCATGTCCAAACTTAGTTTTGGAACATTTTTAATAATAATTTCTGTACCCCACCAAATAATGAGCCATTTCTTCCTATTTATCAGCTTTGGAAAATCCTAGGAAATTCATTTCAATTCCAAATCCATTGAAACCAACTCCTAAATGCTTCTAAAATCATGACTTGATGATGGGTACCTTTGCTCATCATTCAAGGAAATATTTCTGTATACTTCTTCCAAAACCATAAACCCTTTGGTTCCATCATATTGAAATACTCCAAACTACCCATTGATCCAAAACCTATGAAACCACCTTGGTCATTTCTAATATGACCAGAGGTATCCTAGAAAAGTCCAACTCCTATTTTTAGAGCACTTTTATTGTTGCTTTGATTGTGTTGCTTATTATGATTGTTTCCATCGTTAGTTGACGTAATAAACGGAGTATTCAGAGATGGATCAGAAGATTTGAAGACTCTGAAGTATAAGGCAAGCAGCCCTTTGACCATGTTCGAGAAACCTTTTTATGCATGTCTCATAGCACCTTTATTATTCAATGCATCGGAATCATGTTGAGGTGGAAACCACTTTGGTTGCTACCCCTGTTACTTTACTGTTGAAACTTGCATCAACATGACCCTACCTTCCTATGAGGGTTATGTGGGTGGGAGTAGATAGATGTGTGCTATAGTAGTTGGCTACGCAAAATGGGTCGGGGTTATGCATTGAGTGAAACAAGTGTGGTCTGACATACTTGCAAATGACCCAGTGGGTGCCACTAATGCCCCTGGGAGTTGATAAGAAACTAGGGCACTACTTGGTGAGAAGTAGTGTGCCGAGGCTTGACGAAAGTGTTGTTTACAGAGATGGATTAGATTTATGTGTGACTACCGTCCCAACCAAACATGCGCAACCACTCTACCCTTATATGGGAAAGGGCATTATTGATTACCTAGGTCGATACTAGCATGGTGCCCGCATTACTAGTGACGGGGGTGACATGAGGTCACTCTTGGGACGGGGTCGCGCTTGGATAGGCGACCATGACTGTCTTTACAGGGCACCGGACACACCGTTGGTTGTCGGTGTACTAAGGGGTACCTCAGTACCCCAACTTGTGCACGGGCAGTTGCAGCTTCCCGCGGCAGGGTTTACCACGCGCTCGCCGGAGACCTTCCTGCTCCATATCAAGCCATTCAAAAACAAAGTATACGAGACAGAAGATCGAGACCCCGGCAAGTGGAGCTTGCCGAGAAGGCCGTACCAGGCTCAAGATTACCTCACTAGCACAAGGCCCTGGCGAGAGGAGCTTGCCAGGAAGACTAGAAGATTCCATCATAGAAGACCCGGCGAGGGCCCGGAGAGCGACAAGCTTCAGAGCCCGGCAAGCTCCCGGGCCCGGCAAGATCAAAGACCCCGGCAAGGTGCTTGCCGGGAGAGTTGCGCTGTGTGCCCGCGCTCCAGCTCATCGGCCCACGCGTCGCCCTGGGGCCTATCCAGGGACGCGTGGCGGATGGCTGTGCAGCCTGGGGGACACGGTGGCACTCTGCGGTGGTGGATCCATCGCCGTGGCAGACGGAGACGCAAGGGCGGGAGCTTTTGGGGTCGACGGCGACGGGCATTAAATGCCCTTGTCCCCCACTGTCAAAGTAGGTAGCGACCACTGTTCACGCACCGTAGCTCCACTGTTCCCGCACTGTTACAACTACCACCTCTTTTACGCTTTTACCCCTTTCTCCTACGTTGACACCTGTCGGTGACCCCTTGCACTATAAAAGGAGGCCCATGCACAACGTGGAGGGGGTTCGGAACCTAGATCACTCACACGCTCGGTGTAGCTGCTTCTTCAAGCTCCCGAGCTCTCCAACTCAATACATAACTAAGCAGGAGTAGGGTTTTACGCGTCTTCCGCGGCCCGAACCTGGGTAAAACTGCCCGCGTGCTCGCTACGATCTGCTCTTCGTGCTCCCTCCGCCCTCGTACCGCACAGACAAGGGGCTCCGGTCCCATAGGTGTTCGTGGCGGACAGTCTCCCCCGACATCTTTGGCGCGCCAGGTAGGGGGCGTCGAGGTTGTGCGAACCTGATCCGGCGTTCGCGCGGGCGCATTCTTCAGCAACCTCTCCGAATTCGTCAACTTCACAAGCATCAGCTCCATGGCCCCGAAGAAGAAGGCTTCGGAGGTCGGAGGCCCGTCTGCGTCTCATCCGCCGCCACCAGAGCCAACGGTGGGCGGGGGAGACGCCGTCGGAAGGGTGGTCGCCGGCGAGGACACTCGCGGCGCCACCAAGTCCAAGGACAAGACGGACGACCGAGCCTCGGTCTCCGTGGACGCGCCACGTCCATCTCAACACACGACAACCCAGCCGCGCCATACCACAGGAGGTGGTATCCGCTTGCTGGGGCAAGGGCAAACCGGAGGCTCGCGGGACGCCCCGGACCACCGTCCGGGCACGAGCAAGGCAAAGGCGCCGGCGCGAGACCCTGCTCCTTCTAACGTTGTTAGGAGTCCGAGCATATCCCGCTCCTCGCACCGCTCGCCCCCGTTCCCCTCCACTCCAGCAGAAGCGCTCGCAAGGGCGCAACTGCTCCTCGACTTCCCTCCAGCGGCAGACAAAGCCGAGGACTGGAGGGCCACCATCCAGAGCCTGATCGCCTTCGCCAACAACGATTCTCCACAGCAGCCGTCGGCCTCGCGGCCGCGGCAAGCTGAGAAGACGAAGGCCGACGGCGACAAGACCGCCGGGGGTGCGACAAGCGTGCACTCCCCGCCGCGGAAGCAGAAGACGCCGCCCCGCCGGAACAACGCTGACGATGGCTCCACGGCATCGTCGGACCCGCGGGCTCGTCGGGACCAGCGCCAGGTCCTCGACGACCGGCGCCAAGAAGACGCTCGAACAAGAATCGAGCGCCGCCGAGAAGCTCGGCGACAATCAGACCAGAGGGCTGAGGACGCTGTCGACGCGCGCGCGCCCGGTGAACCAGGCGACTTGCCGTACGCGGCAGGCTGCCCTGCGTTCACCCGCGAGCTGCGGCGCGTCCAGTGGCCCAGCATGAAGAATTTCAAGCCCGACGTACCGGAGAAGTACGACGGCAAGACGCACCCCTCAGAATTCCTCAGCGTCTACACCATCGCGGTGCAAGCTGCCGGGGGGCGCGACGAGAAGATCTTGGCAAACTACTTCCCGCTCGTGCTTAAGCCAAACGTTCGTTCGTGGCTTATGCACTTGCCGGAAGGTTCCATCTCTTCTTGGGCCGACCATTGCCACCAGTTTGTTGGCGCCTTCACCGGCGGCCACAAACCCCACGGCCAGGAGAGCGATCTCCACATTTTGGCCCAGAAGGAAGGAGAAACCCTGCGCAAGTACATCCAACGCTTCAGCCGTGTGCAACACAACATCCCTGATGTCCACCCTGCCGCGGTTATCAGCGCGTTCCATCAGAACGTGCGTAACCGCCGCATGCGTGAAGAAATGGCGATGACAAAAATTCGGGATGTCAGCGAGCTCTATGCTCTGGCTGACAAGTGCGCACGCGCAGAAGAGGGGAGGAGACTCCCCGGGGAGGATGCTGGCGCAGGAGGAAGCGACAGCGAAGACGCCGCCCCGGCAAAGAAGAGCCGGCGGCGGAATAACAGAAGGAAGGGCAAGAAAGAGGTGCTTGCCGTCGAGAAGTCCGGCAAGGAGGCTCCCGCCAAGCAAACACAGGCTGGTGGCTCCGGCAAGGAGCTTGCCCCTGTAGCGGCAGCCGACAAGCCGGACGGCTCCGACAAGCAATACTGCAAGATCCACCGCACCAAGGGTCACGATCTCTCCAACTGCAAGCGCGTTGAGTACCTCGTCGAGCAGCAGAAGGCTGAGTACGAGAGGCGCGACAAGGAGAAGGCCCAAGGTGGCGGGGAAGAGCCAAGCAAGAAGCGGCCGTTCAATGGCCGGGGAGGACGCCGCGGCAAGGCCAAGCAGCGGCAAGGAGATCGACCTCCCCGGGGCCGCGACAAGGACGAAGACGACGATGAAGACATGGAGGACGAGGATAACAGCGAGCAGGAGTTCCAGAAGGCCACGGAGGTCCTGTGCGTCGATGGCGGCGCCTCTCTGCACACCTCCCACCGCCAACTAAAGCAGTGGGTGCGTGAGGTGAATGCAGCAGAGCCGCCCGTGGAGTCGCGCAGGCTCCTCAAATGGTCCAGCACGCCCATCGTTTTTGATCTTGAGGATCACCCTGACCGCACCACGGCGGTCGGGTGCTTGCCGATGCTGGTTTCTCCTACCATCCGCAACCTCAAGGTCACCAAAATGTTGGTTGACGGCGGGGCCGGGCTGAACTTGATCTCCTCTGCTGTGATCAAGAAACTCCAGATTCCAGATGGCGAGCTCGAAGAAACCGGTTCTTTCCAAGGAATCAACCCGGGAAGGAGCAAGCCCAAGGGAAAGATCACTCTGCCGGTGACCTTTGGCGGGGAGCTCAACTTCAGAACTGAGCGCATCACTTTCGACGTCGCCGATATTCCGTTGCCCTACAATGGAATACTCGGCCGTCCTGCCCTCGCCAAGTTCATGGCAGCTTCCCATTATGCCTACAACGTACTCAAGATGCCGGGGCCGATAAGCGTCATCACTGTCCACGGCGACAAGAAGGATGCGCTTGTCTGCGCCGACAAGATCTACCGGGATGCAGCAGCTGCGGCCGAGAAGGATACACTTGCCGCTGAAGCTCCCGGGGGGAAGAAGACGAAGACCAAGTCCGGCAAGTGCTCTGGGGCCCACTCCGGCAACCGCACCTCTTCGGAGTGCTGCGCTACCGTCGAGGACGTTCCATCGAGCTCCACCGGCAAGTGTAAGAAAGGGATGGCCGCTCCTCCGGCAACCAAGAAGGTGTCCGCCAAGGAGGACGGCACTGGTGGTACCTTCACCATCAGTGCCACGCTTGACAGCAAATAGGAAAGCGCGCTCGTTGCCTTCCTGCGGGCGAATGTCGATGTGTTTGCCTGGCAACCATCTGACATCCCCGGTGTTCCCAGGAAGGTAATTGAGCACAAGCTTGCTGTTTGTCCTCATGCGCGGCCCATCAAGCAGAAAGTGAGGAAGCAAGCCGTGGAGCGCCAAGAATTCATCAACGAAGAAATCAAGAAGCTAGAGGCAGCAGGCCTAGTTAGAGGTGTGATCCATCCGACGTGGTTGGCAAACCCAGTCGTCGTGCGCAAAGCCAATGGGAAGTGGAGACTGTGTATAGACTTCACCGATGTGAATAAAGCATGTCCCAAGGATCCATTCCCTTTGCCACGCATTGACCAGATCGTTGACTCCACTGCCGGATGTGAGCTACTCTGTTTTCTTGATGCATACTCAGGCTATCATCAGATTTTCATGGCCAAAGAGGATGAAGAGAAGACTGCATTTATCACTCCATGTGGCACTTATTGCTTCATACGCATGCCATTTGGACTGAAGAATGCAGGCTCAACCTTTGCAAGGGTAGTGTACACTGCTTTCGAGCCACAGATCCACAGAAATGTAGAGGCTTACATGGATGACATTGTGGTGAAGAGTAAGAGCAAGGAAACCCTGATCCAAGATTTGGAAGAGACATTTCAGAACCTGCGCAGAATACAGCTCAAGTTGAACCGCGAGAAGTGCGTCTTTGGAGTTCCCTCCGGCAAGCTTCTCGGATTCTTTGTGTCACAGAGGGGGATTGAAGCCAACCCCGACAAGATAAAAGCCATTGAGCAAATCGAGGCCCCGAAGCGCGTCAAGGACGTCAGAAGGCTTGCAGGTTGTGTGGCTGCCCTCAGTAGGTTCATTTCGAACTCTGCAGAACGCGCCCTACCTTTCTTCAAAATCTTGAAGAAGGCAGGTCCAATGAAGTGGACTCCGGAAGCGGAGGCGGCGCTGCAGGATTTGAAACGGTACCTGTCCTCCACTCCAATACTTGTCGCACCTAGACCACAGGAAAAGTTGTTGCTATATCTAGCGGCAACCAACCAGGTAGTTAGTGTTGCGTTAGTAGCGGAGAGGGAGTCCGACGAGGAGTCAGCACCACCGGCAAGCGAATCCAGCGACAAGCAGGGGGCTGCTCCGACAAGCTCTGGCCCCGACAAGGACAACTCTGCGCAGGAACAAAATGAAGTGCGGAAGAAAATGGTGCAGCGCCCAGTGTATTTTGTGAGTTCCCTCCTCCAGGGGGCCAGATCAAGGTACTCTGGGGGTGCAAAAGTTGCTTTTCGGCCTCCTCATGGCCTCGAGAAAGCTGCGCCATTACTTCCAAGCACATGAGATAACAGTGGTCACTCGCTTTCCGCTGAAGAGGATATTGCACAACCCGGAAGCAACAGGCAGGATCGTTGAGTGGGCACTGGAGCTGTCAAGCTTTGGACTCAAGTTTGAAAGTACTTCAACCATACAGAGCCGAGCTTTGGCAGAATTCATAGCTCAATGGACCCCAACGCCCGATGAAGAAGTCCAAGAAACAAGTGCACCCGTACAAGAAGCGACAAGTGAATGGGTAATGTATTTCGATGGTGCCTTCTCGCTGCAAGGCGCCGGTGCTGGCGTGGTACTCATCGCGCCCACCGGAGAGCACCTCAAATATGTTATCCAGATGCACTTTCCCAGGGAGCAAGCGACAAACAACACTGCTGAATACGAAGGCTTGCTTGCCGGCCTCAGGATTGCGGCCGAACTTGGGATCAGAAAGCTGATTGTGCGGGGAGATTCTCAGTTGGTGGTCCGGCAAGTTAACAAGAGCTATCAGAGCCCTTTGATGGAAGCTTATGTCGATGAAGTAAGGAAGCTTGAGGAGCACTTTGAAGGTCTGCAGATGGAGCACGTCCCGAGAGCTCAAAATGAAATTGCAGATGGCCTTTCAAAGTGTGCTTCGATGAAGTTACCTGTGGAACCAGGGACATTCTTGCTCAAGCTGACTCAACCATCCGTTACACCATCAATTGGGCAGTCCAAAAAGAGAAAGTTGGTCTCCGGCGACTACTTGCCGGCGGATCTTCCAGAAACCGCCGCCAAGGTCCCCAAGATCAACAACCAGAACGCTGAGGAACAGTTTGCTCCTGCAGATCTTCGGGTCTGTACAGTTGAAGCAAGTGTTCCCGACAAGCCTCGCCCCGGCGAGCTTGCCGGGGGACCATCAGCTCCGGCAGAACCAGAGGTCCTTGCCGTAGAAGCTGAGGTTCCCGCAGCGGCCCTCATGCCTTTAGTCCTTGCCGTCGAGCCTCAGGCTCCGGCATGGGCGCAGCAGATCGTCCGTTTTCTCCAAACTGGAGAACTTCCCGACGACCCAGAAGAAATAGAAAAGATAACCAGGCAGTCAAGTATGTACCAGTTCATCGACAACGAGCTGTACAGAAGAAGACTCAATGGTGTCAGACTGAAGTGCATCTCCAGGGAAGATGGACAGAAGCTGTTGGCAGAAATACACGGAGGCATATGCGGCCACCACATTGGCGCAAGGGCGCTTGCCGGGAAAGCTTTCCGGCAAGGGTTCTTTTGGCAAGAAGCCCTCCAAGATGCAGCTGCACTAGTAACCAAGTGTGAAGCGTGCCAGTTCCATGCAAAGCAGATTCATCAACCAGCTCAAGCTCTCCAAACAATCCCTTTGTCCTGGCCCTTCTCGGTCCGGGGGCTTGATATCCTCGGCCCTTTCCCTCGTGCTGTCGGGGGCTTTGAGTACTTGTACGTTGCAATCGACAAGTTCACAAAGTGGCCAGAAGTGGAGCCAGTGAGAAAGGTGACAGCACAGTCAGCGGTCAGGTTCTTCAGGTCGATTGTTTGCCGTTTCGGAATCCCTAACAGGATAATCACCGACAACGGTACACAATTTACTAGTCGCACCTTCATGCAGTACGTCCAAGACCTTGGCGCCAAGGTCTGTTTCGCTTCTGTTGCTCACCCGAGGAGCAACGGTCAAGCGGAGAGGGCCAATGCTAAAGTGCTGCGCGGACTCAAGACAAGAACCTTTGACAGGCTGCGCAAGTGCGGAAGAAATTGGATAGAGGAGCTACCGGCGGCTCTTTGGTCAATCAGAACGACACCAAGTCGAGCCACCGGACATACACCCTTTGCTCTAGTCTATGGAGCAGAGGCAGTTCTCCCCACGAAACTCGTATATGGATCTCCTCGAGTGCTCGCTTATGATGAGCTCGAGCAAGAGCAACTGCGGCAAGATGACGCATTGCTCCTCGAGGAGGGACGTCTCCAGGCTGCTGTACGAGCTGCTCGATACCAGCAAGCCTTGCGCCGCTATCATAGCCGCAAGGTCAAGGCCAGGAGTCTCGAGGAAGGCGACCTTGTTCTTCGGCGTGTTCAGTCCGCCAAGAATTCCAACAAGTTGACGCCGAAGTGGGAAGGCCCTTATCGGGTGAGACAAGTTACGAGGCCCGGCGCTGTCCGCCTCGAGACCGAAGAAGGCTTACCGGTGAGCAACTCCTGGAACATAGAGCATCTTCGCAAGTTTCACCCATAAGGCGCGGTTGCCGTGATCCGCTCCGGCAACCACCTTTTGTACAAGCTTTGCCGCTGTTGCATGTAACCCTTTGTACAAAGCCGGGCGCAGACCCCGTGCATCAGTAAAGTTTTTGTGTTTTGCGCCGATTGCCTTTTGCATGCTTTTCTTTGCTATTTGCATGTCTTGTTTGGCATTTGGTGCAACACTCAAGTAACCGGTAAGCATTAGCACGCCGAAAGGCCATGTATTTGTTTCCCTCTTCTTTTTCCTTGCCTCTTAAGCAGAAGGAACGTTCCTCGCGCACAAGTTTGCCGGGGGGGAAGGAGGTGGAGGAGGAACCAAGTGATGTTCAAGAAAGAGAAGCCTTACCGGGAAGCAAGCAATATATGAAAGCTAAGTTATTAGAATTTGACCAGTTCAAATTTTTTTAAAAAAATTTAGTTGTCTTCCTTGAACAATCACACTTTGTATGGAAAACCTGTGCGCGGAGGAACCTACCCGTAGCTTGCCGCACCCTTATCTTGTTTCCGAGTTCGCTCAACGATTTAAGTGAGCTGCGACAAGTGTCGCGCCCTTGCTTCGTTTCCGAGTATGCTCAACAAGCTAAGTGCGTTGCGACTAGCTGCGGCAAGGTTGCTTGCCGGTGAGACCTTGGCCAGCAGGCTGCTCAGAGTCCAGCACTCACCGCTCGCGGCAAGGGACCCTTGCCGGCAAGCTCCCCGGGAGCGTAGGGTGGAAAACATACAAAGTCAAGGATTAAGACAAGGAAGATAACATTGCACTGATTGATCAAAATGAGATAAATATCTTACAAAGGATAACTTGTCGCAATGGACTAATGAGTTCATAACATCATATGCAGCGGCAAAAAGAGATAGAGATAATGGAGGCCTAATCTACGCGGTCGCCCTCGATCCTGGAGATCTTAGCCACCTTGGCGATGATGTGGGCGACCTGCTCCTTCAGAGCCTCCATGTCCGCGTCAGCCGGCAAGCTGCGAAGAACGTTGGTGAGGTTTATGCCCGGGTTGCGGTATACGATCTTCGTCAGCACGCGCTCCAGAGTTCCCGTGCAGAGTAGGCGCGTCTCCTCGGCCAGTTGCGCGGGGATCTTCTTCCGCAGATCTGCAAGGGCCGGCGCGATTCCCCTGAAGAAGAGGCTGAGCTTGGTGCTGTGAGGGAGGTTTGGATCCGGGGAGTAGATGAGGTGCTCCAGCTTCAACGCCAGCAGCTCCTGGTCGATGTTGGACGCACAAGACACTAAGTCCTCGGTCCATACCTCAACAGTTTTGCGGAAGAGCTCAGCCGCTTTGTTGGCGCTGTCCACCAGGGTCCGCTCCTTGCGGAGCTCCTCCTTCAACTTGGTCTCCCGGGCCCGGGCAGCGTCGAGTGAATCCTTCAGTGTAGAGACCTTCAACTCCAAGTCCTCGATGGAGTCCTTGGCGGCCTTCAACTCGTCGCCCCTCTCAGAAAGACGCACCTGGAGTTCTGAATATGTGTGGGCGTCCTTCTCACGCTCCGTGATGAGCGCGGCGACCTTCTCCGCGCTCACCTTCAGCGACTTCTCCAGCTGCGCGACCTTGGCGGCAAGCTCCTTCTTGGCGGTCTCCGCGGCAACCGCGGCGGCTTTCGCCTCCTTCAGTTCCCCGCCAAGGGCCTCCTCCCGAGCGGCAAGGTCCTCCTCATGGGAGTCGAGTTGGACCTTCCGCTGGGCGAGTTCTCCTTCTCGCCGGGACAGCTCCACCCCGGCGAGCCGCTGCTGCTCTTCGGCCTCAGCCTTCTCCAGCACCCACTCCTAATATTCGCCGGCGAGTCGCTCGCGCTCCTCCGCCACCTCGCGGAGGGCAGCCTGGTTGGCGGCGCTGAGCTCCGCCGCGCGCTTCTCCATCTCCGCGGCGGCCTTGGCGGCAAGGGCTTCCCGGGAAGCAAGCTTCGCCTGCCTGGCCCGGTAAAGGGCCAGGAGCTGGTGAAGCAGCTTCTCCTCCTCGGGCCCTTCACTCCCGCCGGGCGCCTCGACAATCTTCAAACCCGCGGAGGCGAGGACCTCCCCGTCAAATGCCTCGCCCTCCGCGGGAGCTCGCGACGAAGAACCCCACGGCACCTGGATGAAGACGCCGTTGGGGGCTTCGAGATAATAGCCCTGCTCCTTGCCGGCGGAGGGATCGGCGGCCGGCGCAGCACTTGATGCTCCCGCCGCCTCCGGGTCGGCGGTGCGGTCGCCGTCCCCCTCCCCGGCCGCTGCGTCCGTAGCCGGAGCGGTCTCCTGCGCGGCCGGCTCGGCGGCTCTCGCCGTGTCCTCGGCGACAGGGACGTCGCCGCCGCCGCCCTGCGCGCCCTCCTCCTCGAGGTTGATGACTTCCGTCTCCATCGGCTCGGGGGGAGGAGGATCTAGAAGAAGAAGGAAAAGAAGTTCAAGCAAAAATCCAAAAAGAGACAACGCCAAGAAGACAAAATTACAAGACATACCTTGGCGGACGTCGTCAGCGGCGGGCTCCCTCGCCAGGGAGCTCTGCCTTGGCGGAGTGGCCGCCCTCGCTGGGCTGCTCGCCCTTGGCGGGGTACTCGCCCTTGGCGGAGTACCCGCCCTTGGCGGAGCACTCTCCCTTGCCGGAGAGTTCGGCCTTGGCGGGGACGGCGGGGCCTGCGGCTCCTCAAGGACGGTCTCCGGGCGCTCCTGCCGCTGTGGCTCCACCTCTGCACAAGTCAAGACAAAGACATCAAGATATTGAAACAAGACATAATTTCCAAGCGCGCACCCCGACAAGCGGGAGGATGGAACCCAGACTTACGCTGGGGGCTGCGCTGGGGGCTGCTCCTCGGAGCAGCGCTCGGGTCCGGCAGGCTTGGCTCCGGCGCGTCCCCAGTTGCCGCGGTGGCCGAGCCTTCCGTGACCTCGACCACAGGCGCCTTGGCCTTCTTCGCCATGCGCTGAACCAAGGTCCTGAAATCGAAGCAACAAACAAAATTAGCATCAACAAATAATCAAGACGAAACTTGAGAAGGTGTAAGATCTCGGATTCTTACTCCTGATCCTCCTCGTCATCCTCGCTCAAGGCGGAGAAGTCATACTCCACCTGGGGCGCGTCTGCACGAGGAGCGGAAGACGAAGATTCCCTCGGGCGCTTGGCGGTTCCTGGGGCTGGGGGCTACGAAGACCCAGCCCCTGTGGTAGCCGGAGCCAGGGGAGCGGGCGCAGCCGCTGCTCCGCTCCGAGAAGACCCCTGTCGGCTCGACGCCTGCTTGCGGGGCGCCTCCGTCGTGGCCCGCGCGCGGGCCGCCTCCGCTGTGGCTGGTGCGCCGGTCGCCCCCGGCGCAGCTTGGCTTCCCCGGGGAGCTGCCCGGCGAGCTGGTTGTTGTCGGGGCGCCTGCGCCCTCTCTCCCGTCGCCGTCTTGCGCAGACGCTTCGGTGGAGACCGCCTTGGACTTGCCGGGGGCGGGGAGGTCTCCGACGAGGAAAGGTCGTCGGCGTAGAGCTCCGTAGATCCGTCGGAGTCCTCGGCCTCCTCCTCCTCCTCCTCCCCGGCTGGCTCGCTGGGCCCAGCGCCCTGCGCTGCGGCCTCTTTTCCTTTGGCGCCTCCGCTCCCTCCGGCGCCTCCGCTCCCCGCGGCGCCTCGGTTCCCTCCGGCAGCGCCATCCCTTGCCGCGGCCTCGGCCACGATCCCGTGGATCCCGGAGTGCCTCAGAGAGGGGACTCCGGCGAGCGCGTCGGGAGGAAGTTGCAGCAGTCTGCGGATCTCCGCCTCCTCCGCCTGGCTGGACGCATCCGCAACCTCCGCCTCTTCAGGCGTATATCCAAAATCTCCTGCCGCTGTGGCTGCAGCGGCCTCTTCAGCCCGAGAAGCCATGTATGCAAGCTCCTGTTCGGTGGTGTCCCGCGTGTGCTCCTTGATGTCATCCTTGTTCTTCGCCACCTCCACGAGGTTGTCGAAGAAGGTGAGGACGTCTATGGGCTTGGGCGGAATCCACGTGCGGTCCACGCCGTGCGAATCACAAGCGGGCATCATGGCGCGGAGAGGATCACAAGCTGTGCTGTTGCAGAGGGGCACCACTCCCCGGGGAGGTCTGAACCACTCAGGGTGTGCCGGGTCATATTTGAAGAGTTCCCGGACCATCCCCTTCAGCTCCAGCGTCGTGAAGTTGAAGTTCAGCCCGGGGCGCAGCCTCATTATATCCGCTGGGTTTCCGTACTCCCAGGCCGGCCTTTTCCTGTCTTGGAGAGGGGCGATGCGGCGGCGGAGGAAGTCTGCGCCTACTTCAGCGACGGACAGCCTGGCGGTCCGAAGACGAAGAATCCGGACGAGGGCGACGTCGAGCTTGATGTCGTCCGAGTCCAGCTCGCTCCAATCCCTGCCGCGCACGATGGGCGTTGTGCGCGGCGCGGTGAAGGGCTGCGGCTCGTCCTCAACAATCCAGCACCACTCCGCACGCTATTCCTCCCACTTGCCGCGGAGCTCCCCCGGCAAGTACGAATCCTTGTTCAGACGAAATACCCAAGAAATTCCCCCGGAGAGGGGGGCGCCGCCCTCTGCTCTAGGAGTGAAGAAGTGCCTAAACAGCGCTACGTTTGGGTGTATTCCTATGAAGTTTTCGCACATATGTGCGAAAACCGCCATTGTGAGGATGGCGTTGGGGGTGAAGTCAAGAAGGTGGAGACCATAGGTGTGCATGACGTCGCAGAAGAAATCAGAGAAAGGAGGGCAAAGACCGCAGTGAAAGAAGGCTGCGAAGAAGTAGTACCCGCCGGGGTAGTTGTCCTTCGCGGCGGCCGGATAAGCTCGAGTGCGGGGGTGCGCCTTGGTTTCCTTGGCCCAGAACAAGTAGTACTTGTTCCAGAGCTCCCGCGCACCGAGCTTCGGCGGGAAGACAAGGTTCCGCTTCCGATACGCGGCGAGCTTCGCCGCTTGCTCCGACTTCTCCCTCTTGGCCTTCTCCGCCTTCGCCTTGTCGGTCTTCGGGGCCATGGCGGACGCGGCGGAGGAAGGGGGATGAAGAGCTTGGCGACGCCGGAGATGCAGACGGCGGCGGCGGAGGTGTGGAGGCGGAGCGCAAAGGGGATTTTTTGAGGAAGGAGAAGATGCAATGAAAGCGCAAGGAGGGGAATCGCTCCTGCTTCCTCTGCTTTTATGGGGAAGTGGGGGGAGCGTTTCACTCTTTCCATTAAGAGAACGTGGGCACGTCCCATCCCACGACGCCGCAATCGACGCGTGCCGTTACGGGGGGATGCGGCGGATACGGAAGTGGATTCGGCGCGCCGTGGGCCGCGTGTGCCCGTGCACTGTTTTGGGCCTGGCCCAACAGCGCTCGGCACCGTGTGTGGCCCAGGCCCGGGGGCTCCTGTCGGTGTACTAAGGGGTACCTCAGTACCCCAACTTGTGCACGGGCAGTTGCAGCTTCCCGCGGCAGGGTTTACCACGCGCTCGACGGAGACCTTCCTGCTCCATATCAAGCCATTCAAAAACAAAGTATACGAGACAGAAGATCGAGACCCCGGCAAGTGGAGCTTGCCGGGAAGGCCGTACCAGGCTCAAGATTACCTCACTAGCACAAGGCCCTGGCGAGAGGAGCTTGCCAGGAAGACTAGAAGATTCCATCATAGAAGACCCGGCGAGGGCCCGGAGAGCGACAAGCTTCAGAGCCCGGCAAGCTCCCGGGCCCGGCAAGATCAAAGACCCCGGCAAGGTGCTTGCCGGGAGAGTTGCGCTGTGTGCCCGCGCTCCAGCTCATCGGCCCACGCGTCGCCCTGGGGCCTATCCAGGGACGCGTGGCGGATGGCTGTGCAGCCTGGGGGACACGGTGGCACTCCACGGTGGTGGATCCATCGCCGTGGCAGACGGAGACGCAAGGGCGGGAGCTTTTGGGGTCGACGGCGACGGGCATTAAATGCCCTTGTCCCCCACTGTCAAAGTAGGTAGCGACCACTATTCACGCACTGTAGCTCCACTGTTCCCGCACTGTTACAACTACCACCTCTTTTACGCTTTTACCCCTTTCTCCTACGTTGACACCTGTCGGTGACCCCTTGCACTATAAAAGGAGGCCCATGCACAACGTGGAGGGGGTTCGGAACCTAGATCACTCACACGCTCGGTGTAGCTGCTTCTTCAAGCTCCCGAGCTCTCCAACTCAATACATAACTAAGCAGGAGTAGGGTTTTACGCGTCTTCCGCGGCCCGAACCTGGGTAAAACTGCCCGCGTGCTCGCTACGATCTGCTCTTCGTGCTCCCTCTGCCCTCGTACCGCACAGACAAGGGGCTCCGGTCCCATAGGTGTTCGTGGCGGACAGTCTCCCCCGACATTGGTACCCCGTGCTTGTGATATATGATGAATTCGGAGCGAGTCTCCACAAACCTTGAGATGTGAAATGTTTGGCACGGGGCTGCTACTAATCGAGTGGACTCTATGTTAGTGTCGTCTAGGGAAAGGTAGTGATCGGGTGCTTACCCCGGGTACCTGAGGTACCGCGGGTCGTGGATGACACGGAAGTTCCCCGGATCTTGTGGGTAAAGTGTGCAACCTCTGCAGAGTGTCAAACTATTCGAATAGCCGTGTCCGCGGTCAAGGACAGTTGGGTGGTGCTACTTAGACTATGTCCATAAGTTTCTGGGAAACAACACGATTCAGAGATATTGTTGATGATGTGATTGTGAGGAAGTCACAATGAGCTTGTGCATGTGTTGATTACAACTCTTTCTCGATATTAATGTCTGTGACCTCCTGATACTTGTTACAGACACATGCATTGCCCTTGTTACATGTTGATCATAACTTGCATACGAAAAACCAGCTTTCCGCAAAACTGCCAATTTAGCAGTAGAGCCTTGCATAAATTATTCTGCTATCACACTTGGGTTGCTTGCGAGTACATTCAATGTACTCATTGGCTTGCCACTGGTTATTTTATTGTCCAGGCAGGAGAGAACAGGTTATGATGAATATTTCTCGGTGACGAGCATGCGAGCTAGGACGCTTCCCAGTCAGAATGCCTGTAGGGTTAAGGCAGATGGCATGGGTCCCAGTTGTCTTTGAAGATTTTCCGCTGCGAAGATATACTCAAGACTTGACCATTATGGTCCTATTTGTGTAACACGGTATGTAAGGATGTAAGACTCTTGTTATTCAGCTTATGTGTCTTCAGTGAGCATTGATCTCTGGGATCACTGTACACGTGCATTCGGTGACCACGACTTACGAGTCGGGGTCCCCACAGAGCTGGTATCAGAGCCATCCTGACTGTAGGAAGCCTTAGTTAGCATGGTCGTTAGTTAGGGTAAAACTATTTCCAAAACTATTAGTAGATTTCAAAACTATCTATACTTCTCTTCCCTTCTCAGTTTTCCGAAAACTAGGCTATACTTGATCTCTTCCCCTTCAAAACCTTAGTCGCTAGAACCCTTATGCCCCTGACCACTGGATTTTCTATAATCCTCGTGGAGTGTACCTCGCCCAACACTTACCCACCTCTTTTGCACGCAAGACTGGTGACACCACGACAAGACGATACCAACAGAAACTACAACCTCGATGAGTGAGGACATGAAGACCCAGAAGATGGGGGACACCCTTGACAAGAGCCCCCAAGATGGTGCAACGTTGGCCTATGATGACCAGGGTATAGGTTATGCAAAGTCATGATATGCATCGCTAATAGAGTAATCCTGTCACTACCGTTGTTGTATCGACAACCACCGGTGGATGAGAACCTTGCCATTTGGTCCGCCTCACTATAGTGAGCAGGAAAACGGTTCTCTTCGTCCCCCGCTCTTGGTGTCGATGTTTTCATCAACGGAACCGACATGTTGGACCTCTATTATGCTTTGTTATTATCATTACATATGGATTGCCTACCTGGTACCCTCGACGCCCCAGAAGGCACAAGGGATTGTCATGATTAAAGAGACAAGAGAAGACCAAGTCAACGCCAGCTACAAGGAGGCACCTTCACCACCTCACCTCATCAGGCAAGAAGATGTTGAAGATTCTTCAGGCTCAACCCGGATCATTCATCAAGCAACTACAAGGGGCATAGCAATATCCGAGGAAGCTCAGAAGACTGCACGAGGCACAAGTCACGACCCAGAGTCCGAGAACCCCTAGGGTAGGATGAGTCGTGTACCCCCTATGCGCAGTCGAGTCCATATGATGGTTCGAATAGAACCATGATTGTGTGTTGTTTGCTTTTATTCGTTTGTGTTTTGATATAAGTCGCACTTTTGCCCCAGGCAACAAGTGCATGGCTATATCACCTTCCTTGCCTTGTTTCTTTTGTTTCGGCCTTTTTGCACCCGTTTGTTGCACCTGCACTATAGAACCCCCTTTAGGCATTTCCCCTCCTCTACGCTGCTTCTTCCCTCTATTCTCTTTCCCCAATTGAAGACCCGCAAGACAAGATGCACCAAGGATTCTACCTCGACAGCCAACTGACACTGAAGACTTCTGCTACAACCTCCACGATCTATTGCAACCCCGTAGAGTTATGTTTAACCCTCCAGACCAGTAACCCCTTTTTCCTAGACCCTTTGAGGCTTCCCGAGACACTCCAGCACGAATCCTTAACCGTGTGCCTAACTCATGGTAAGGCGTGAGAACCTGTTAAGCCTTTGTAACTTTGCACAACACTGGGTTCGTAAAGGAGCTAGTGGACTCGAGGAGCGAGCACATTTTCATCCTGATATAGCACGAGGTCTGACGATGCCATAGATAGACCAGTTCGAGGGTATTGGACAGATGACTTGGTGGTTTGTACCAGTGACTTCGAGGAATTATCTGAGACCTTGATGGATTGTGAGGTTTTCATATTGGTGAGATCATGACTTTGGGGAAGTATGTAGAAGTGCCCGTTGGGCATGCGACTTGGATTTATGTAGGTGATTCTGGTTGGTATAGATGCTGGATATGTCTGCATGATTCGGAGTAAGATTGGATTTAGACCTATGATTCTGATTATGATATCATGTTTCTCGGTGGACAATAACCTAGGATATTGGATTATTTGTCGGAGTTGATTTAGGGATCTATATAATCGTGATTTTGGAGTTACTTGACCCGGATGATGGGAATTTGGTGGACCTATTGTCATAGTGCCTAGTCCTTCCCAGTGTTTGGATATCATAGGGTATTGAGATCTTGTGGATCACCTTAGACATCGGATTTGTAGGATTGTTGGATTATGTGGTGATTGATGGTAATTACCAGGCTATTGGAGTTGATCTATAGGAAGGAAACAAATCTTGGAGTGGCATATGACGTGTTTCCTTAGATTAGAGATGCATTATCTTGAGCCTTACAAGATTAGGTTGAGTGCTTGGATTGTGGAGCTTAAGTTAAGCTTAGCAGCATGTATGATCTACCTTTGGATTTTAGAGGTAGGCATACGTATGGATTTGGGGATCGTAGACTAGTGTAATTTGGTTAGACCGTCTCTTGAGAATCATGAGGATATGCATGGCATGAGTGGTGATGAAGTTGGTCCCTGCGAGAAGATGTTTTTCCGTTCAGAGTACTAGATAGAGCTATTGGCATCTCAGAAACTGTGCTTAAGGATAAGATGATATAAGTTCATTCACTCACTAGAATCCTTGAAACCCTTAAGCCCCACCGAGCCACAACCTGGTCAGATTCTGACCACGGGCCTTGACTCAGAGTCAGGAAGGCCTCTGCAATACTCAACCGAGACCACCACCAATACCCCAGCTTACCTTGCGTACCCCTTAGACCTCATGGAGCAATTGGACAAGTCGGGTAACATCATTATTTGATGGCCTACTTGTCTGCCCGAAGACAAAGAAGAGACGGACAGCTGGATAGAAGACGTTTGAAGACCGCCCTGTCAAGAAGGAAGATCTACACCAACCACCGTCCTCAAGAAGAAAACTTCCGCATTGAAGACCGGGCGTATCTGCAAACCACTCCTCTCAAAGGAGCCGAGCAATTCCGTGTCGAAGGAACGCTCACACCAAGATGTATCAAGACTTGAAGGCACGATTCCGGTGGCACGAGATGAAAAGAGAGTTATGCAACCTATGTTGCAAAGCGCGATGTGTGCCAAAGGGTCAAGGCTGAATATCAGCGACCCGCTGGATTGCTTCAACCACTCAAGGTTCCTGAGTGAAAGTGGGATAAGTCGGAATGGACTTCATCACTAGATTACCAAGGTCGGGTAGAGGGCATGACTCTATCTGGGTCATAGTCGATCATCTGACCAAGGTGGTCTATTTCATTCCTGTCAAGACCACTTATGATGGCAACCGGCTGGCAGCTCTCTACATCAACTGAATCGTAAGTCTTCACGGCATTCCCAAGGAGATTGTGTCCGATCGAGGAACCCAGTTCACCTCTAGGTTCTGGAAGAAGTTCCGAGAAGCCTTGGGAACCAAGTATCATTCAGCACGGCTTTCCACCCACCGACCGGAGGTCAGACTGAGGGAGTCAATCAGATTCTCGAAGTCATGACTCCGAGCCTGTGTCTTGGCATATGGAGCCAAGTGGGAGGGTTGTCTCCCTTTTTGCCGAGTTCTCCTATAACAACAGTTACCAGTCGAGCCTTTAGATGGCACCATTTGAGGTGTTGTACGGACACAGATGTCGCACACCCCTCAACTGGTCAGAGACTGGAGAAGGGCTAGTCCTTGGACCGGATATTCTCCGCGCAGCGGAAGAGCAAGTCCATCGAGTCGGAGAACGTTTGGAGGCAGCCAAGTCAAGCAATAGAGCCATGCTGATACTCACCGTCGGAACATGAGTTTCCATATCAGGGACCATGTGTACCTGCGGATAACCCCTCTGAAGGGAACCAAGCGTTTCCACGTCAAGGGGAAGCTCGCACTAAGGTTCATTGGACCCTTTGAGATCACTGCAAATTATGTGGTAGACGGCTCCCCAGCTAGATCTACCACCCGAGATACCCTCCGTGCACCAAATCTTCCACGAGCCCCCACTCTGGAAGTACTTCTTACCTCCTAGCTAGCCCGATGCCCGCAAGGACATCGATCACCGAGCCTTTGGCAGCTGACCCAACCTAACCTATGCAAGAGACCCCTCAGCAACCTCCATCAAGGAAGGCATCAAGCAAGAAGCCATACCATCAAGCACTTCAGGTTCCAAGGAGCACCGCTCGGAAGAAGAACCAACAAGAAGAAGTGAAGACTACCCCGTATCCAAGACTCCGCCTTTCTTTCCACGCCTAGTCTGGGAATCTCGGGGACGAGATTCTTGTAAGGGGGGTAGGTCTGTCACACCCTGATTTTCATGTCACATTGCTTAAGCTAATTTTCATGTTAAAAATGTGGATTTGCAAAAACTTTTGAGTGTTGTTGACTTTGCTTGATTTGACTTTTGTCTGCTGTTTGCTAGTGCTCTAAAAATCAAATAAATCCTCCAACTCTTATACTTCATCCCCTTGACCCAAAACCTTTTCCCAATGATCATGCCATGTGTATAGACCAGTATAGAATTTTCTTATAAAAGTATTTTGGCCAAATGGTATTTTCTAAAATTAATTTTCCAAAAACCCCTGAAGTGAGGTTTGCACTGCAAGTACCTTATTTAGGGTGTGAAAAATCTTTCAAAAAGTTTATTTGAATCCTATTAGATATAGGTCTCCCAGAAACCACAAAAGTATAATTTTAAAAGTTATTTTTATATTTTATTTAAAAGCTTTCTCTTAAGGCCAGAAATGGTCTTTAATAGGAAAAAAATATTTAATCATTTCAAAAATATTTGCCAAAATTCAGGGAGACTCATAGGACATATATTGTCCATATATAAGAGTTTCAACACATGGTCATGTTCAAAATATTGGACAAATCCTTCCAAAACCCTTTCTGGATATTTCAAGCTTTTGAAATATTTACAAAGGAAATATTCTCCAAAAATTCCAGGGAAATTATATCATGTCATATATGACATATTTGATGATCTTGCAAAACCTCATGCCTTGAAGATCAAGGAAACATCCTAAAACCCCTTCAAAACCATTCTGTCCATATTTGAAGTTTGAGCAACTCTACATTGCCAAGCTTGTCCAAATGCTCTCAAATTTTGTGCACGTGCTAGAATGGCCTAATAAGGCATCTAGACCAAATGGCACAAGATTTGGAATAGAGAAACTTGATCAGATCACCCCAAAACCACTTTTGTTCAAATTCAAATTTGAACAACTTTACATTGTCAACTTTTTATCTGGAGCCTCAAACTTTGTGGACATGTTCATAACCCCAAATGATGATGCTACACCAAGTGGTGCATCAAGGGGAGATGAATTGCTTGACTCCAACATGGTGAAACCATTTCTGTTCATTTCTAGGGTTCACCAAAGTTACATTGGCCACTTTGCCCAAATGAGCTCAAATTTGGTGTAGGGGCCTAATTACATGTGACATTTGATCCTGTTAAGTCCCATGCCAAGTGGATGTCATTTGCTTGACCAAACACTGATCAAACACCTTCTGTCCAATTACCAAAACTAGTGGTTAAACCTCTTTTACTTTTCTCCATGGCCTCAAATTCTAACCGCAGCTTCCCCTAGTCCTATTCTACCTCCAGTAACTCTCCTCTGCCTTATCTCAATTATTGGAGGGGGTAAAAACCCCAAGTTACAATGCTGGACAGCAGGATTCACCCTCTCCCTCACCTCCCTCCTCTTTCCAATGGCTCACCAGAGCATCCAAGACCTCCACGCCATTGTTTACTACCCCCTCTACCCCCTGGACACGGCTGGGCACAAGAGGACACGCCAATGGCACCATGTGCATGCCAGGGCATGCAAAGCTCGCGCTCTGGAGCACGCTACAGTGCCCTGGCGCACTGTAGCCACCTCCAATCAGGGGCGCCCGACAGCCTTGGGCTTCCCCCTCGTGTCCCCCGAGGAGGCCTCGACGTCCGCAACCTGCCGGGCGGTCGGCCCCCTCCTCTCTCCTCCTCTCTCACCCCTGCCCGCACGCGCACCGGCCGACCCCGAGCTCCAGTGAAAAAGCTCGCACGCGCGACCTCTCTGACGCCTCCCCGCTCCTCCTTTCTCTTCTTTTGGGAGTGGACCAGCTCCAGGAACGCCCTAGACATGCTCGCTGCTCCCCCCGTGGCCTGCAGCAACGGCCACGACCTCGCCGGCGCACGGCGCTTCGGTGGACCGGCGTTCGCCTATAAATACGCCGCCCCCGAGCCCCCTCGTGGCTCCAACTGTTCCCTCTCCCTCTCCTGATCCTCTTGGACCCTCTCTCTCTCTCTCTCTCTCCCGCACCCCCTATCCACCACCGCGGTCAGAATCTCGCCGCCGGCCGCCGCCAGAACCCTCTGTGGCCCAGGCTTCTCCGCGGGTGCTGAGCGCTCGTACGGGCTCGCGGCTCCCTGCTGCGTCCTCCGGCGCGTCGGGGGCCGTCGCCGGTGGCTGGAGCGGCCGGGGCGGGCGCCAGCGCCGCCCGGCCGGGCCACCCCGTCGTTCCTCTGCCTCAGGCGTGAGGTAGGGGATGACCGTCCCGCCAGTTGGCGAAGGGCCCACCTGGCGGCGACCCGGCCGACGGGCCCAGTGGCTTAAGTGGAAACGGGCCAGGCGCGAGCCGCTTTTCCCAGGCGAAAGCGCCCTCCGGAGAAGACGCCATCGGCGTCACCACCCCCGCCCGCGCGGCTGGTGCCACTGGGCCGGCCCACGACCACATCCCGCATGTGCGCAGTATAAGGGTATAACCCCTATTCCTTTCCTTTTTCCCTTTTTCTGTCAACTTCGAAAATGCCTAGAATATTCATATGAACTCCAAACTTGATGATTCAAATTTCCTATGGCTCCATAAATCATGCTCTATCACATGGTGCTACATGCACATTATTCCAAAAACATTCCCTACACAAATATTTATCAAATGCCTTTATTTCATTTCTGTGATGAACTTTAGAAAATCACAGAGAGCCCATTTTTGATCCAAATGCAGTGATTCAAGTTCCTAGATGCTTGTCATGTCCAAACTTAGTTTTGGAACATTTTTAATAATAATTTCTGTACCCCACCAAATAATGAGCCATTTCTTCCTATTCATCAGCTTTGGAAAATCCTCGGAAATTCATTTCAATTCCAAATCCATTGAAACCAACTCCTAAATGCTTCTAAAATCATGACTTGATGATGGGTACCTTTGCTCATCATTCAAGGAATTATTTCTGTATACTTCTTCCAAAACCATAAACCCTTTGGTTCCATCATATTGAAATACTCCAAACTACCCATTGATCCAAAACCTATGAAACCACCTTGGTCATTTCTAATATGACCGGAGGTATCCTAGAAAAGTCCAACTCCTATTTTTAGAGCACTTTTATTGTTGCTTTGATTGTGTTGCTTATTATGATTGTTTCCATCGTTAGTTGACGTAATAAACAGAGTATTCGGAGATGGATCAGAAGATTTGAAGACTCTGAAGTATAAGGCAAGCAGCCCTTTGACCATTTTCGAGAAACCTTTTTATGCATGTCTCATAGCACCTTTATTATTCAATGCATCGGAATCATGTTGAGGTGGAAACCACTTTGGTTGCTACCCCTGTTACTTTACTGTTGAAACTTGCATCAACATGACCCTACCTTCCTATGAGGGTTATGTGGGTGGGAGTAGATAGATGTGTGCTATAGTAGTTGGCTACGCAAAATGGGTCGGGGTTATGCATTGAGTGAAACAAGTGTGGTCTGACATACTTGCAAATGACCAAGTGGGTGCCACTAATGCCCCTGGGAGTTGATAAGAAACTAGGGCACTACTTGGTGAGAAGTAGTGTGCCGAGGCTTGACGAAAGTGTTGTTTACAGAGATGGATTAGATTTATGTGTGACTACCGTCCCAACCAAACATGCGCAACCACTCTACCCTTATATGGGAAAGGGCATTATTGATTACCTAGGTCAATACTAGCATGGTGCCCGCATTACTAGTGATGGGGGTGACATGAGGTCACTCTCGAGACGGGGTCGCGCTTGGATAGGCGGCCATGACTGTCTTTACAGGGCACCGGACACACCGTTGGTACCCCGTGCTTGTGATATATGATGAATTCGGAGCGAGTCTCCACAAACCTTGAGATGTGAAATGTTTGGCACGGGGCTGCTACCAATCGAGTGGACTCTATGTTAGTGTCGTCTAGGGAAAGGTAGTGATCGGGTGCTTACCCCGGGTACCTGAGGTACCGCGGGTCGTGGATGACACGGAAGTTCCCCGGATCTTGTGGGTAAAGTGTGCAACCTCTGCAGAGTGTCAAACTATTCGAATAGCCGTGTCCGCGGTCAAGGACAGTTGGGTGGTGCTACTTAGACTATGTCCATAAGTTTCTGGGAAACAACACGATTCAGAGATATTGTTGATGATGTGATTGTGAGGAAGTCACAATGAGCTTGTGCATGTGTTGATTACAACTCTTTCTCGATATTGATGCCCGTGACCTCCTGATACTTGTTACAGACACATGCATTGCCCTTGTTACATGTTGATCATAACTTGCATACGAAAAACCAGCTTTCCGCAAAACTGCCAATTTAGCAGTAGAGCCTTGCATAAATTATTCTGCTATCACACTTGGGTTGCTTGCGAGTACATTCAATGTACTCATTGGCTTGCCACTGGTTATTTTATTGGCCAGGCAGGAGAGAACAGGTTATGATGAAGATTTCTCGGTGACGAGCATGCGAGCTAGGACGCTTCCCAGTCAGAATGCCTGTAGGGTTAAGGCAGATGGCATGGGTCCCAGTTGTCTTTGAAGATTTTCCGCTGCGAAGATATACTCAAGACTTGACCATTATGGTCCTATTTGTGTAGCACGGTATGTAAGGATGTAAGACTCTTGTTATTCAGCTTCTGTGTGTTCAGTGAGCATTGATCTCTGGGATCACTGTACACGTGCATTCGGTGACCACGACTTACGAGTCGGGGTCCCCACATAAACATTTATCAGGATATAAGGAAATAAGTAATAACTTTATTATTGCCTCTAGGGAATATTTCCTTCAGTCTCCCACTTGCACTAGATTCAATAATCTAGTTCACATCTCCATTTGATTTAATACCGGTAGCTCACATCGTTATGTGAATAACACCCATAGTTCACATCGCCATGTGACCAACACCCAAAAGGTTTTACTAGAGTCAATAAGGTGTGATCATGTTTTGCTTGTGAGAGAAGTTTAGTCAATAGGTCTGACACATTCAGATCTGTATGTATTTCGCAAATTTCTATGTCTACAATGCTCTGCATGGAGCTACTCTAGCTGATTGCTCCCACTTACAATATGCATCCAGATTGATACTTAGAGTCATCTGGATTAGTGTAAAGCTTGCATCGGTGTAACTCTTCACGACGAACTCTTTATCACCTCCATAATCGAGAAACATTGCCTTAGTCATCCAGTAACTAAGGATAATTTTGACCGCTGTCCGGTGATCAAATCCTGGATCACTTTTGTAACTTCTTGCCAAACTCATGGTAAGGTACACAACAGGTTTGGTACACAGCATGACATACTTTATAGAACCTATGTCTGAGGCATAGGGAATGACTTTCATTCTTTCTCTATCTTCTGCCGAGGTCGGGCTTTGAGTCTTATTCAACTTCATACCTTACAACACAGGCAAGAACTCCTTCTCTGACTGACTCATTTTGAACTACTTCAAAAACTTGTCAAGGTATGTACTCATTGAAAAAACTTGTCAAGCGTCTCGATCTATCTCTATAGATCTTGATGCTCAATATGTAAGCAGCTTTACCGAGGTTTTTCTTTGAATAAACTCCTTTCAAACACTCCTTTATGCTTTCCAGAAAATTCTACATCATTTCTGATCGACAATATATCATTAACATATACTTATTAGAAAGGCTGTAGTGCTCCCACTCACTTTCTTGTAAATACAGGCTTCACCGCAAGTCTGTATAAAACTGTATGCTTTGATCAACTTATCAAAGTGTATATTCCAACTCTGAGATGCTTGCACGAGTCCATAGATGGATCGCTGGAGCTTGCACACTTTGTTAACACCTTTAGGATCGACAAAACCTTCTGGTTGCATCATATACAACTCTTCTTTAAGATATCCATTCAGGAATGCAGTTTTGACATCCATTTCCAGATTTCATAATCATAAAATGCGGCAATTGCTAACATGATTCGGACAGACTTAAGCATCTCTATGGGTGAGAAAGTCTCATCGTAGTCAACTCCTTGAACTTGTCGAAAACCTTTCGCAACAAGTCGAGCTTTGTAAACAGTAACATTACCGTCAGCGTCGATCTTCCTCTTGAAGATCCATTTATTTTCGATGGCTTGACGATCATCAGGCAAGTCAACCAAAGTCCACACTTTGTTCTCATACATGGATCCCATCTCAGATTTCATGGCCTCAAGCCATTTTGCGGAATCTGGAATCATCATCGCTTCCCCATGGTTCGTAGGCTCATCATGGTCTAGTAACATGACTTCCAGAACCGGGTTGCCGTACCACTCTGGCGTGGAACGTACTCTGGTTGATCTACGAAGTTCAGTAGTAACTTGATCCTAAGTTTCATGATCGTCATCATTAGCTTCCTCACTAATTGGTGTAGGAATCACTAGAACTAGTTTCTATGATGTACTACTTTCCAATTCGGGAGAAGGTACAATTACCTCATCAAGTTCCACTTTCCTCCCACTCACTTCTTTCGAGAGAAAATCCTTCTCTAGAAAGGATCCATTCTTAGCAACGAATATCTTGCCTTCGGATCTGTGATAGAAGGTGTACCCAACAGTCTCCTTTGGGTATCCTATGAAGACACATTTCTCCGACTTCAGTTTGACCTTATCAGGTTGAAGCTTTTTCACATAAGCATCGCAGCCCCAAACTTTAAGAAACGACAACTTTGGTTTCTAGCCAAACCACAGTTCATAAGGCATCGTCTCAAGGGATTTATATGGTGCCCTTATTAAAGGTGAATGCAGCTGTCTCGAATGCATAACCCAAAACGATAGTGGTAAATTGATAAGAGACATCATAGATCGCACCATATCTAATAAAGTACGGTTATGACGTTTAGACACACCTTTACGCTATGGTGTTCCGGGTGGCGTGAGCTGTGAAACTATTCCACATTGTTTTAAATGAAGACCAAACTCGTAATATTCACCTCCACGATCAGATCGTAGAAACTTTTCTTTCATGTTACAATGATTCTCTACTTCACTCTGAAATTCTTTGAACTTCTCAAATGTTTCAAACTTGTGCTTCATCAAGTAGATATACCCATATATGCTCAAATCATCAGTGAAGGTCAGAAAATAACGATACCGCCACGAGTTTCAACACTCATCGGTCCACATACATCAGTATGTATGATTTCCAACAAATCTGTTGCTCGCTCCATTATTTCGGAGAACGGAGTTTTAGGCATCTTGCCCATGAGGCATGGTTCGAAAGCACCAAGTGATTCATAATCAAGTGATTCCAAAAGTCCATCACTATGGAGTTTCTTCATGTGTTTTACACCAATATGACCTAAACGGTAGTGCCACAAATAAGTTGCACTATCATTATTAACCTCGCATCTTTTGGCTTCAATATTATGAATATGTGTATTACTACGATCGAGATTCAACAAACTATTTTCATTGGGTTTATGAGCATCGAAGGCTTTATTCATGTAAATAATAACAATTATTCTATGACTTTAAATGAATAACCTTATTGCAACAAACATGATCAAATCATATTTATGCTCAACGCAAATGCCAAATAACATTTATTTAGGTTCTACACTAATCCCGAAAGTATAGGGAGTGTGCGATGATGATCATATCAATCTAGGAACCACTTCCAACACACATCGTCACTTCACCTTTAACTAGTCTTTGTTCATTCTGCAACTCTCGTTTCGAGTTACTAATTTTAGCAACTGAACTTGGTATCAAATACCCAGGGGTTGCTATGAACACAAGTAAAATACACATCAATAATTTGTATATCAAATATACCTTTGTTCACTTTGCCATACTTCTTATCCGCCAAGTATCTAGGGCAGTTCCACTTCAAGTGACCATTTCCTTTGCAGTAGAAGCACTTAGTTTCAGGCTTGAGTTTAGCTTTGGGTTTCTTCACGGGAGTGACAACTTGCTTGTCACTCTTCTTGAAGTTCCCCTTCTATCTCTTTGCCCTTTACTTGAAACAAGTGGTCTTGTTAACCATCAACACTTGATGCTCTTTCTTGATATCTACCTTCACCGATTTCAGCATCGCGAAGAGCTCGGGAATTACTTTCGTCATCCCTTGCATATTATAGTTGATCACGAAGTTATACTAACTTGGTGATAGTGACTAGAGAACTTTATCAATTACTATCTTATCTGGAAGATTAACTCCCGCTTGATTCAAATAATTGTAGTACCCAGACAATCTTAGCACATGCTCACTGGTTGAGCTATTCTCCTCCATCTTGTAGGCAAAGTACTGTCAGAAGTCTTATACCTCTCGACACGAGCATGAGTATGAAATACTAATTTCAACTCTGGGAACATCTCATATGATCGGTGGCGTTCAAAACGTTTTTGAAGTCCTGGTTATAAGCCGTAAAGCATGGCGCACTAAACTATCAAGTAGTCATCATATCGAGCTTGTCAAACGTTCATAACGTCTACATCTGCTCCTGCAATAGATATGTCACCTAGCGGTGCATCAAGGACATAATTCTTCTATGCAGCAATGAGGAAAATCCTTAGATCACGGAACAAGTCCGCATCATTGCTACTAACATCTTTCAACTTAGTTTTCTCTAGGAACATATCAAAAACATAGGGGAGCTATAACGCGAGCTATTGATCTACATCATAATTTGCAAATACTATCAGGACTAAGTTCATGAGAAATTAAAGTTCAATTTAATCATATTACTAAATAACTCCCACTTAGATAGACATCCCTCTAGTCATCTAAATGATCACGTGATCCAAATCAACTAAACCATGTCCGATCATCACGTGAGATGGAGTACTTTTCAATGGTGAACATCTTATGTTGATCATATCTACTATATGATTCACGCTGGACCTTTCGGTCTCCAGTGTTACGAGGCCATATTTGCATATGCTAGGCTCGTCAAGTTTAACCCGAGTATTCCGCGTGTGCAAAACTGGCTTACACCCGTTGTATGTGAACGTAGAGCTTATCACACCCGATCATCACATGGTGTCTCGGAATGATGAACTTTCGCAACGGTGCATACTCAGGGAGAACACTTATACCTTGAAATTTTGTAAGGGATCATCTTATAATGCTACCGCCGTACTAAGTAAAATAAGAAGCATAATAAGATAAACATCACATGCAATCAAAATATGTGACATGATATGGCCATCATCATCTTGTGCTTTCGATCACCATATCCAAGGCACCGTCATGATCACCATCGATACCGACGTGACACCTTGATCTCCATCGTAGCATCGTTGTCGTCTCGCCAACTATTGCTTCCACGACTATCGCTACCGCTTAGTGATAAAGTAAAGCAATTACATGGCGACTGTATTTCATACAATAATGCAACAACCATATGGCACCTGCCAGTTGCCGATAACTTTACAAAACATGATCATCTCATACAATAACGTATCACTCATCATGTCTCGACCATATCACATCACAACATGCCCTGCAAAAACAAGTTAGACGTCCTCTACTTTGTTGTTGCAAGTTTTACGTGGCTGCTACGAGCTTCGCAAGAACCGTTCTTACCTACGCATACAAAACCACAACGATATTTCGTCAAGTTTGTGTTGTTTTAACCTTCACAAGGATCGGGCGTTGCCACACTCGATTCAAATAAAGTTGGATAAACTGACACCCGCCAGCCACCTGTGTGTGAAGCACGTCGGTAGAACCAGCCTCGCGTAAGCGTACGCCTAATGTCGGTCCAGGCCGCTTCATCCAACAATACCGCCGAATCAAAGTATGACATGCTGGTAAGCAGTATGACTAGTATCATCCACAACTCACTTGTGTTCTACTCGTGCATATCATCTACGCATAGACCTGGCTCTAATACCACTGTTGTGGAACGTAGTATTTCAAAAATTTCCTATGATCACGCAAGATCTATCTATTAGATGCATAGCAACGAGAGGGGAGAGTATGTCTACGTACCCTCGTAGACCGAAAGCGGAAGCGTCTAGTGACGCGGTTGATGTAGTCGAACTTTCTTCGCGATCCAACCAATTAAGCACCGAATGTACGGAGCCTCCGCGTTCAGCACATGTTCAGCTTGATGACGTCCCACGAGCTCTTGATCCAGTAGAACTACGAGGGAGAGTTTCGTCAGCACGACGGCGTGGTGATGGAGATGATGAAGCTACCGGCGCAGGGCTTCGCCTATGCACTGCAACGGTATGACCGAGGTGTGATTCCGTGGAGAGGGGCACCGCACACGGCTGGGAGAGATCAACTGATCAACTTGTGTGTCTATGGGGTGCCTCTACCCCCGTATATAAAGGAGTGGAGGAGGGGGAGGGCCGGCCCTCTCTATGGCGCGCCCTAGGGGAGTCCTACTCCCACCGGGAGTAGGATTCCCCCTTTCCTATTAGAACTAGGAGCCCTTCCAAGTAGTAGGAGTAGGAAAGAAGGAAAGGGAAACGATAAGAGAAGGAAGGAGGGGGCGCAACCCCTCCCCCTAGTCCAATTCGTACTAAGCCTTGGGGGGGCGCATCCTCCTCTCTCTCTTTCCCCTAAAGCCCAATAAGGCCCATATACTCCCGGCGAATTCCCATAACTCTCCGGTACTCCGAAAAATACCCAAATCACTCGGAACCTTTCCGATGTCTGAATATAGTCGTCCAATATATCAATTTTTACGTCTTGACCATTTCGAGACTCCTCGTCATGTCCCCGATCTCATCCGGGATACCGAACTACCTTCGGTACATCAAAACACATAAACTCATAATACCGATCGTCATCAAGCGTTAAGTGTGCGGACCCTACGGGTTCGAGAACTATGTAGACATGACCGAAACTCATCTCCGGTCAATAACCAATAGCGGAACCTGGATGCTCATATTGGCTCCTACATATTCTACGAAGATCTTTATCGGTCAAACCGCATAACAACATACGTTGTTCCCTTTGTCATCGGTATGTTACTTGCCCCAGATTCGATCGTCGGTATCACCATACCTAGTTAATCCCGTTACCGACAAGTCTCTTTACTTGTTCCGTAATACATCATCTCGTGACTAACTCATTAGTCATTTGCTTGCAAGGCTTATTATGCATTTGCTTGCAAGGCTTATTATGATGTGTATTACCGAGAGGGCCTGGAGATACCTCTCCGACATTCGGAGTGACAAATCCTATTCTTGATCTATGCCAACACCATGAACACTTTCGGAGACTCCTGTAGAGCATCTTTATAATCACCCAGTTACGTTGTGACGTTTGATATCACACAAGGTGTTCCTCCGGTATTTGGGAGTTGCATAATCTCATAGTCATCGTGTCGTGGAATTAGCACGGCAGATGTCCGGTTTAACGGACTTAGTTGTGGAACCATCGCACGGGTTAGCTTGAAGAGGTTAAAAGCACACAAAGGACACAGAGGGTTTATACTAGTTCGGCCCCTTCGATGAAGGTGAAAGCCTACGTCTAGTTTGGTTTGGTATTGCTTGGGCGTCGATGAACAGGGAGCAGATTGCTTGCCTGTCTCTCGACGGGTTGTTGCTTGTCCCTGAACCGTCGCCGGGTCGTTCCTTTATATAGGAGGCAACGCCCGGTCCGGTTTACAGAGTCCCGAGGCCGGTTCATAATCGTGTCCGCCTCGGTCTCTGCTCTTATTTCCTTGTGTCTCAAGTTACATGATAGGACGGTTTACAAACCGTAAACTTTACACATGGGCCCTAAGCCTTTATGGGCCGTAATCTCTACTGAGCTTACAATTATACAACTATATTACCATAATCCGGTTTTCCCTAGCCGGTTTACACCTGCTAGTAATATCCCTGACATTAGGCCCCAGAATGATTTGAACTTGTTCATATCAGTCTTCTAAATCTTGCATAAACTTCTTTCTTGTATCTTCTCTGTTTTTTGTAAACCGGCCATGACGTCATCCCTGGAAATCATTTGATTCGATCGTGACATCACCTCCGCATTTATTGCGCACAACCGTTTTGTTACCTTTGTTTAAAGGCTATACAGAAAATCGATGCGACAGGAGAATCTTTATCCAATCTCTAACTTCCTCAAATCCCGCGCTTGCCGTTTCGTCTCTCAACCTTTATAAATACCGCCGCATCTCTACCTTTCTTCCTTCCGCTCGTCTTCTTCCTCCGTCGCCCGAAGCTTCTCCGCTGTTCTCGAGCTCGTCGCCGTCGTCGACCAGGCCGCTGCATCAACCTGAACCGCGTCCAGATTACTCCGCCGCCGTCTCTTCCATTATCAGGTATTCCTTTTCCCTCGCTACAGATCTGTAACTTAGGGTTTCTCCATTGATTCTGCCATGAGACCTCGAAGCTTTATCTGTTTATCCTATAGGCTATTTCTGCGGTAGATTCAACCTTAGATTATCTTCGAAACTTGCTCCTGCTTCGTTGCTTTATGCTTAGACTTGGTATTTTTAGATTCAATCCTTAGATTCATCTACTCTGTATAAGACCTCCGCAGTTCCTCTGTGATAGATCTACGTAAATTTCATCTTTTTCTTACTGCTCAGATCTATTTTACCTTAGCATTCTGTAGAAACCTGTTTCTTCGTCCTTGATAAGTCTGCAAGTTATTTGCCAGTTTAATCGATCATATGTTGCTCCTGCGACAAATCAACCACGAATCGACGGTTTAGCTTTCCCTTTTTTGTTATCATAAACCGGTAGTAGCTCGTTTCTCATCTGCTCCCGGGTTGTCAATGACATTAGTCCCTTGTCTAAACCGTCGATGTAATTTTGGTAACATGATCCGGTTTATACTTCGGCACTTGAATAATCCGGATTTTGCACTTTACCTTTTAAGCGCTTTCCTGCTGCTAATATGTCTGCCAAGCAGTTCGTTTCTTGCAACTGGGTCCCTTCCGTCATTACGGAAGAGGACTTAGCGAATGCTGCTGCAATTGGCACTCTGGGCCCTCAAGCAGTTCTGAATTGGCGGGCCCCTGGAAATGAATGCCCCCCTACTCCCAAAGAAGGATAAGTTATTATTTTCTTTGATCATATAGCCCGGGGCTTTAGTCCTCCCGGTTCAAAGTTCTTCCGGGACGTGCTTGCCGCTTTTCAGCTTCATCCTCAGGACATAGGTCCGAATTCCGTATCAAACATCTGCAATTTCCAAGTTTTCTCCGAGGTGTACCTTCAAGAGGAGCCATCAGTCGACTTGTTCCGGGATTTCTTCCACTTAAACCAGCGAACTGAGTTTACTGCCGGACCTCATCAAGAACTGGGCGGGGTTAGTATTCAGAGGAGAAAAGATGCGGTCTTTCCTCACGCTGCTCTCCATACACACACCCAAGGATTGGAACCAATCTTGGTTCTATTGCCAAGATTCTTCGCCTGAAGGGGAGAACCCACTGCCGGGTTATCGCGAACATCGTCTTCCTGAAGATCATCCACTGCCGCAGCATCTCAGCTCCTCGGAACTGCCCCGGTTCGCCCCTCAGCTTGCCAAACTCAAAGCCTTTATGGCCAACAGATTGATTGGAGTTGACTTCGTACGTTGTTGGCTCGCTGGGAGTATCCTTCCTCTGAGCCGGCGCTCCGGTTTGATGTGTCTGTATACCGGTAAGCCGGATGATCCTCAGCGCCATACCAACATAATTCTTCCTGAGAAGGAAGTTATTGAATCTGCTAAGAAGATGCTCAACATCTCTTTGGAGGAATGCAGCCAAACCGGATTGGCTCCATATTATAAGAAGAACAAACTGCCAGTAGTAAGCCTTAATCCCTTCTGTTTACTTCTAATCCGTCCATTTAAATTATCTTCCATTTATCTTTCATCTTCTACACAGGCCCACAATCCTTTTTGGAAATGGAAACCTCAAGATAAGTCAGGCAAACAGCCACGCCGGAAAATCTTTGCTGTTAAGAGGAAAAAGGCAGCTGCTGGCTCCGGTTCACATGCTGAGGAAGATGATCCGGATTCTGAGGTATGAATTAATCCTGATATGCTTTGATCTCTTTTATCCAGATTTATGTTAACAGTGTTTTTCCACAGGATTTGGCTGAGGCTGATAAAGCGGCAAAAACTGAGGTAATCACTCTTTCTTCAGATTCTGAACCGTCGGTGCCCAAGATTCGTAAAGCATCTCGGAAGTATCCTTTTTCTCATCCTTACGCTCAACTGGACCCTACTTTTCTTTTGAAGAAGCAGAAACACGAAGCCCGCCGGACTACACGCCATAGTGGCCATGTGGTCGAGTCTTCTGGAATATCTCTCACTCCGGCCCGGAGGCGCCGCTCTGAGGTTTTACTTTCTCCAACTCTTCTTCATCCCAAGGCCGGACTTATACGCAAACCACTTAAACCATCTGATCCTAATTATCAGGAGACACCTTTATCATCTTTCGGCGAATCAACTGCCACACAGGTCCCGACTCTGAAAACTGTCCCTGGTTAAGTCCTTTATCCCATCCGGTTTACCTTTGTATTTGCCTTTACGATTCTAATTTCTCTTTCAATTCCTTTCAGCAAGCCCAAACCTAGCAAAAAGGCCAAGGCCAGCAAAACGGCTGCTGAGACTGCTACTGCCGATCCGACAGCTGATCCGGACGTGGTCATCCCTCCGGAAAACGAGCCTACCATTCAGCTCGACGATCCTGCTCCCATGGATCATGATTATGTTGCTGCTCCTGAAAATCCCAATGCTGAAGATGTCCATGAACCGGCAAGTCCTGTCCGGGCCAGCCCTCCTCGGACTAGCCCGGCTCCTGTTAGTCCGGTTCATACTGCTGCCCCTTCACAGCCAAATACTGCTTCTTCCCCGGACATTCAAATAACCGGGACGGGTTTTACCGCTCCTGCTGAGCCTATCATCTTAGCTAAGCATACTGCTAAAACGGAGAAACTCCAGCAGGAGAAGGTCAAGTGGAACACAGACTTGTCCAATTATGCCGAGCTGAGTGCCCAGGAGCTTTATTCCGGGTATTTGAACCGGCTTCATACCAGTCGGGACTATGAAGCGGGCTTGGTCAACATGATGAAAGACAAATACGAGGTAGCTTACTTGTTTTTTGCTTTTGACTTCTTTGTATTTCTGCCTATATCATGGTAGCCCCCAAGTTCCGGTTTAGCTTTGTTGGAAGGTGAACTGGTACTTCCAAATGTGAGCAAATAATCTTACATTAGCTCCCAAGTGCCAGGGGCATAACTCGTTTTATGTGCCTGGGACTTGTCTGAATCTTTCTTTCGATGCTTCAACTGCCCATTAGCCCCCAAGTGTCAAGTAGATAACTTGCTTTATGTGCTTGAGGCTTTGTCTTTAATTGTCACCCTTTGATACTTCAATTGCCCATTAGCCCCCAAGTGTCAAGTGGATAACTTGGTTGCGTGCTTGAGACTTGTCTGAATCATCAATTATTTCACTTGATTTTCTTGCAGGCTGACTTGACCCGGAGGGCTGAAGAAATAACTGAGCTCCGGAACAGACTTACTGAGACTGAAACTTCTGCTGCCAAGGCCAAAAAAGACCTTGCGTTGAGCTTAACCACTGCTGAACAATTGAAGAAATATTTTGAAGCGGAACGGACAACCTGGGAAGTGCAGAGGAATGCTCTGGAAAAAAGAGCAAAGGATGCTAAAGAAGCCCTCAACCCGGTGATGCAAGAGCTGACCAGTTTAAAGCAGCAGATAGAGCTTATGACCTCTGCCGTCTTTGGTAAATACTTAACTTGCACGTGCTTTCATCTCTGCAATCTTTATTCCGCTCCGGTTTAACTATGATAATCATATGCAGGGCGCCGCATCACCCATCTTGGGGATGATCTGCGGAAGAAACTCAAGACCTCTTATACTCTGGTTGAGCAGCTGTATTCCGGCGCTCAAAGGATTATAAGTGCGATGTATTTTAATAAACCGGCCCCACCACTATCCAAGGCACTTTGGAGAAGCTTTCTATCTTGCCTGTACGCTTGGAAGAGGTGAAGAAATCTGCTGCACGGGCCGGTTCTCTTGTAGCGCTAACCAGAGCCAAGGCGTGGGTTCTAGACTTTGATCCGGAAGAAGCCATGAACGGGTATCCCAGCACCAAGGAAGATGGATCAGCCTTCTCTGGCAAAGATCTTCATGCTTTAACTAAGGAGATGCGTCCTCTTGCCAGCAAGCTTGCTGATGAATCGGATCTGTCCAGGTATCATCCGGCATTAGCCTTAAAGAATGAGCGGGTGGATCGGCCGGTTTATGATACCGAAAATCTAATCCCACCAGTACGCCCCCATATTTCGCCCCAGATGTTAATCCATCAGATCTCATTACTGAAGAGATGTACTTCCGTGCCTTATCCAAGATCGATTGCCGCGCTCCTGATTTTCAGCCGCTTCAAGAGGATAAAGAAGCTCCAAAACAAGTTGATCCTCAGCCCTCGCAGCAAGAAGAAGCATAAGCCGCTCAGTTGATCTTTTAGCTGCTGTATTATTTTGCCGAATAAAACTTTAATCCGTTCAGGCTTGCTGTGCCTTGTAATAGGATAGCTTGAAATATTGTCCGTCTTGATCCGGATGTCAGATGTTTGATTAGGCATTTTGCGAATCTTAATCCCTTGTCTGCTATGGTTGATCTTTATATTATCTGTATCTGCATAGATATCACTAAAAAGATGTCCTAGCGGTTTACCGCCGGACCGATTAAATCGCTCTCACATATACATATCAAACGAGTGTCTATTTTATACCCAAAAATAACTTCATACCTTTGAGTAAGTATGCCTGATATCCTTAATCCGTTGGATATTTGTAGTTTCTGAGGAAGTGCTTGGCTCTGTTGGGGTGAACCCAATAGTTAATCCGGGTTTATAGGAATTACCGGCTTAAATAATGCTGGAGCTCTGTGTCCAGACTTTTGAAAATGTGTGGTCAACTTTGAAGTTGGCCAGCTCCGGATTAAAAAACCATAAGAAACACATGAAAAATCACAAACACCAAAAACCCAGGTTTGCAAATAAGACCATGTAGTCGAGACTTTTTGCGAGCTGCCAGGCTCCCTATGTGCCAATCAAAGGGCGCGACCCAAAGGGCTATGATTATCAGTACTCCTAGGGACAAGAACTTTGCAATCAAAGGATGTACTCTTTTGCCATCAAAGGATGTACTCCAAGGGACAGGAAATATTGCATCTGCCATCAAAGGATGTACTCCTAGGGACAAGAAATTTTCTTTTGCCATCAAAGGGTATGTATCTTCCAAGGGACAGGAATATTACATCTGCCATCAAAGGAAGTACCCTAGGGACAAGAACAGATTTTCTTTTGCCATCAAAGGGAATGATCAACCAAGGGACAGGAATATTACATCTGCCATCAAAGGAAGGTTCCCTAGGGACAAGAACA
>LR738715.1:285187313-285239908 GCA_902687465.1 Secale cereale | reverse complement strand
GGGACAAGAACATGATTTTTTCTTTTGCCATCAAAGGGAATGATCAACCAAGGGACATGAATATTACATCTGCCATCAAAGGAAGGTTCCCTAGGGACAAGAACAAGTTTTTTCTTTTGCCATCAAAGGGAATGATCAACCAAGGGACAGGAATATTACATCTGCCATCAAAGGAAGGTTCCCTAGGGACAAGAACTTTTCTTTTGCCATCAAAGGGATTTGGTCCACCAAGGGACAGGAATATTACATCTGCCATCAAAGGTGGATCCCTAAGGACAAGAACTTTTCATTTGCCATCAAAGGGATTTGGCCCACCAAAGGACAGGAATATTACATCTGCCATCAAAGGTGGATCCCGAAGGACAAGAACATTATGTAGACCGGACCAGAAAAGACTTTATCGAGGATTCATATGTGATCCGTAGCTCGCTAGTTTGGTCCCTTCTGCATAAAATAATTTGTTCAAAATATCTGAAATAATTTCACATGACGTATACTTAGAAGAAAAAAGGCTGATCCTCCGGTTTACCGAGGGTGCCGGTTTATTCATTGATCATAATATATACATAGGATACAACAGAGCTCATGGCTCAGGTGTAGTAGGGCCGTAGGAGAGCGATGTTCCACGGCCTCCTTGTCTCTTCTTCTGATGTCTGTGAGTCCTTGTGCTCTCGAACGTCCACCAGGTAATATGAACCGTTGTGTAGATTCTTGCTGACCACAAAGGGCCCTTCCCAAGGCGGGGATAGCTTGTGCATATCTGTTTGGTCTTGGATGAGCCGGAGTACCAAATCTCCCTCCTGGAACGTCCTGGTTTTGACCCGGCGGCTGTGATATCTGCGCAAGTCGTGCTGATAAATCGCGGATCGTGCTGCTGCTATGTCACGCTCTTCATCTAGCCGGTCCAAACTGTCATGTCTTGCCTGTTCATTGGCTGCTTCAATATAAGACGTCACTCGTGGTGAATCATGGCAGAAATCGCTTGGAAGGACTGCTTCAGCACCGTACACCATGAAGAAAGGTGTATAACCTGTGGACCGGTTCGGCGTAGTGTTGATGCTCCAGAGGACAGAGGGTAACTCCTCAACCCAGCACCCCGGTGTTCTTTGCAAAGGAGTCATAAGCCGGGGCTTAATACCTCGCAAAATCTCTTGATTGGCCCTTTCAGCTTGACCATTGGATTGAGGGTGAGCTACAGAAGACACATCTAGGCGAATATGCTCTCGTTGACAAAACTCTTCCATCTCTCCTTTAGATAAATTGGTGCCATTGTCTGTGATGATGCTGTGTGGAAAGCCAAACCGGAAAATTACCTTTTTGATGAATTTAACCGATGTTGCCGCATCACACTTGCTCACAGGCTCTGCCTCAATCCAGTTTGTAAATTTATCCACAGCAACCAGCAGATGAGTTTTTTGATCTTGGGATCGTTTAAAAGGCCCAACCATATCAAGCCCCCAAGTCGCAAATGGCCAAGGAATTGGTATCATTCGCAGCTCCTGTGCCGGAACAAGAGCCCGCTGTGAAAACTTCTGGCATGCATCACACTTCCGGACTAGATCCTCCGCATCAGCATGGGATGTCAGCCAATAGAACCCATGTCGAAAAGCTTTAGCCACCAAGGATTTTGAACCGGCGTGATGACCACAATCCCCTTCATGAATCTCTCGAAGGATGTCACAGCCTTCCTCGGATGATACACACCGCTGAAATGCTCCAGAAACACTGCGATGGTGAAGTTCTCCGTTTACAATTGTCATGGATTTTGATCACCGGATTATCTGTCTTGCTTCAATCTCATCATCTGGCAACTCTCCACGGCTTAGATATGTCAAGTAAGGGAGTGTCCAATCCGGAATAACATGAAGTGCCGCAACTAGCTGTGCTTCCGGATCAGGAACGGCCAGATCCTCCTCCGACGGTATCTGAACTGATGGACTGTGTAACTCATCTAAAAAAGTATTCAGCGGCACCGGTTTATGCTGAGAACCCAGCCGGCTTAGAGCATCGGCCGCTTCATTTTTTCGCCGGTCTATGTGATCCACCTGATACCCTTTGAAATATCCTGCGACTGCTTCAACTTCTCGTCTGTAAGCTGCCATGAGAGGGTCCTTAGAATCCCACTTGCCGGATACTTGCTGTGCCACTAAATCTGAATCACCAAAACACTTGACCCGGCTCAAGTTCATCTCCTTAGCCATCCGCAGGCCATGAAGCAATGCTTCATATTCTGTTGCATTGTTAGTACAAGGAAACATTAGACGGAGGACATAACAAAACTTGTCACCTCGCGGGGAAGTTAACACAACTCCAGCCCCCGAGCCCTCTAACTGCCTCGAACCGTCAAAGTGAAAAGTCCAGTATGTAAGATCCGACTTCTCCTCTGGTGCTTGCAGTTCTGTCCAATCATTGATGAAATCCACCAATGCTTGGGATTTGATAGAGGTGCGTGGCACATACTTTAATCCGTGTGGACTAAGCTCAATGGCCCACTTCGCCACTCTGCCAGTGGCTTCCCTGTTCTGGATTATATCCCCCAATGGAGCTGAGCTGACAACAGTTATTGGGTGGCCTTGGAAATAATGCTTCAACTTCCGGTTTGCCATGAATACGCCATATACCAGCTTCTGCCAATGCGGGTACCTTTGTTTGGATTCAATGAGAACCTCACTGACATAATAAACCGGGCGTTGAACCGGATACTCCTTTCCTGCTTCTTTGCGCTCGACCACGATTGCCACGCTGACTGCCCGTGCATTGGCGGCGACGTATAACAGCAGCGGCTCCTTATCAACAGGGGCAGCAAGGACCGGTGGCTCTGCCAGTTACCGCTTCAAATCCTCAAACGCAACGTTTGCCTCATCACTCCATATAAACCGATCTGTCTTTTTCAGCATCTGATAAAGCAGGATTGCCTTCTCCCCCAGACGACTGATGAATCGGCTCAACACTGTAATCCGGCCGGCGATACGCTGAACATCATTGATACAAGCCGGTTTAGTCAGGGACGTGATTGCCTTGATCTTCTCCGGATTGGCTTCTATTCCTCTGTTGGACACCAAGAATCCAAGGAGCTTGCCCGCCGGAACACCGAAAGCACACTTCTCCGGATTAAGCATCATTTTATAGGCCCAAAGGTTATCAAAGGTTTCCTTGAGGTCCTCTATCAGTGTCTCCTCCTTCCTTGACTTCACCACGATATCATCCACATAGGCATGAACATTTCTCCCTATCTGCCCCTTAAGACAGTTCTGTACGCAACGTTGGTAAGTTGCTTGAGCACTCTTGAGCCCAAAAGGCATAGACACATAGCAAAAAGCACCAAAAGGAGTTATAAAGGTTGTCTTCTCCTGGTCCTTACTGCCATCTTGATCTGGTGATACCCTGAATATGCATCCAAAAAACTTAGCCGCTCACATCCCGCCGTAGCATCAATGATCTGATCAATACGAGGGAGAGCAAAAGGATCGGTCGGACACGCTTTGTTTAGGTCTGTGTAATCCACACACATCCTCCACTTTCCATTTTTCTTTAATACCAGCACCGGATTAGCCAACCACTCCGGGTGAAAAACTTCAACTATGAACCCAGCGGCCAAAAGTCTGGCCACTTCTTCACCTATAGCCTTGCGCCTTTCTTCGTTGAAGCGGCGCAGGTACTGCTTGACCGGTTTGAACTTCGGATCAATATTAAGACTGTGCTCAGCGAGTTCCCTCGGTATACCCGGCATGTCAGAAGGTTTCCATGCAAAGATATCCCGGTTCTCACGGATGAACTCGATGAGCGCGCTTTCCTATTTAGGATCAAGGTTAGCGCTGATAGTGAACTGCTTGGATGAATCGCCTGGCACAAAGTCAACTTGCTTGATTTCCTCTGCAGATTTTAACTTCAACGCCGGATCATGCTCTGTAGTTGGCTTCTTCAACGGGGACATATCTGCCGGATCAACATTGTCTTTGTAAAACATCAATTCCTCCGTAGCACATGCTGCCTCCGCATAAGCAGCGTCTCCTTCCACACACTCCAATGCAATCTTGCAACTTCCATGAACCATGATGGTTCCCTTGTGACCCGGCATCTTGAGCTGCAGATAAACATAACACGGTCTAGCTATAAACTTGGCGTAAATCGGCCGTCCGAACAGGGCATGATATGGGCTCCGGATCTTTACAACCTCAAAAGTTATCATCTCTGACCTGGAATCCTGTTCATCTCCAAAGGTAACTTCTAGGTCAATTTTCCCAACTGTGTAAGCTGATTTACCTGGCACTACTCCATGGAATACCGTGTTTGACTACCTTAGCTTCTTATCCGTCAGCCCCATGCGACAGAAAGTCTCGTAATATAAGATATTGATACTGCTGCCGCCGTCCATGAGAACCTTGGTGAATTTGTAGCCACCCACCTGTGGTGCCACTACTAAGGCCAATTGGCCCGGATTATCAACCCGCGGCGGGTGATCCTCTCTGCTCCACACAATAGGTTGTTCTGACCAGCGCAGGAATCGCGGTGTTGCCGGTTCAACCGTGTGGACCGCCCGCTTTAGGACTTTTTGATCTCGTTTGCACAAACTTGTAGTGAACACATGATACTGTCCACTACTCAGCTCCTTTGGATTACTCTGATATCCGGATTGCTGCTGGTGCTGACGCTGCTGATTACCTTGATTGTTGTGATTACCCTGGCCATGCTGTTGGTTGCTTTGGCTATTGTAGCCGCCCTGACCATACTGATGGTTGCATTGGTTATTGTAACCGCCCTGACCATACTGATGATTGCCTTGGTTCTTGTAACCATTGTTGCCACCATGATATCCTGATCCGGAGCCATTGCCCTGATGACCCGGACCATGAAACCCGGGACCTGAACCGCCGCCCGGTGGTCCATTGTTGGATCTGGCCCGGTTCATGGCCTCCATCATGACCCGGCATTCTCCCCAGGTATGTTTAGCTGGACGTTCCTTTATGCCATGTTTTGGGCAAGGCTCGTTCAATTGTCGCTCCCAATTAATGAACCCTCCGCCATTTTGTGGAAGCGGTTTACCCTTGTTGCGCTGAAAGCTTCCTTGAACTTTGGTATTGGCCACAAAATCAGAGCCACCCTCTGCCTTTCGCTTACCGTTGAAGCTTGTACCGACCGGATTAGCCTGCGCCGGTTTACCAGGTTTATTTGCTTTTCCGAATTTATCTCCATCCGCTTCTGGATACTTAGTGTTGTCGGAGTCCCCATACTTTACCAGAGCACTCATGAGAGTTCCCATGTCATTACAATCCCGTTTGAGCCGTCCCAGCTTCAACTTCAGAGACTCAAACCGGCAATTGTTTTCCAGTGTTACGGTCGCCGTATTGGGGCTGATACCATTCGAAGAGTGCAAGATTTCTGACACTCGCCGCACCCATGCACTTGTAGGCTCCTGCTCTCCTTGTATACATGCCACTAGGTCCACCACCGACATCAGCTGTTTGCACGTGTCCTTGAAATTTTTAATAAATTGGCGGCGCAACTCACCCCATGATCCGATGGAGTTAGGCGGTAAGACCTTTAACCAGGTCCGGGTTGTACCCTCAAGCATCATGGTAAAATACTTTGCGCATGCCGCTTCATCTACGTCCAGCATCTCCATAGCCATCTCATAGCTCTCAATCCAAGCTTTTGGAGCCAAATCTGCTGTGTAATTTGGCACCTTACGCGGACCCTTGAAATCCTTGGGTAACCTCACGCTTCGTAAAGCGGGAATAAGACACTGCACCCCAAAGGAACTCGTCGTGACTCCCGTCTCTGCTGTGGTTGTGTGAACGGGCGTCGTTTGGCGGATATCCTCGCGGGCCGCAGGTCCGGCCCGGTTTACCGCCTCCCGGGCTTGCGCCTCTGCGCCCGCCGGATTATCCTGTCTGTGACGGTGTCGCCTCCGTTCACTACTGGACACCTCTGGTTCATCCCAATGCCTAGTATAACTCCGGCTGTGGCGGGGTGTTGAATGAAGTATCTCCCTGCTGTAAGAGTACGCCTGCTGCTGTGTCAATGCCGTGTTGAGAAGATCCTTGACCCTGCGTGCTTCCATCGCCACGGGGGATGTCTCCTCAATGGGTAAAGCGGCCAGGCGTGAAGCGGCGGCGACAATGTTATCCAGGGGGTTTGAGTAGTGGCCCGGAGGTGTGGGGATGTGAGGCGTGGGCATAATCCGTCGATCTTGTTCCGCAGTGGGCTATTGAACCGGCTCACCTGTCACTGGAGCTCCCCTCCATTTTACCTCCGGGTTATTGCTGGCTCCCGCTCCTGGCGTCCCGAAGAGATTCATCGCCTCATAGACCGGCGGTAGACGAGACTGATACCTTCTATTCCTTACTCCCTGCGCAGAGGCCTGATCCATCCTGAGCTGGAAAGCCTGAGAATCCAGCTCTGCCTGCCTTGTTGCTATCATAGCTTTCTCTGCATTTAAATCCTCTCTAGCTTGTTCGATCCGGCCGTTCAGCTGAAGGATTTCTGCATCAAGCCGCGCCTTGTCAGCAGGAGCCACCACTGCTACTGCCCATGTTGTCAACTCCTCTATTAAGGCGGATAGAGCGTCAGAGGACGAGGGAGCTGGGCCGCTCCCCCCTGCCCCAGCTGTGAACGCCCCGGTCACCGTGTGCTGTGGCGTAGATTGTGATCCGGCCATAAAGACAGCCACCCGGTTTGGCAGATCAAAGGGGTCCGGAATACTATCCCCGTCGGACATACCCTCGGACCGGCCGTCCCACAACAGATACAAAGATTCAGTCTCTCCGGATGAGGATTCATCATCAGAATAGACAACTGTCTCGCCACCAGAATCCGATCCGTCCTCGGCTTGGACCCCATATATTGCTCCTACGAAAACGCGCTTCATGGCGGGCTGAATCCGGGCCGATCTCGCACGCTGAGCCGGCTCGATGATGTTGGGGAAGATGTCCGGCTTAGGCCCCGGTTCGCCAATCTTGCCGATGAAGACGTGGATGCCGCCGAAGGGAACCCGGTACCCGTATTCGATTGAATCGGCCTCCGGGGCCCAGCCTGCGTCGTCGATGTAGATCCGGCGGCGGCGACTCTTGGTCATTCGGCCGACCGCGTAGCCCTTGAGTCCTTCAAAGCTGCCCTTCAAGAACTTGAAATCATCGTGCGGAAGCCCCACGGTGGGCGCCAACTGTCGTGGAATTAGCACGGCAGATGTCCGGTTTAACGGACTTAGTTGTGGAACCATCGCACGGGTTAGCTTGAAGAGGTTAAAAGCACACAAAGGACACAGAGGGTTTATACTAGTTCGACCCCTTCGATGAAGGTGAAAGCCTACGTCTAGTTTGGTTTGGTATTGCTTGGGCGTCGATGAACAGGGAGCAGATTGCTTGCCTGTCTCTCGACGGCATTGTCCCTGAACCGTCGCCGGGTCGTTCCTTTATATAGGAGGCAACGCCCGATCTGGTTTACAGAGTCCCAAGGCCGGTTCATAATCGTGTCCGCCTCGGTGTCTGCTCTTCTTTCCTTGTGTCTCAAGTTACATGATAGGACGGTTTACAAACCGTAAACTTTACACATGGGCCCTAAGCCTTTATGGGCCGTAATCTCTACTGAGCTTACAATTATACAACTATATTACCATAATCCGGTTTTCCCTAGCCGGTTTACACATGCTAGTAATATCCCTGACACATAGGAACATGTATAAGTCATGAAGAAAGCAATAGCAGTAAAACTAAACGATCATAGTGCTAAGCTAACGGATGGGTCTAGTCCATCACATCATTCTCCTAATGATGTGATCTTGTTGATCAAATGACAACTCATGTCTATGGCTAGGAAACATAACCATCTTTGATCGGTGAGCTAGTCTAGTAGAGGCATACTAGGGACACTCTGTTTTGTCTATGTATTCACACATGTACTAAGTTTCCATTTAATACAATTCTAGCATGAATAATAAACATTTATCATGATATAAGGAAATAAATAATAACTTTATTATTGCCTCTAGGGCATATTTCCTTCAGCAGGTGACACCACTGGTACAACGAGGTGCTATACAAATGTTCTTAACCCCTTTCCGCGACGGCATTTTAAGCCATCGCCAAGTGAGTGTGGAAGATAGGGGGTCCTTCCCACATGACCTGAAAACCGTCGGGGATAGGCCCTCCGGTCACACACGCTGCGCAAAATGAGCTCGTGTGCGATCAGGCTAGGCATCGCATACCATTATACTAGCCCAATAATTTCCGTTCGTAGGTACATCCTGATATGTCTCCGTTGTATCTATATTTTTTTATTGTTCCATGCCAATATTGTTCAACTTTTACATACTTTTGGCAACAATTTATATGATTTATTTAGACTAACATATTGATCTAGTGCCTAGTGCCAGTTCTTGTTGTTGCATGTTTTTTGTTTTGCGGAGTATCCATATCAAATGAAGTGAAAATGCAATAAAAATTTATGGAGACTTGTTTTGGAATATTTGTGAATTTTGGGAGGTGGGATCAACGTAAGCGGAGACCCACGGCCTCCACAACCCACCAGGACGCGCCGGTCACCTCCTGGCGCGCTCAGGTGTCTTGTGCCCTCCCCGTAAGTCGGTTGGGGCCCTTCTTTGGGTGCAAGAAAGATAATTTATGGAAACAAATCATGTAAAAATTTTAGCTCAATCAGAGTTACCGTGAAGGGCCAGAAAATAGGAACACGAAACAGAAGAGAACAGAGAGACAGATCCAATCTCGGAGGGGCTCTCGCCCCTCCGCCGACATGGAGGCCATGGACCAAAGGGGGGGCTCGCCTCCCACCTAGGGAGGAAGGCAAGGAACAATAAGGAGGGGGCCTCTCCCCCTTTCTCCCGGTGGTGCCGGAGCGCCGCCGGGACTAGGATCGTGACAACGATCTACATAAACAATCTTGCTACCGTCAACAACAACTTTCTCCCCCTCAATGCAGCAGTGTAACACCCCTTCTCCCTGCTCTGATATCTACTTAAACATGGTGCTGAGCGCTATATATTATTTCTATCTTATGATATTTGAGTAGATTTTTTGTCCTATGGGTTGATAGAAGATCATGATTGGTTTGAGTTGTATATTTTATTTTGGTGCTGTCCTACGGTGCCCTTCGTGACGCGCATGCGGAGGGATCCCCGCTGTAGGGTGTTGCAATACCTTCATGGTCGCTTATGGTGGGTGCGTGAGTCACAGAAGCACATACCCGAGTTTGGGGGTCATTGCGTATGGGATAAAGAGGACTTGATACTTAATGTTATGGTTGGGTTTTATGACCTTAGTGATCTTTAGTAGTTGCGGATTCTTGCTAGAGTTCCAATCATAAGTGCATATGATCCAAGTAGAGAAAGTATGTTAGCTCATGCCTCTCCCTCATATAAAATTGCAACAATGATCACCGGTTTAGTTATCGATCACCTAAGGACAAATGCCTTTCTTGTTTGACAAAAGCTATCTACTTTTATTACCTTGCAAATTATTCGTAGTTTTATTCTCATAAAGTACTCCTAGTTTTATTCTTGTTTTAGATAAAGAAAACGTGAAGTGTGCGTAGAGTTGTATCAGTGGTTGATAGAACTTGAGGGAATATTTGTTCTACCTTTAGCTCCTCGTTGGGTTCGACACTCTTACTTATCAAAAAAGGCTAACAAGGATCCGCTACACTTGTGGGTTATCAAGACCTTTTTCTAGCGCCGTTGCCGGGGAGCGATAGCGTGGGGTGAATATTCTTGTTTGTGCTTGTTTTCTTTATCACTAAGTAGATTTTATTAAGTGCTCTTGTTTCTATCTTTAGCTATGGGTAGAAAACACAAAATACCAAAAAAATAGTGGTACATGCTAAACCAATGGTTGAAGAGCCACCCAAAATCTATCATAATCCATTTGTGCTCATGCTGAAACCACAACTAGCATAGTTGAGGGAAAACCATTAAATGAGAATGCTTATTATGTGCGACACCGCTTATCTCAAAAAGGGAAACTTCTATGGCATCAAATTAATACTATGCAATGCTATGCTTGAAATTTATGTGAATTATATGATTTTACTTGTTGTTCTGAAGACTATAAGAAACACCTTCCTTACCAGTGTGAGTTTAGTGATAATGGAATCATATCTTCTTATGCTAAGGGTGTTTATAATTACTATGATATTGAACAAATTAAAGAATTTGTTGCTTTCAAGGGTGCTTATGAAATTGATTCTTTGATTGAAAATTATGTGCTATTCTTTACAAATCTGAAAATTTTGCCATACTTAAATATTGCTATGACAACTATGCTTCTAATGCTTATGTTCAACCATATATTGAGCACTTCTCTGCTGTCCAAGAAGAGACTAATATTTTGCAGGAGTATATGGAAGAAGAAATTGATGACATTGTGAGCTCATTGGATGAAAAAGATGACGAGGAGAGTGAAGAATAAAAGGAGGAAGAGCGGATTAGCTACCCATTCCCACCTTCTAATGAGAGTAACTCTTCAACTCATACATTGTTTAATTTACCTTCATACTTACCGAAGGATGAATGCTATGATCCCCTTGATTCAATTGAAATATGCCTTTTGATGAACTTGATGCTTGCTATGCTTGTGGCCAAGATGCCAATATAAATTATGCTTATGGAGATGAACTTGCTATGTTATAAATAAATTTTTTGCTACTGCACCCACACATGATAGTCCTATTATCTTTTTGAATTATCCCAACTACACTATATCAGATAAGTTTGCACTTGATAAGTTTTAGAGAGTCATTTATTTTTGTTGATTGCTTTCATAAAGTTTAAAAGCAAAAAAATATAGAGGGGAACCTAAAAACTTTTTTCAAAAAGAGAAGCGATTGAAACGTGATGCACTAGAGAAGTGAGGGTCGACATTGAACACTTGTGTTCATGCTCATGGAAACATTGTAGATTTTTTCATGAAATTTCTCGCAAAAATAATTATCCCCTTCTACAAATCCATTGTATTATAAAAATAATGTGCCAAGATTTTCCTTTGGGAAGATTAGATTGCCTGTTGGTATGTGCGGTGCAAAAAGCAGAAACTTTGGCTGTAGTTCGTGATTTTACATATTTTACTGAAATTTTTACACAACACTGCTTTGCAATATATTTATTTTGTCCTAATTTTTCAGAATTTTTAGAGTTGCAGAAGTATGGTCAATATTCAAATCTTTCCAAACTGTCCTGTTTTCACAGATTGTTATTATAGCTTCATTATTTGTGTATGTTGGAAATCTTATTGAGCCTCCTTTGACTTGGGGCCATAGAATTGTGATAGCATACAGTGGTAATGCTTGTTTATAAATATACAATAATGTTACATCAATACATGATGGGATTTTGATGGTCATATTCACTAACCCCGCCACTAAAAGGTCGGTTAAGTTTTGTGTGGATGAAGTGTTCAAAGCTCGATGAGGTCGCGATATGAGGAGAAGGAAGGAGAGGCAAGAGTCCAAGCTCAGGGATGCCCAAGGCACCCCAAGTAAATATTCAAGGAGACTCAAGCGTACAAGCTTGGGGATGCCCGGAAGGCATCCCATCTTTCTTCAACAAGTATCGGTACATTTTCGTTCTCGTTTCGTTCATGTGATATGTGTAAATCTTGGGGCGTCTTTTGTGTTTATTTTTCACTTTTCTTGTATGCACCATGCAGGTATGAGATAGTCCACGGTTGATTTATAGAATGCTCATTTCATTTCACTTATATCTTTTGAGTATGACTTTATAGAATGCTTCATATGCTTCACTTATATTAGTTGAAGTTTGGATTGACTGTTTCTCTTCACATAGAAAACCGTTATTCGTAGAATGCTCTTTTGCTTCACTTATATTTATTAGAGCATTGTCTTTTGTAAAAATTATTAAACTCTCATGCTTCACTTATATCTATTTAGAGAGTCAACGGGAATTGGTCATTTGCATGGTTAGTCATAAAATTGTACATAAAACTTATGGATCACTGAATATGATATGTTTGATTCCTTGCAATAGTTTTGCGATATAGCGATGAAAATATGCGGGAGGTCATGACCCACAAGTATAGGGGATCAATCGTAGTCCTTTAGATAAGTAAGATTGTCGAACCCAACGAGGAGCAGAAGGAAATGACAAGTGGTTTTCTGGTAATGTCTGCAAGCATCGAAATTGTCGGTAACAGATAGTTTGATAGCAACATAATTTGTAACGATCAAGTAATGATAACAGTAAATAGTATGCAGCAAGATAGCCCAATCCTTTTGTGGCAAAGGACAGGCCAAAATAGTTTCTTATGATAACCAAAGCGTTCTTGAGGATACACGAAAATTTCATCTAGTCACTTTCATCATGTTGGTTCGATTTGTGTTCGCTACTTTGATAATTTGATTTGTGGGTGCATCGGGTCTTAGGTGTTGTTCTTACTTGAAAAAACCTCCTACTTATGATTAACCCCCTCGCAAGCATCCGCAACTACAAGAAAAGTATTAAGATAAAATCTAACCATAGCATTAAACATTTGGATCCAAATCTATCCCTTACGAAGTAGCGCATAAACTAGGGTTTAAACTTCTGTCACTCTAGCAAACCATCATCTAGTAACTACTGCACAATGCATTTCCTTAGGCTCAAATATGGTGAAGTGTCATTGTCGGTGTACTAAGATAGGGGTACCTTAGTACCCCAACTTGTGCACGGGCAGTAGCAGCTTCCCGTGGCAGGGCTTACCACGTGCTTGCCAGAAACCTTTCTGGTCCCTATAAAGCCATTCAAGAACAAAGTATACAAGACAGAAAATCAAGGCCCGGGCAAGAGGAGCTTGCCGGGAAGGCCGCACCAGGCTCAAGGTTATCACTTTAGCACAAGACCCTGGCAAGAGGGGCTTGCCAGGAAGGCCAAGGAACGCATACCTCAAGAGATGCCTCGGCGCTTCATGCGCCCCGGCAGGACCCGGGAAGCGGCAAGCTTTCGGGCCCGGCAAGATCAAGACCCCGGCAAGGTGCTTGCCGGGGAAACCTACGTTGTGTGCCCGCGCTCCAGCTCAACGGCCCACGCGTCGCCCTGGGGCCCTTCCAGGGACGCGTGGCGGATAGCTGTGCAGCCTGGGGCACACGGTGGCAAGCCACGGTGACGAGGCTACCACCGTGGCGAACGGAGGAGCATGGACGGACACTTTTGGGGCCGACGGCGACGGGCATTGAATGCCCTTGTCCCCCACTGTCAAGGTTAGGTGAAGATCATTGTTCATCCACTGTTCATGCACTATTTACGCACTATTACAACTACCACCAAAATGACACTTTTACCCTCCTCTACGTTGACACCTGTCGGTGACCCCATGAGCTATAAAAGGAGGCCCATGCACAACGTAGAGGAGGTTCAAAACCTAGACAACTCTCTCGCTCAGTGTAGCTAGTACTGTAGCTCTCCAAGCTCCCGAGCTCAATACAACCAAGGCAGGAGTAGGGTTTTACGCGTCCGCGCGGCCCGAACCTGGGTAAAACTGCCCGCGTGTGCTCCTCGATCTGCTCTCCGTGCTCCCTCCGCTCCCTTACCGCAACGTAGAAGGGGCTCCGGTCCCATAGGTGCTCGTGGGAGGACAGTTTCCCCCGACATCTTTGGCGCGCCAGGTAGGGGGCGTCGAGGTTGTGCGAACCTGATCCGGCGCTCACGCGGGCGCATTCTTCATCAACCTCTCCAGCTTCATCAACTTCATCAGCTACAACGACATGCCTCCGAAGAAGAAGGCTTCGGAGGTCGGAGGCCCGTCTGCGTCGATTCCACCGCCACCAGAACCAACGGTTGGTGGAGGAGACGCCGGCGGAAGGGTGGTCGCCGGCGAGGAAACTCACGCGCCACCAAGTCCAAGGACAAGACGGACGACCGGGCGAATTCCAAAGCCTCGGTGTTCGTGGACGCGCCACGTCTCTCTCGGGAGGTACAAGACCCGCAGCGGCGTGGTACTGGAGGTACCATACGCTTGCTGGGGCGTATCCAAGCCGGAGGATCACGGGATGCTCAAGGCCAGCGCGCTGGTACAAGCAAGGCGCGGTCACCGGGGCGGGAACATGCTCCTTCTAACGCAGTTAGAAGTCCGAGCGTGTCCCGCTCCTCGCACCGCTCGCCGCCGTTCCCCTCTTCTCCAGCAGAAGCTCTGGCAAGAGCACAGCTGCTCCTCGATTTCCCTCCAGCGGCAGACAAGGCCGAAGACTGGAGGGCGACGATCCAGAGCCTCATCGCCTTCGCCAACAACGACGCGCCACAGCAGCCGGCAACCTCACGGCCGCGGCAAGTCGATCAAGCGAAGGCCGATGGCGACAAGACCGTCGGGGGTGCAACTACCGTGCACTCCCCGCCGCGGAAGCAGAAATCGCCGCCCCGCCGGATCAACGTCGACGACGACTCCACGGCGTCGTCGGATCCGCGGGCTTGCCGCGATCAGCGCCAAGTCCTAGACGACAGGCGGCAAGAAGACGCTCGGAACCGCATCGAGTGTCGACGAGAAGCCCGAAGACAGTCAGATCAGCGCGCTGGGACCGCTGTCGACGCGCACGCGCCCGGTGAACCAGGCGACTTGCCGTACGCGGCAGGCTGCCCTACGTTCACCCGTGAGCTGCGGCAAGTCCAGTGGCCCAGCATGAAGAACTTCAAGCCCGACGTACCCGAGAAGTACGACGGCAAGACACACCCCTCGGAGTTCCTCAGCATCTACACTATAGCGGTGCAGGCTGCCAGGGGACGCGACGAGAAGATACTAGCTAACTACTTCCCGCTAGTGCTTAAGCCAAACGTCTGGTCTTGGCTTATGCACTTGCCGGAGAACTCCATTTCTTCGTGGGCGGATCTGTGCCACCAGTTTGTTGGCGCCTTCACGGGCGGCCACAAACCCCACGGCCAGGAGAGCGATCTCCACATCTTAGCCCAGAAGGAGGGAGAGTCCCTGCGCAAGTACATCCAGAGATTTAGCCGCGTGCAACACAACATTCCCGACGTCCACCCTGCCGCGGTTATCAGCGCGTTCCACCAGAACGTGCGTAACCGCCGCATGAGGGAAGAGATGGCCATGACCAAGATTCGGGATGTCAGCGAGCTCTACGCTTTGGCTGACAAGTGTGCGCGCGCCGAAGAGGGGAGGAGACATCCCGGAGAGGATACTGGCGCAGGAGGAAGCGACAGCGAGGATGCCGCCCCGGCAAGGAAGAGCCGGCGGCGGAACAACAGAAAGAAGAAGAACAAGGAGGTGCTGGCTGTCGAGCAGTCCGGCAAGGAGGCTCCCGCCAAGAAGGCACAGGCTGGCGGCTCCGGCAAGGAGCCCGCCCCTGTGGCGGCAGCCGACAAGCAGGACAGCTCCGACAAGCAGTACTGCAAGATCCACCGCACCAAGGGCCACGATCTTCAGAACTGCAAACGAGTCGAGTACCTCGTAGAGCAGCAGAAGGCTGAATACGAGCGTCATGACAAGGAGAAGGCCCAAGGAGGCGGAAGAGAACCCAGCAAGAAGCGGTCGTTCAATGGCCGGGGAGGACGCCGCGGCAAGGCCAAGCAGCGGCAAGGTGACAGACCTCCCCGGGGCCGTGACAAGGATGAGGACGAAGACGACGATGATGACATGGAAGAAGGAGATAACAGCGAGCAGGAGTTCCAGAAGGCCACAGAGGTTCTGTGTGTCGACGGAGGCGCCTCTCTGCACACTTCCCACCGCCAGCTCAAGGAGTGGGTGCGAGAAGTGAACGCAGCTGAGCCGCCCGTCGAGGCACGCAGGCTGCTGAAGTGGTCCGGCACGCCCATCATCTTTGATCTTGAGGACCACCCTGACCGCACCACGGCGGTCGGGTGCTTGCCGATGTTGGTCTCACCAACTATCCGCAACCTCAAGGTCACCAAGATGTTGGTTGACGGCGGGGCTGGCTTGAACTTGATCTCCTCAGCTGTGATCAAGAAGCTTCAGATCCCAGACGGCGAGCTCGAAGAAACCGGGTCGTTCCAAGGGATCAACCCGGGAAGGAGCAAGCCGAAGGGAAAGATTACGCTGCCAGTGACCTTTGGCGGGGAGCTCAACTTCAGGATGGAGAGGATCATGTTTGATGTTGCCGATATCCCATTACCATACAATGGGATACTTGGACGTCCTGCCCTCGCCAGGTTCATGTCAGCTTCCCACTATGCATACAACGTACTCAAGATGCCGGGGCCGATAAGCGTCATCTCTGTCCCTGGCGACAAGAAGGACGCGCTTATCTGCGCCGCCAAGATCTACCGGGATGCAGCAGCCGCAGCAGAGAGCAACACACTTGTCACTGAAGCTCCCGGGGGGAAGACCAAGACCAAGTCCGGCAAGAGCTCCGGGGCCCACTCCGGCAAACGCACCTCTTCGGAGTGTTGCGCTGCCGTCGAGGACGCACCATCGAGCTCCACCGGCAAGTGCAAGAAAGGGATGTCAGCTCCACCGGCAACCAAGAAGGTGTCCGCCAAGGAGGACGGCACTGGTGGTACTTTCACCATCAGTGCTACACTCGACAACAAATAGGAAAGCGCGCTCGTTGCCTTCCTGTGGGCGAATGTCGATGTGTTTGCATGGCAACCATCTGACATCCCCGGCGTTCCCAGGAAGGTAATTGAGCACAAGCTTGCTGTTTGTCCTCATGCACGGCCCGTCAAGCAGAAGGTCAGGAAGCAAGCCGTGGAGCGCCAAGAGTTCATCGCCGATGAGACTAAGAAGTTGGAAGCAGCAGGCCTGGTTAGGGGCGTGATCCATCCCACGTGGTTAGCCAATCCAGTTGTCGTGTGCAAGGCCAATGGGAAATGGAGACTTTGTATAGACTTCACTGATGTGAATAAAGCGTGTCCCAAGGATCCATTTCCCTTGCCGCGTATTGACCAGATTGTTGACTCCACCGCCGGATGTGAGCTGCTTTCCTTCCTTGATGCATACTCAGGTTACCACCAGATATTCTTGGCCAAGGAAGATGAAGAGAAGACTGCGTTCATTACTCCATGTGGCACGTATTGCTTCATACGCATGCCCTTTGGATTAAAGAATGCAGGCTCAACATTTGCAAGGGTGGTGCACACTGCTTTTGAGCCACAGATCCACAGAAATGTAGAAGCCTACATGGATGATATAGTGGTCAAGAGTAAGAGCAAGGACACCCTGATCCAAGACTTGGAAGAAACATTTGCGAACCTGCGCAAGATCCAGCTCAAGTTGAACCCCGAGAAGTGCGTCTTCGGAGTCCCCTCCGGCAAGCTTCTCGGGTTCTTTGTGTCCCAGAGAGGGATTGAAGCCAATCCCGACAAGATAAAAGCCATCGAGCAGATTGAAGCCCCGAAGCGCGTCAAGGACGTAAGGAGACTTGCTGGTTGTGTGGCTGCCCTCAGCAGGTTCATTTCAAAGTCTGCAGAACGCGCCCTGCCTTTCTTCAAAATCTTGAAGAAGGCAGGTCCTATGAAATGGACTCCGGAAGCGGAGGCAGCGCTGCAAGACTTGAAAGGATACCTGTCCTCTACTCCAATACTTGTCGCACCTAGGCCACAAGAGAAGTTGCTGCTGTACTTAGCGGCAACCAATCAAGTGGTTAGTGCTGCGTTAGTAGCGGAGAGGGAGGCAGATGAGGAGCCCACATCCCCAGCAAGCGAATCCAGCGACAAGCAGGGGGCTCCACCGACAAGCTCTGGCCCCGACAAGGACAAGTCTGCGCAGGAACGAGAAGAAGTGCGAAAGAAGATGGTGCAGCGCCCAGTGTATTTCGTAAGTTCCCTCTTGCAGGGGGCTATATCGAGATACTCTGGGGTGCAGAAGTTGCTCTTCGGCCTCCTCATGGCCTCAAGGAAGCTGCGCCATTACTTCCAAGCACACGAGATAACAGTGGTCACTCGCTTTCCGTTGAAGAGGATATTGCAAAATCCAGAGGCAACAGGCAGGATCGTCGAGTGGGCACTGGAGCTGTCAAGCTTTGGTCTCAAGTTTGAGAGTACTTCAACCATACAGAGCAGAGCTTTGGCAGAATTCATAGCGGAATGGACCCCAACGCCAGATGAAGAAGTCCAAGAGACAAGCGTCCCCGCCCAAGAAGCAAGCAACGAATGGATGATGTACTTTGATGGTGCCTTCTCGCTGCAAGGCGCCGGTGCCGGCGTGGTACTCATAGCGCCCACCGGAGAGCACCTCAAGTATTTTATCCAGATGCACTTTCCCAAGGAACAAGCGACAAACAATACTGCTGAGTATGAAGGTTTGCTTGCCGGCCTCAGAATTGCAGCCGAGCTTGGGATCAAGAAGTTGATTGTGCGGGGAGATTCACAGTTGGTGGTCCGACAAGTGAATAAGAGTTACCAGAGCCCTTTGATGGAAGCTTATGTTGATGAAGTGAGGAAACTTGAAGAACACTTTGAAGGTCTGCAAATGGAGCACGTCCCAAGGGTTCAGAATGATATTGCAGATGGCCTCTCAAAGTGTGCTGCAATGAAGTTACCTGTGGAACCAGGGACCTTCCTGCTCAAGTTAACTCAGCCATCCGTTACACCATCAGTTGGGCAGAATAAGAAGAGAAAGTTGGTCTCCGGCGACTACTTGCCGGCGGATCTTCCAGAAGCCGCCGCCAAGGTCCCCAAGATCAACAGCCAAGATGCTGAGGAACAGTTTGCTCCTGCGGATCCAAGGATCTGTACAGTTGAAGCAGGCGTTCCCGACAAGCCTTGCCCCGGCAGGCTTGCCGGGGGAACATCAGCTCCGGCAGAGCCGCGAGTTCTTGCCGTAGAAGCTGAGGTCCCCGCAGCAGCGCTCGAGCCTTTAGTCCTTGTTGTTGAGCCTCAGGCTCCAGCATGGGCACAGCAGATCGTCTGTTTTCTGCAAACTGGAGAACTTCCCGACGACCCAGAAGAGATAGAGAAAATAACCAGGCAGTCAAGTATGTACCAGTTCGTTGTCAATGAACTTTACAGAAGAAGACTCAATGGTGTCAGGTTGAAGTGCATTTCCAGAGAAGATGGACAGAAGCTGTTGGCAGAGATACATGGAGGCATATGTGGCCACCACATTGGCGCAAGGGCACTTGCCGGGAAGGCGTTCCGGCAAGGGTTCTTCTGGACAGAAGCCCTCCAAGATGCAACTGCACAAGTAACCAAGTGTGAAGCGTGCCAGTTCCATGCCAAGCAAATTCACCAGCCAGCTCAAGCTCTCCAGACGATTCCTTTGTCCTGGCCCTTCTCGGTCTGGGGGCTCGACATCCTCGGCCCCTTTCCCCGCGCTGTCGGGGGCTTTGAGTACTTGTACGTAGCAATCGACAAGTTCACAAAGTGGCCAGAAGTGGAACCAGTGAGAAAGGTGACAGCACAGTCAGCAGTCAGGTTCTTCAGAGCGATTGTTTGCCGTTTCGGAATCCCTAACAGGATCATCACCGACAACGGCACACAGTTTACAAGTCGCACCTTCATGCAGTACGTCCAAGACCTTGGCGCCAAGGTCTGCTTCGCTTCTGTTGCTCACCCGAGGAGCAATGGTCAAGCGGAGAGGGCCAATGCTGAAGTGTTGCGCGGTTTCAAGACAAGAACCTTCGACAGGCTGCGCAAGTACGGAAGAAACTGGATAGAGGAGTTGCCGGCGGCTCTTTGGTCAATCAGGACGACACCAAATCGAGCCACCGGACAGACACCCTTTGCTCTTGTCTACGGAGCAGAGGCAGTTCTCCCCACGGAACTCGTATACGGTTCTCCTCGAGTACTCGCTTATGATGAGCCCGAGCAAGAGCAACTGCGACAAGATGATGCATTGCTCCTTGAGGAGGAACGTCTCCAGGCTGCTGTACGAGCTGCTCGATACCAGCAAGCCTTGCGTCGCTATCATAACCGCAAGGTCAAGGCCAGGAGTCTCGAGGAAGGCGACCTTGTTCTTCGGCGTGTTCAGTCCGCCAAGAATTCCAACAAGTTGACGCCGAAGTGGGAGGGCCCTTATCGGGTGAGACAAGTCACAAGGCCCGGAGCTGTCCGCCTTGAGACCGAATAAGGCTTACCGGTGAGCAACTCCTGGAACATAGAGCATCTTCGCAAGTTTCACCCATAAGGCGCGGTTGCCGTGATCCGCTCCGGCAACCACCTTTTGTACAAGTCTTGCCGCTGTTGCATGTAAACCTCTGTACAAAGCCGGGCGCAGACCCCGTGCATTAGTAAAGCTTTTGTGCTTCGCGCTATTTGTCGTTTCCATGCTTTTCTTTGTTATTTGCATGCATTGTTTGGCACCTTGTGCAACGCACAACCCCGGTAAGCGCTAGCAAGCCATGAGGCCCTATACTTGTTTTTCCTCCTCCTTTTCTTTCCCTCTTAAGCAGAAGGAATATTCCTCGCGCACAAGTTTGCCGGGGGGGGGAAGGAGATGGAGGATGAACCAAGTGCAGTTCAAGAAAGAGAAGACTTGCCGGAAGCAAACAATCTATGAAAGCTAAGTTATCAAAGTTTGAGCATTCAAATTTTTAAAAAATTTAGTTGTCTTCCTTGAACAACCACACTTTGTATGGAAAACCTGTGCGCGGAGGAACCTACCCATGGCTAGCCGCGCCCTTACTCTATTTCGAGCACGCTCAACGGCTTAAGTGAGCTGCGACAAGTGTCGCGCCCTTACTTCGTTTTCGAGTTCGCTCAGCAGTCTAAGTGTGCTGCGACTAGCTGCGGCTAGGTTACTTGCCGACAAGGTATTTGCCAGCAGGCTGCTAAGAGTCCAGCACTCAGCGCTCGCGGCAAGGGCCCCTTGCCGGCAAGTTCCCTAAAAGCGTAGGGTAAAAAGCATACAAAGTGAAGGACCAAAAGCAAGGGAGATAACACTGCATTGATTGTTCAAAATAAGATTGTATATTACAAAGATAGCTTGCCGCTGTTCTAATCAACTACTGCCTATGGTTTAATTGGCAGCGGCAAAGGATGCAGAAAGAAAGGAATCTAGTCCACGCGGTCGCCTTCACGCCTCGTGATCTTGCCCACCTTGGCAACAATGTGGGCAACCTGCGCCTTCAACGCCTCCTGATCGGCTTTGGGCGGCAAGGAGCGGAGGACGTTGACGAGGTTGATGCCGGGGTTGCGGTAGACGATCTTCGACAAGACCCGCTCCAGGGTGCCCATGCAGAGCCGACGCGCCTCGTCGGCCAGCTGTACGGGGATTTTCTCTTGCAGCCGCGCAAGCGCCGGCGCAATTCCCCTGAAAAAGAGGCTCAACTTGGTGCTGTGGGGGAGGTTCTCGTCCGGAGAGTACACGAGGTGCTCCGCCCTCAGCGCCATCATCTCCTTGTCAATGTTGGCAGCGGAGGTGACCATCTCATCAGTCCACTGCTCCACTGCCCGGCTGAACTGGTTCGCCGAGACGGCAGCGCTCTCCATCAAGCCCCGTTCCTTGCGGAGTTCATCCTTCAGCTTCGTCTCGCGGTCCCCGGCGGCGTCGAGCGAATCAGTCAGAGTGGAGACCTTCAACTCTAAGTCAACGATGGAATCCTTGGCGGCAGTGAGTTCGTCGCCTTTCTTGGAGAGACGTACCTGCAGCTCAGAGTTGGTGTGGGCATCTTTTTCCCGCTCCACATTGAGCGCAGTGACTCTGTCCTCGCTCGCCTTCAGGTACAACTCCAGCTGCTCCACCTTGGCCTCCAGATCTTTCTTGGCGGTCTCTGCGGCGGCTGCAGCGCTCCTCGCCTCCTTCAGAGCCCCGCCGATGGCCTGCTCCCGGGCGGTGAGGTCGTCCTCGTGGGCGTCGAGGTCGACCTTCCGCTGGTTGAGTGCTCCTTCTCGCCGGTACAGCTCCTCGGCGGCCAGCCGTTGCTGCTCCTCGGCCTCAGCTTTTTCAAGGAGGAAGGCTTGCTGCGCCCCGGCAAGCTCTTCGCGCTCCTCTGCCAAGTTGCGGAGGGCCGCCTGGTTGTCGGCGCGGAGCTCCGCGGCGCGCTTCTCCAAGTCAGCTCCAGCCTTGGCGGCAAGAGCCTCCCGAGACTCCAACTTCGCCTGCCTGGCCCGGTACAAGGCCAGGAGCCGACGAAGGAGCCTCTCCTCTTCGGGCTCATTGCTGCCGCCGGGCGCTTCAACAACCTTCAACCCAGCGGAGGCGAGGACCTCTCCGTCAAAGGTCTCTCCCTCCACGGGTGCTCGAGACGAGGACACCCATGGAACTTGAATAAAGACCCCGTTGGCGGTCTCCAAGTAGACGCCAGATCGCTCCGCGGAGGCGGAAGGGTCGGCGGCCGGTGCAGCGTCCGACGCTCCTGCAGCCTTCGGGCCAGCAGTGCGGTCGCCGGCCTCTTCCCCAGCCGCGGCGTCTGCGGTCAGGGCGGTCTCTTCAGTGGCAGGCTCGTCGGCTCCAGCCCTTCCCTCGGGAGCAGTGGCGTTGCCGTCGTCGCCGTGCACCTCCTCCTCGCCGGTGGCCTCCGTTTCCATCCGCTCCGGTGTAGGAGGATCTAGCAGAAGAAAAAGAAAAAGAGTCAAGCAAATATCCAAAAAGGCAAGTTCAAGAAGAAGAAGCTACAAGATTTATCTTCGCGGACTTCTTCAATGACAGGCTCCCTCGTCGGGGAGTTCTCCCTTGGCGGCGGAGTGGTGGCCCCTGCTGGCGGAGGGCCACCCGCGCCCTCCCTTGGCGGGGTGCTCACCCTTGTCGGGCTGCTCACCCTTGGCGGGGTACTCGCCCTTGGCGGAGTGCCCGTCCTTGCCGGAGCATTCTCCCTCGCCGGGGAGCCCCTCCTTGGCGGGGAGGGTGGAGTAAGTGGCTCGTCGGGGGTGACCTCCGGACGCTCCTGCGGCTGCGGCTCCACTTCTACACAAGACAACAAGACATCAGCACAAGCTATAACCTCAAGCGCGCACGTCAAGCAGAAAGATAAAAACCAGACTTACGCTGGGGGTTGCGCTGGGGGCTGCTCCTCGGAGCAGCAGGTTGATCCGGCAAGTTTGCCGCTGGCACGTCTCCAGTCGCCGCGGCGGGCGAGTCGTCTTCAATCTCGACCACAGGGATCTTGGCCCTCTTCGCCATCCGCTGGGTCAAGGTCCTGAAAGCAAAACAAAAGCGAGATCAGAACCAGCAAGGAAAATCAAGACAAAATCGAAGAAACTAAAGAATTGCAAGTACTTACTCCTCTTCTTCTTCGTCGGAGCTGAGGGCGGAGAAGTCAAACTCCGCCTGGTTTGCTCCCGCGCGAGGAGCTGGAGGAGAAGGCTCCCTCGGTCGCTTGGCGGTCTCCGGGGCTGTGGGCTGCGAAGACCCAGCCCCCGTCATCGCCGAGGACCGAGGGGCAGAAGGAGCCCCCGTTCCGCTCCGGGAAGATCCCCCTCCGCTTGGCGCTCGAGCACGGGGCGCTTCCTTGACGACTTCGCTCGTCCTGGTGGCGCGCGTCGCACGGCGCGCTGGCTGCTGTCGAGGCGCCTGCGGCCTCGCTGTCTCAGCTGCCTTGCGGAGGCGCTTCTTCGGTTGCTGCGTGGGACTTGCCGGAGGCGGGGAGTTCTCTGAGGATGAGGAGGCGTCGTCATCGAGATTCAGAGATCCACCAGAGTCTTCATCAGCTTCGGCGTCCTCCTCCTCCTCGGCAGGCCCGCTGGACTCAGCGCCGTGCCCAGCGGCCTCGCTCCCTCCGGCAACCTCGCTCCCCCCGGCAACTTCGCTCATCCCGGCAAACTTCACGGAAGGCTCCCCGGCAAACTCGTCGGGCGCAAGCTTCAGCAGCCTGAGGATTTCTGCCTCCTCTGCTTGGCTCACTGCGTCCGCGGCCTGTGCCTCTTCCACAGTGTATCCAAAGTTGCCCGCAGCAGCAGCTGCGGCGGCCTCCTCCATCCTGGTGGCGATGTAAGCTATATCCCGCGCAGTAGTAGCCCGGGTAAAGCCCTTGTTCTCCTCGGCGTTGCGGGGCTTCTCGACCAAGTTGTCGAAGAAGGTCAGCACGGTATCCGGCGAAGGCTCTATCCAAGTGGGGACGACGCCATGGGAGTCGCACGCAGGCATCATCGCGCGCAAGGAATCACGGGCAGTGCTGTTGCACAGCGGCACCACTCCCCGGGAAGGTCTGAACCACTCCGGGTGGTTGGGGTCGTGCTTGAAGAGCTCCCGAACCATCCCCTTCAACTCCAAGGCAGTGAAATTGTAGTTCAATCCAGGACGCAGCCTCATGATATCTGCTGCATTGCCGAATTCCCAGGCGGCCCTTTTCCTTTCTTGTAAAGGGGCGATGTGGCGGCGGAGGAAATCTGCTCCAACCTCTCCGATAGTCAGATTGGCGACCCGGAGACGAATGATCCTAATGAGGGAGATACTAAGCTTGTTGTCCTCCGGGGCCAATTCGCTCCAATCCCTGCCGCGCACTATGGCAGTTGTGCGCGGCGCGGTAAAGGGCTCTAGCTTATCTTCCACCACCCAGCACCAATCGACTCTCCACTCCTCCCACTTGCCGCGAAGCTCTCCCTTCAGGTACGAGTCCTTCTTGTTCAGCCTGAAGATCCAGGAGATGCCGCAGGAGAGGGGGGCACCTGACTCTACTCTAGGCATAAAGAAGTGGCGGAAGAGAGCTACGCTTGGATGAACCCCAACATAGTTTTCGCACAGATGTACGAAAACGGCCATCGTAAGGATGGCGTTGGGGGTGAAATCTAGAAGGTGGAGGCCGTAGGTGTTCATTACATCACAAAAGAACTCCGAGAATGGAGGGCACAGACCGCAATGGAAGAAAGCGGCAAAGAAAAAGTACCCGCCGGGGAACATGTCTTTGGCGACGGCGGGGAAGACTCTGGTGCGGGGATGAGCTTGGGTCTCCCTCGACCAGAACAAATAGTATTTGTTCCGCAACTCCCTCACGCCAAGCCTCGGCGCGAAGACCACGCACTTCTTCCGCAGGGCGGCCAGATTCGCCGCCTGCTCGGACTTCTCCTTCTTGGCCTTGTCGCTCTTGGCCTTGTCGCTCTTGGCCTTGTCGCTCTTCGGAGCCATGGCGGAGGCGGCGAGGAAAGAGGCGGGGAGGTCGACGGTGCCGCGGATACGGAAGACGGTGGAGGAAGGGCGGAGGCAAGAAGCAGCGGGGGTTTCTGGAGAATCAAGGCGCAATGAAGACGGTGGAGGGGAACTGCCCCTGCTTCCTCTGCTCTTAAGGGGGAAGTGGGGGACGTTCCGCATTTCCCATTAAAGAAACATGCCACGATCTCTCCCACGACGCCGCAATCGACGCGTGCCGTTAGGGAGGGATGCGGCGGATACGGAAGGGGATACGGCTTGCCGTGGGCCGCGTGTGCCCGTGCACTGTTTTGGGCCTGGCCCAACAACGCTCGGCACCGTGTGTGGCCCAGGCCCGGGGGCTCCTGTCGGTGTACTAAGATAGGGGTACCTTAGTACCCCAACTTGTGCACGGGCAGTAGCAGCTTCCCGTGGCAGGGCTTACCACGTGCTTGCCGGAAACCTTTCTGGTCCCTATAAAGCCATTCAAGAACAAAGTATACAAGACAGAAAATCAAGGCCCCGGCAAGAGGAGCTTGCCGGGAAGGCCGCACGAGGCTCAAGGTTATCACTTTAGCACAAGACCCTGGCAAGAGGGGCTTGCCAGGAAGGCCAAGGAACGCATACCTCAAGAGATGCCTCGGCGCTTAATGCGCCCCGGCAGGACCCGGGAAGCGGCAAGCTTCCGGGCCCGGCAAGATCAAGACCCCGGCAAGGTGCTTGCCGGGGAAACCTACGTTGTGTGGTCGCGCTCCAGCTCAACGGCCCACACGTCGCCCTGGGGCCCTTCCAGGGACGCGTGGCGGATAGCTGTGCAGCCTGGGGCACACGGTGGCAAGCCACGATGACGAGGCTACCACCGTGGAGAACGAAGGAGCATGGACGGACACTTTTGGGGCCGACGGCGACGGGCATTGAATGCCCTTGTCCCCCACTGTCAAGGTTAGGTGAAGATCACTGTTCATCCACTGTTCATGCACTATTCACGCACTATTACAACTACCACCAAAATGACACTTTTACCCTCCTCTACGTTGACACCTGTCGGTGACCCCTTGGGCTATAAAAGGAGGCCCATGCACAACGTAGAGGAGGTTCGAAACCTAGACAACTCTCTCGCTCAGTGTAGCTAGTACTGTAGCTCTCCAAGCTCCCGAGCTCAATACAACCAAGGCAGGAGTAGGGTTTTAGGCGTCCGCGCGGCCCGAACCTGGGTAAAACTGCCCGCGTGCGCTCCTCGATCTGCTCTCCGTGCTCCCTCCGCTCCCTTACTGCAACGTAGAAGGAGCTCCGGTCCCATAGGTGCTCGTGGGAGGACAGTTTCCCCCGACAGTCATGTAGTCAACGTTCACATGACACCACTAAGGGAATAACAACACACATATCACCAAAATATCGAACACATATCAAGTTCACATGATTACTTGCAACAAGATTTCTCCCGTGACCTCAAGAACAAAAGTGACTACTCACAAATGGTAAACATGCTCAAGATCAGAGGGGTATTAAATTGCATAATGGATCTGAACATATAATCTTCCACCAAATAAACCATATAGTAATCAACTAAAAGATGTAATCAACACTACTAGTCACCCACAAGCACCAATATGTAGTTCTGGTAACAAGATTGAACACAAGAGATGAACTAGGGTTTGAGATGAGATGGTGTTTTTGAAGACGTTAATGGAGATAGCCCTCCCCAAGATGGGAAAGTTGTTGGTGATTATGATGACGATGATTTCCGCCTCCGGGAGGGAAGTTCCCCCGGCAGAATCGCTCCGCTGGAGGGCAAAAGTGCTCCCGCCCGAGTTCCACCTCGAGACGACGGTGCTCCATCTCGAAAGTCCTCTCCTTATTTTTTTTTGTAGGTCAAAATGACTTATATACCAGAAGAAGGGCACCGGAGGTGGGCCGAGGAGGGCACAACCCACCAGGGTGCGCCTGGGGGCCCTGGCGTGCCCAGGTGGGTTGTGACCACCTGGTGGGCCCCCTCTGTACTTATTTTCTCCATTATTCATTATATATTCCAAAATAAAACTCCAGTAATTTTCAGCTCAGTTGGAGTTGTGCAGAATAGGTGGCCTGACGTAGCTTTTCAGGTCCAGAATTCCAGCTGCCGGTATTGTCCCTCTTTTGTGTAAACCTTGCATTTTATGAGAGAAAAGGCATTAAAATTACTCCATAAAGCATTATTATGCATAAAAAATTATAAATAACAGCAAGAAAACATGATGCAAAATGGACGTATCAGGAGGTACTAGTGGATGATCGTCTTTAGTAAGATATTGGTGTTAAGAGGTTTGTGATTCCCGAAGCATGCATATATAGTCTCTCATTATGCTGGGAAGTTGGAGCACAATTTATCCTTGATTGTCTATCTTTGTGTGAAGGTTGGGGGTGCACGATGGTTAACTCCTACCAACCTCCCTCTAGGGGCATGCAAAGCAGTACTTTGGTTTGAGGCATAATAAACTTTTGCAATAAGTATATGAGTTCTTTATGATTAATGTGGGTCCATGGATTATACGCACTCTTACCTTTCTGCAATTTGCTAGCCTCTGCGATACCGTGCATTGCCCTTTCTCACGTTGAGACGTGGTGCAAACTTCGCCGGTGCATCCAAACCCCGTGATATGACATGTTCTATCGCACATAAGCCTTATTATATCTTCCTCAAAACAGCCACCATACCTACCTATTATGGCATTTCGAAGCCATTCCGAGATATATTGCCATGCAACTTCCAAAGCTTCCATTTTGATGGCTTGAGCATTCATTGTCATATTTGTTGGGGAACGTAGTATTTTAAAATTTTCCTACGATCACGCATGATCTATCTACCGGATGCATAGCAACGAGAGGGGAGAGTGTGTCTACGTACCCTCGTAGACCGAAAGCGGAAGCGTCAAGTGATGCGGTTGATGTAGTCGAACTTCTTCGCGATCCAACCGATCAAGCATCGAACGTACGGCACCTCCGCATTCAGCACACGTTCAGCTTGATGACGTCCCACGAGATCTTGATCTAGTTGAGCTTCACGGGAGAGTTTCGTCAGCACGACGGCGTGGTGACGGATATGATGAAGTTACCGACGCAGGGCTTCGCCTAAGAACTGCAACGGTATGACCGAGGTGTGTTTCTGTGGAGGGGGGGCACCGCACACGGCTGGAGAGATCAACTTGTGTGTCTAGAGGTGCCCCCTGCCCCCGTATATAAAGGAGCAAGGGGGAGGCCGGCCGGCCCAAGCCTGGCGCACCAAGGGGAGTAGGATTCCTACTCCTAGTAGGAATAGGAATCCTCTTTCCTATTCCTACTAGGAGTAGGAAAGGAAGAAGGAGAAGAGAAGGAAGGGGAGAGGTGGCGCCCCCCACTCCTAGTCCAACTAGGATTCTATGGTGGTGGCGCCGGCCAGCCCCTATGGGCTGCTCTCACTTTTCCCTCAAGGCCCACTATGGCCCAAACTCCCCCGGGGGGTTTCGATAACCCCCTCCGGCATTCCGGTTAAATCCGAAACTTTCCGGAACACTTCCGGTGTCCGAATATAGTCATCCAATATATCAATCCTTACGCCTAGGACATTCCGAGACTCCTCGTCACGTCTGTCATCTCATCCGGGACTCTGAACTACCTTTGGTACATCAAAACTCATAAACTCGTAATACCGAACATCATCAAACGTTAAGCGTGCGAACCCTACGGGTTCGAGAACTATGTAGACATGACCGAGACTCATCTCCGGTCAATAACCAATAGCGAAACCTGGATGCTCATATTGGCTCCTACATATTCTACGAAGATCTTTATCGATCAAACCGCATAACAACATACTTTGTTCCCTTTGTCATCGGTATGTTACTTGCCCGAGATTCGATCGTCGGTATCTCAATACCTAGTTCAATCTCGTTACCGGTAAGTCTCTTTACTCGTTCCATAATACATCATCCCATGACTAACTCATTAGTCATTTTCTTGCAAGGCTTATTATGTTGTGTATTACCGAGAGGGCCTAGAGATACCTCTCCGACACTCGGAGTGACAAATCATATTCTTGATCTATGCCAAGAGCACAAACACTTTCGAAGACACCTGTAGAGCATCTTTATAATCGCCCAGTTATGTTGTGACGTTTGATAGAACACAAGGTGTTCCTCCGGTATTCGGGAGTTGCATAATCTCATAGTCATAGGAACATGTATAAGTCATGAAGAAAGCAATAACAGTAAAACTAAACGATCATAGTGCTAAGCTAACGGATGGGTCTTTTCCATCACATCATTCTCCTAATGATGTGATCTCGTTGATCGAATGACAACACATGTCTATGGCTAGGAAACGTAACCATTTTTATCAATGAGCTAGTCTAGTAGAGGCATACTAGGGACATTCTCTTTTGTCTATGTATTCAGACATGTACTAAGTTTCCGGTTAATACAATTCTAGCATGAATAATAAACATTTATCATGATATAAGGAAATAAATAATAACTTTATTATTTCCTCTAGGGCATATTTCCTTCAGTCTCCCACTTGCACTAGAGTCAATAATCTAGATCACATCACCATGTGATTAACACCAATAGTTCACATCACCATGTGACTTAACACTTTATAGTTCACATCGCCATGTGACCAATAGCCAAAAATGTTTACTAGAGTCAGTAATCTAGTTCACATCGCCATGTGATTAACACCCAAAGAGTACTGAGGTGTGATCATGTTTTTGCTTGTGAGAGAGGTTTAGTCAATGGGTCTGCCACATTCAGATCCGTATGTATTTTGCAAATTTCTATGTATACAATGCTCTGCACTAAGCTACTCTAGCTAAATGCTCCTACTTTCAATATGTATCCAGATCGAGACTCGGAGTCATCCAGATCGGTGTCAAAGCTTGCATCGACATAACTCTTTACGACGAACTCTTTATAACCTCCATAACCGAGAAATATTTCCTTAGTCATCTAGTAACTAAGGATAAATTTTGACCGGTGTCCAATGATCTACTCCTGGATCGCTTTTGTACCTCCTTGCCAAACTCATGGCAAGGTACACAACAGGTTTGGTACACATCATGTCATACTTTAAAGAACCTATGGGTGAGGCATAGGGAATGACTTTCATTATATCTTCTGCAGTGGTCGGGCATTGAGTCTTACTCAACATCACACCTTGCAACACAGGCAAGAACTCTTTCTATGACTGTTCCATTTTGAACTACTTCAAAATCTTGTCAAGATATGTACTCATTGAAAAAAAACTTATCAAGCGTCTTGATCTATCTCTATAGATCGTGATGCTCAATATGTAAGTAGCTTTACTGAGGTTTTTCTTTGAAAAAACTCCTTTCAAGTATCCTTTTATGCTATCCAGAAATTCGATATCATTTCCAATCAACAATATGTCATCCACATATAATATCAGAAATGCTACAGAGCTCCCACTCACTTTCTTGTAAATACAGGCTTCTCCAAAAGTCTGTATAAAACCATATGCTTTGATCACCTCATCAAAGCGTATATTCCAACTCCGAGATGCTTGCACCAGTCCATAGATGGATTGCTGGAGCTTGCACACTTTGTTAGCACCATTAGGATCAACAAAACCTTCTGGTTGCATCATATACAACTCCTCTTTAATAAATCCATTAAAGAATGCCGTTTTTGTTATCCATTTGCCAGATTTCATAAAATGCGGAAATTGCTAACATGATTCGGACAGACTTAAGCATCGCTACGGGTGAGAAAGTCTCATCGTAGTCAACTCCTTGAACTTGTCGAAAACCTTTCGCAACAAGTCGATCTTTGTAGACAGTAACATTACCGTCGGCGTCGGTCTTCCTCTTGAAGATCCATTTATTTTCAATGGCTTGCCGATCATCGGGCAAGTCAACCAAAGTCCACACTTTGCTCTCATACATGGATCCCATCTCAGATTTCATGGCCTCAAGCCATTTTGGGGAATCTGGGCTGATCATCACTTCCTCATAGTTCGTCGGTTCATCATGGTCTAGTAACATGACTTCCAGAACTGGGTTGCCGTACCACTCTGGTGCGGAACGTACTCTGGTTGATCTACGAAGTTCAGCAGAAACTTGATCTGAAGTTTCATGATCATCATCATTAGCTTCCTCACTAATTGGTGTAGGAATCACTGAAACCAGTCTCTGTGATGTACTACTTTCCAATTTGGGAGAAGGTACAATTACCTCATCAAGTTCCACTTTCCTCCCACTCACTTCTTTCGAGAGAAACTCCTTCTCTAGAAAGGATCCATTCTTAGCAACGAATATCTTGCCTTCGGATCTGTGATAGAAGGTGTACCCAACAGTCTCTTTTGGGTATCCTATGAAGACACATTTCTCCGACTTGGGTTCGAGCTTATCAGGTTAAAGCTTTTTCACATAAGCATCGCAGCCCCAAACTTTAAGAAATGACAACTTTGGTTTCTTGCCAAACCACAGTTCATAAGGCGTCGTCTCAACGGATTTAGATGGTGCCCTATTTAACGTGAATGCAGCTGTCTTTAATGCATAGCCCAAAATGATAGTGGAAAATCGGTAAGAGACATCATAGATCGCACCATATCAAATAAAGTGCGGTTACGACGTTCGGACACACCATTATGTTGTGTTGTTCCGGGTGGCGTGAGTTGTGAAACTATTCCACATTGTTTCAAATGAAGACCAAACTCGTAACTCAAATATTCACCTCCACGATCAGATAATAGAAACTATATTTTCTTGTTACGCTGATTCTCTACTTCACTCTGAAATTCTTTGAACTTTTCAAATGTTTCTGACTTGTGCTTCATCAAGTAGATATACCCATATCTGCTCAAATCATCAGTGAAGGTTAGAAAATAATGATACCCGTCGCGAGCTTCAACACTCATCGGTCCACATACATCGGTATGTATCATTTCCAACAAATCTATTGCTCGCTCCATTGTTCCGGAGAACGGAGTTTTAGTCATCTTGCCCATGAGGCATGGTTTGCAAGCACCAAGTGATTCATAATCAAGTGATTCCAAAAGTCCATCACTATGGAGTTTCTTCATGCGCTTTACACCAATATGACCTAAACGGCAATGCCACAAAATAAGTTGCACTATCATCATTAACCTTGCATCTTTTGGCTTCAATATTATGAATATGTGTATCACTACGATCGAGATCCAACAAACTATTTTCATTGGGTGTATGACCATCGAAGGCTTTATTCATGTAAACAGAATAACAATTATTCTATGACTTTTAAATGAATAACCGTATTGCAACAAACATGATCAAATCATATTCATGCTCAACGCAAATGCCAAATAACATTTATTTAGGTTCTACACTAATCCCGAAAGTATAGGGAGTGTGCGATGATGATCATATCAATCTTGGAACCAATTCTGACACACATCGTCACCTCACCTGTAACTAGTCTCTGTTCATTCTGCAACTCTCGTTTTGAGTTACTAACTTTAGCAACTGAACTGGTATCAAATACCTAGGGGTTGCTATGAACACTAGTAAAATACACATCAATAATCTGTATACCAAAATATACCTTTGTTCACTTTGCCATCCTTCTTATCCGCTAAGTATCTAGGGCAGTTCCACTTCCAGTGACCATTTCCTTTGCAGTAGAAGCACTTAGTTTCAGGCTTGAGTTTAGCTTTGGGTTTCTTCACGGGAGTGAAAACTTGCTTGTCATTCTTCTTGAAGTTCCCTTTCTATCCCTTTGCCCTTTACTTGCAACAAGTGGTCTTGTTAAACATCAACACTTGATGCTCTTTCTTGATTTCTTCCTTCGCCGATTTCAGCATCGCGAAGAGCTCGGGAATTACTTTCGTCATCCCATGCATATTATAGTCCATCACAAAGCTCTACTAACTTGGTGATAGTGACTAGAGAACTTTGTCAATTACTATCTTATCTGGAAGATTAAGTCCCACTTGATTCAAGTAATTGTAGTACCCAGAAAATCTGAGCACATGCTCACTGGTTGAGCTATTCTCCTCCATCTTGTAGGCAAAGTACTGTCAGAGGTCTTACACCTCTCGACACGGGCATGAGTATGAAATACTAATTTCAACTCTTGGAACATCTCATATGTTCCGTGGCATTCAAAACATTTTTGAAGTCCCGGTTATAAGCCGTAAAGCATGGCGCATTAAACTATCAAGTAGTCATCATACCGAGCTTGTCAAACGTTCATAACGTCTACATCTGCTCCTGCAATAGATATGTCACCTAGGAGTGCATTAAGAACATAATTCTTCTGTGCAGAAATGAGGAAAATCCTCAGGTCACGGAACAAGTCCGCATCATTGCTACTAACATCTTTCAACTTAGTTTTCTCTAGGAACATAAAAAACAAATGGGGAGCTACATCGCGAGCTATTGATCTACAACATAGATATGCTAATACTACCTAGACTAAGTTCATGATAAATTAAAGTTCAATTAATCAAATTACTAAAGAACTCCCACTTAGATAGACATCTCTCTAATCATCTAAGTGATCACGTGATCCATATCAACTAAACCATGTCCGTTCATCACGTGAGATGGAGTCGTATTCAATGGTGAACATCTTATGTTGATCATATAGACTATATGATTCATGCTCGACCTTTCGTTCTCCAGTGTTCCGAGGCCATATCTGCATATGCTAGGCTCGTCAAGTTTAACCCGGGTATTCTACGTGTGCAAAACTGGCTTACATCCGTTGTATGTGAACGTAGAGCTTATCACACTCGATCATCACGTGGTGTCTCAGCACGACGAACTTTCGCAACTGTGCATACTCAGGGAGAACACTTATACCTTGAAATTTAGTGAGAGATTATCTTATAATGCTACCGCCGATCTAAGCAAAATAAGATGCATAAAAGATAAACATCACATGCAATCAATATAAGTGATATGATATGGCCATCATCATCTTGTGCCTTTGATCTCCATCTCCAAAGCACTGTCATGATCACCATCGTCACCGGCGCGACACCTTGATCTCCATCGTAGCATCGTAGTCGTCTCGCCAACTATTGCTTCCACGACTATCGCTACCGCTTAGTGATAAAGTAAAGCAATTACATGGCGATTGCAATTCATACAGTAAAGCGACAACCATATGGCTCGTGCCAGTTGCCGATAACTTTACAAAACATGACCATCTCATATAATAACGTACCACTCATCATGTCTTGACCATATCACATCACAATATGCCCTGCAAAAACAAGTTAGACGTCCTCTACTTTGTTGTTGCAAGTTTTACGTGGCTGCTACGGGCTTAGCAAGAATAGTTCTTACCTACGCATACAAAACCACAACGATATTTCATCAAGTATGTGCTGTTTTAACCTTCACAAGGACCGGGCGTAGCCACACTTGATTCAACTAAAGTGAGAGAGACAGATAGCCGCCAGTCACCTTTAAGCAACGAGTGCTCATAACGGTGAAACCAGTCTCGCGTAAGCGTACGCGAAATGTCGGTCCAGGCCGCTTCATCCAAAAATACCGCCGAATCAAAGTATGACATGTTGGTAAGCAGTATGACTAGTATCGTCCACAACTCACTTATGTTCTACTCGTGCATATCATCTACGCATAGACATGGCTCATGATGCCACTCTTGGGGAACGTAGTATTTTAAAATTTTCTATGATCACGCAAGATCTATCTACCAGATGCATAGCAATGAGAGGGGAGAGTGTGTCTACGTACCCTCGTAGACCGAAAGCGGAAGCGTCAAGTGACGTGGTTGATGTAGTCGAACTTCTTCGCGATCCAACCGATCAAGCATCGAACGTATGGCACCTCCGTGTTTAGCACACGTTCAGCTTGATGACGTCCCACGAGCTCTTGATCCAGTTGAGCTTCATGGGAGAGTTTCTTCAGCACGACGGCATGGTGACGGATATGATGAAGTTACCGACGCAGTGCTTCTCCTAAGCACTGCAACGTTATGACCGAGGTGTGTTTCTGTGGAGGGGGGCACTGCACACGGCTGGAGAGATCAACTTGTGTGTCTAGAGGTGCCCCCTGCCCCCGTATATAAAGGAGCAAGGGGGAGGCCGGCCGGCCCAAGCCTGGCGCGCCAAGGAGAGTAGGATTCCTACTCCTAGTAGGAATAGGAATCCTCCTTCCTATTCCTACTAGGAGTAGGAAAGGAAGAAGGTGAAGAGAAGGAAGGGGAGAGGTGGCACCCCCACTCCTATTCCAACTAGGATTCTCTGGTGGTGGCGCCGGCCAGCCCCTATGGGATGCCTCTCACTTTTCCCTCAAGGCCCACTATGGCCCATACTCCCCCCGGGGGGGTTCCGGTAACCCCCTCCGGCATTCCGGTTAAATCCGAAAGTTTCCGGAACACTTCAGGAGTCCGAATATAGTCGTCCAATATATCAATCTTTACGTCTCGGACATTCCGAGACTCCTCGTCATGTCTGTGATCTCATCCAGGACTCCGCACTACCTTTGGTACATCAAAACTCATAAACTCATAATATCGATCGTCATCAAACGTTAAGCGTGCGGACCCTACGGGTTCGAGAACTATGTAGACATGACCGAGACTCATCTCCGATTAATAACCAATAGTGGAACCTGGATGATCATATTGGCTCCTACATATTCTACGAAGATCTTTATCGGTCAAACCGCATAACAACATACTTTGTTCCCTTTGTCATCGTTATGTTACTTGCCCGAGATTCGATCATCGGTATCTCAATACCTAGTTCAATCTCGTTACCGGTAAGTCTCTTTACTTGTTCCGTAATACATCATCCCATGACTAACTCATTAGTCATTTGCTTGCAAGGCTTATTATGATGTGTATTACCGAGAGGGCCCAGAGATACCTCACCGACACTCGGAGTGACAAATCCTATTCTTGATCTATGCCAACACCACAAACACTTTCGGAGATACGTGTAGAGCATCTTTATAGTCACCCAGTTACGTTGTGACATTTGATAGCACACAAGGTGTTCCTCCGGTATTCGGGAGTTGCATAATCTCATAGTCATAGGAACATGTATAAGTCATGAAGAAAGCAATAGCAGTAAAACTAAACGATCATAGTGCTAAGCTAACGGATGGGTCTTGTCCATGACATCATTCTCCTAATGATGTGATCTCATTGATCAAATGACAACACATGTCTATGGCTAGGAAACATAGCTATGTTTGATCAATGAGCTAGTCTAGTAGAGGCATACTAGGGACATTCTGTTTTGTCTATGTATTCACACATGTACTAAGTTTCCAGTTAATACAATTCTAGCATGAATAATAAACATTTAGCATGATATAAGGAAATAAATAATAAATTTATTATTGCCTCTAGGGCATATTTCCTTCAATAGTCCTTTGCATGATCATATAGCTTACATAGCATTTGTGGCTCAACCACCATTCATCATTTTTTATACATGTTACGCTAGATCATTGATTGTCCAAGTACTGCGAGAGGCATTCATATAGAGTCATATTTTTTAATATTGAGTTGTAAGTAAACAGAAGTGTGATGATCATGATTATTCATTATTCGAGCATTGTCCCAGTGATGAAAGGATGATGGAGACCATGATTCCCCCACAAGTTGGGATGAGACTCCGGAGTAAAAGGGAAAACAAGAAAAAATAAGAAAAGGAAAAAAAGAGAAAAAAGGAAAACAAAAAAAGGAGAAGGAGAAAGAGAAGGGGCATGCTAATTCCACACTTGTGCTTCAAAGTAGCACCATGTTTTTCATATAGAGAGTCGCCTATGTTGTCACTTTCATATACTAGTGGGAATTTTTCACGGTAGAGTTTCGTATTGAGCTTTCATACACTTATAGCACTTAGTGCATCCGTTGCATGGCAATCCCCACTCCTCGCATGGATATCAATTTATGGGCATGTCCATAGCCCGTTAATTAGCCGCTTTGATGTGAGATTATCTTTCTTTTTGTCTTCTCCAAATTAATCTCTACCATTGTATTCTATTCCGCCTATAGTGCCATATCCATGGCTTGCGCTCATGTATTGCATGAGAGTGATAATTCTGAAGCGTGTTAAAAAGTATGAACCAATTGTTTGACTGACACTGGGGTAGTTCATGATTTATATTTTGTGTTGAGAAGACAGAGCATGACAAGGCAATATGATTTTGTAGGGATAACGTTCTTTGGCATTTGATATTTCGAAAGACATGGTTGTTTGTTGGGATGCCCGAGTATTGATGTGTTTATGTCAAATTATAGACTATTGCTTTAAATCACACATGTATTAATATTCATGCCATGATTAGATATATGATCAAGATTGTGCTAGATAGCATTCCACATAAAAATTTATCTTTTTCATCATTTACCTACTCGAGGACGAGCAGGAATTGAGCTTGGGGATGTTGATACGTCTCCGACGTATCTATAATTTGTTATTGTTCCATTCCAATATTATTCAACTTTTACATACTTTTGGCAACAATTTATATGATTTATTTGGACTAACATATTGATCCAGTGCCTAGTGCCATTTCCTATTTGTTGCATGTTTTTTGTTTCAGAGAATATCCATATCAAACGAACTCCAAATGCAATAAAAATTTCCAGAGAATCCCGGAGAAACGTTTCCGTTTGTATATACATCCCACACAATTTGATGTATATCCTCGTGTGTGATAGGTGTAATGATCACACCCGCTCTGCCTCCATTAACTGTTTGCTTTATTCAACTGTATCACACATGATTTGATGAACAAAAGTGTATGGCATTGGGCTATCCATCACAATCGCTTTTACTGCTAGAACTGTTTGCAAAGTTCCTTGACCCATTTAGCAGGTTTATTAGTTTACAATTAATAATTCCAGTATTATGTAAATTCACATTTCATATCAAACAGATGTTCGCCAATTTCATATCGAGCACTTAAATATATTTTAACATCATTGTACGATAGCTACCTGAAAACAGCACAATACATCATATAGGTAGTTCACCTTTATAAGAACAATATTAGAATATATTCATTTCCCTAATCGACTGATGCATGATCAGCCAGGTTCGTCTTCTCCACCTTTGCTTTCAGTTCAGTAAGTGCCTCCTCCTTCACCAACACCATCTTAGGAAAGCTAATTTAAAAAATCTGAGCTCATTCTCTATCTTCCTCTTTTCACTACAGCAAGATGCTGCTAACGCGATGCTGCGATCAAAGACCCTTTGACGAAACTGTGTGTGATGCATTAATCGCAAACAGTGATGTAAAAAACTCGTCAAAAAATATGCAAAAATTTTGCGATGAAGGATACATCAAACACGGTTCAGATTTTAGTTGCGTGTGCGATGCGGGGCATACGGTTGATCCATACGAACTGTTTGCGATGAGACAGAACAACATAAACGGGCAGCCAGATCAAGGTGTGTGCAGTATACGGCATACATTTTGCTTCGATGAAGTAATTATCGAGTTGAACACGAATGATTTGGTGTAACAAGATGTGTGTGATACCAGGCAAACAGGTCGGTAATCAGAATTGTGTGCGATCATTATAGACAACCCATATGGTCTTTTTTGTTAATTGTGTGCTCGTCAGCGCACATAGTTCAAGAAACCAACATGTGGGAGATAATCTAGAAGATCTCTTTCGAATACGTATTACTAACCACCTGCGATGAGATTGACATGATAAATAGAGATAGCAAATTAATACGAGTGAACAGAAACAGAGATATATACAGTCTGCTTAATTTAGTCCCTGTTGTTGTTGTTGGATGGCCCAACAACATCGACTTTGCGAGGACGCTTCTTGCCATTGACCGTTATCTTTTCATTACCGCCGTCGTCGTCATCGTCGCTGCCGTCGACGTCATCCTCCTCCTCATTCGACCATTCCTCCTCATCACCATCATCGTCCTCCGATGGCTCCTCGTCCGCTGGTTGTCGTCAGACGACTCTAGAGGCGGCGTCCCTTCTATGATCCAGATATAATCAAGGTCTGGGTTCGATGCGAGACTCATGGGAGACGAGCGAGATGATTCCGATGTTGACCTATCATCGGGCGCCAGACTGCTGGCCGAACTGTCGTCCTCGTTGTCTCTCGACATGGATGCGGTCTTATAAAAACCGTGAGAAAGCGAGATTGTAGAGTGTGTGCAAGTGTGTGGTGCGGCCTCCCAAGGATGATGAAGATGGTGGACACTTAAGCGGTGTATGCAAAGAAAAGGAATGCCAATTGAAGCGGGGGTTGACGTATTATCTAACCGCTGATATAATCAACCACAATTATTTTTACCCAATCACTCCAAATTGCCAGGGTTGTGTAGTTCTCCATGTGATAATTAATTACGCACACGCGTTGGAGCATCCAAATATGAAACAAGGATTTTTCATACTACTTCTACTCCCTCCGTACCGGCGACCTAGGTGGGGGAAAATGAGAGAAATTGATGATTATTTGGTAATCAACACCATTGTGTGCAGGGAATTGACCATTGCATGCATGTCATGCTAAGTAGTCTAAAGTCATTGATTGCATACTAGCCGCAAGACTCCTATTGGTTGATTTCCTTTTTCAGGAAAAAAAACAAGGAATGAGTTTTAGGATTATGCACCGGTACTGGTACGAATGGAGTAGGACAGTTGGCAAGCAATACATTAAGCTCTTCTTATTGATGAAGCCAGTAATAATCAAACTACAAAGGAAAAGAAAAAAGACAAAGGAAAATATCTACACGAATCTTCGCGTAACATCAATAGCATAGGACCTAGATGTGCATTACTTAGAGCACATCTAGATGTGCTTTAGCAACACTGTCAAACAAAGCCCCTAATCATCATTGCAAACAGCGCATAGAACATGGCTAATGCGACAACCACAACTACACATGCTAGTTTCTTCTTGTCTCTTGCTTTCATCTGTTGCTTGTGATTGATTCTTTCTTGCTTCATCGTACTGATTGTACATTCTAGATCAGCTAGTTTCTTCATCAACTTTATGTTATCTCCTGCGAGCTTGGTGATAATACTCTGAGCCCTGCCATGCCATTGTTCATCCATCCAGCTAACAATGGCACAAGCCTCATATCCTTGCAAATGTTAAATAGTATTCAGGATGAGAGGTGGCATTAACACAAGTAAAATGATGAACTTAGCACTAACCTCTAAGGGGCAACTGAGAAACCGCCTGCCAATGTTTAATCCCTCTGTGCATACATGTCGAGCGGGAGTGTGCCGTGCAAACAACTCAGCTTTTGGTACTTCTCGGTGGCCCAAAATTCGGAGTCAAACTCATGTTGCGGGAGTCTAGAGTCATGCTTCGGATCCGGTGAAAGATCACTTTCCTAGGGGGGTCATTCAGGATGGATTCAGCAAGGAGCTACTTTGGACATGCTAAAAAAGATCAGGATAGATTGGAACATGACAGGATGATTCAGATCCATAGTACACCTACCTTCTGATGACCTTAGGCAAGTGCCCGGCGGTGACCTCCGTCGTGGCGGCGCTACCAAGAGCGACGATACGAGCAGGAGCAGCTGCACCAAAACCATCAGCACCACTCGTCCGCATTCCCCCAATGTCAGTGCCACGCGAAGAAATTTGGAGGCTATCTAGGGATTTGGGGGAAATGGGGGAAACTGTGGGGATAAGCTAATGGTCGGGAACTACTTATGGCACTATATGTGGTATGTGGCACACTATTTATACATGTCATTTGTGTTATGTATTACAACTTCACACTCGATTTCCGCACCAAACCGTGTGAGAAGACAACGTAGGTGAGACACGGTTGCTGTGACATAACCATATGTGATGTACTACCATGTACATATAATTGAGTTACAGTGATACCGTGTAAACAACCGGTATGCGGATATCTGTCAAAAAAATAAAAAGCCACTCTGCAGATAGAGATGGAGGCTGCCTAGGTAGTGGCTACTGGATAAGAGGTCAATCCTCGGTCGGTGGGCGGTGGCGGCGTCATAGGAGGTCAATCCTCGGTCTGCGGTGGGAGATAGGAGGACCTCAACCATCGAGGTCGGCGGCGGCGTGATTGGAGCACATCCATCGTGGCCGATGGCGGGATAGTGGAGATCGAACTTCAGGCGGTAGCCCCACTAAGCTTTGCTCCTCGACCCAGCTGTCTCGATGTGCTGCCGCACCACGCTTCTCTGTCTGCTGGGTGGAGGTCGCCGCGCGGCTTATTAATTAGGGTATTCTTTTCATGGGTGGCTTAAATAAGGTATCCAATTCCTAAGGGTAGTGTTGTAGTACTCTACGTGTAAATTGAATGGCCATTAATTTTTGTCATTGCACGCCTGGATAACAATATGGTGCGCCCTCAGTAATTACTAAAATAAAACCTTGTGATTTATGCAAGCATCTTTGGGCATCAGTTAATCTGTGTATTAATGTTGTTGTTTTGTTTTTAGTCACCCTCCGTGTGGTGCAGATGGAACGATCTAAATGGATGATGAATCAGAGAAGCTCAGATTTTATGAGTGGCGTGGTGGAGTTCATGAATTTGGCTGAAAGTACAAAGAAGAGAATTGGTGATGAGGATTACATCATGTTTCCATGTACTCATTGTGTCAATACAGAGTCATGTGAAGTTGCAGATGTCGATTGGCACTTATTCTCTCGGGGATTCATGGATGAATATACACGTTGAACCAGACACAATGAATTGCAGGTCATGGATGAATATACCCAGGGCTGCGAGATGCCAAACCCCGGTCAGTGTCACATGGATGTTGAATCTAACATCGGAGCGGAGGCGTCAAGCTACCAATGGAACACCGGAAAGCCGAAACACCCACTGGAAAACCAAGATGGCAAAGCAGACGACGACGATCTTGATATGCCATATTTTGCTGCTATGATTGCAGACTTCAAGGGCCCCGAAAAGGATATGATTGGGTACAAGGATCTGCCAACCATTGATGTGGACTCCAAGAAAGAACTGTATCCAGGTTGGAAAAAGAAAAATTCCAAGTTGAGTGCCACCCTGACGCTTCTTAGATTTAAAGCAGCAAACAGTCTATCAAACAAGGGCTTCACAAAGTTGTTAGGTCTTTTCAAAGAAATTCTTCCGAAAGATAATGTGCTCCCCAGAAGCACGAACGAAGCGAAAAAAATTGTTTGCCCATTGGAACTTGAAGTACAAAAGATACACGCTTGTGCGAATGATTGTATATTGTACCGTGGTGAGTACAAAGATTTGCGTGCATGTCCCACATGCAAGCACGCATGATACAAGCACATCAGAGCAAATGGCAAGTACAAATTGGACGACGAGTTCAAGACAGGAATCCCGTTCAAGGTTGTTTGGTACTTGCCTTTAATTCCAAGGTTGAGGCGTTTGTTTGCAAACCCTAGACAGGCAAAGAGGTTGCAGTGGCATCGTGATGAGCGAACAGCGGATTAATATATGAGGCACCCGAAAGATGGGGCTTGGTGGGAATTAATCGACAACAAGTTTGAAGACTTTGCCAAGGATACTAGAAGTATAAGGCTCGGGGACTGTACCGGCGGGATGAATCCTTTTGGCGATATGAGCACCAATCACAGCACATGGCTGATATGTCTTTAACATATCAATAATTTTTTATTGTTCCATGCTATTATATTATCAACTTTGGATGTTTTATATGCATGAATATTCTATTTTTTTGAACTAACTTATTAACCTAGTGCCAGTGCCAGTTTCTGCTTTTCCTTATTTTTGAGCTTCACAGAAAAGGAATACCAAACGGAGTCCAAATGGAATAAAGTTTCTGCGATGATTTTTCTTTAACCAAAAGATATCCAGAGGACTTGGAGTCCAAGTTAGAAGATCCCCGAGGCAGCGACCAGCCAGGGAGCGCGCCCTAGGGGGCGCCCTAGGGCTTGTGGCCCCCTCGTGGACCCCTTGGCCCTATTCCTTGGCCTATATATTCTCAAATATTCCCAAAACCCTAGAGGGACAGACGAAAATACTTTTCCACCACCGCAAATCTCTGTTCCTGGGAGATCCCATCTGGAGGCCTTTTCTGGTATTCTGCCGGAGGGGGATTCGATCATGGAGGGCATCTACATCAACCTTGCTACCCCTCCGGTGATGCATGAGTAGTTTACCACAGACCTACGGGTTCATAGCTAGTAGCTAGATGGCTTCTTCTCTCTCTTCGATCTTCAATACAATGTTATCCTTGATGTTCATGGAGATCTATTGGATGTAATCTTCTTTTGCGGTGTGTTTATTGACATCCGTTGAATTGTGGATGTATGGTTAGATTATCTATGAATATTATTTGAGTCTTCATTGAACTCTTTTATGCATGATTAAGATTGCTTTGTATTTCTCATCGATCTATCGATTTGGTTTGGCCAACTAGATTGGTTTTTCTTGCAATGGCAGAGGTGTTTTGGGAAGGGTTCAATCTTGCGGTGTCCTCACACTGACATAGTAGAGGTATCAAGGAACGTATTGTATTGTTGCCATTAAGGGTAACAAGATGGGGTTTATATCATATTGCATGAGTTTATCCCTCTATATCATGTCATCTTGCTTAAGGTGTTACTCTGTTTTTAACTTAATACTCTAGATGCATGATGGATAGCGGTCGATGAGTGGAGTAATAGTAGTAGATGCAAGCAGGACTCGGTCTACTTGTCACAGATGTGATGCCTATATTCATGATCATTGCCTTAGATATCATCATAACTTTGCACTTTTCTATCAATTGCTCGACAGTAATTTGTTCACCCACCATATGCTTTCTTCGAGAGAGAAGCCTCTAGTGAAAACTATGACCCCTGGATCTATTTCCATGTTTAATTTTCAGATCTATAAAACCCAAAACCCAAAAATAACTTGATGCAATTATTTTATTTTTACTCTATTTAGCTTTTTAAATTTAGTTTTAATCTATCTCTATCAGATCTCACTCGTGTTCATGACTGTGAAGGGATTGACAACCCCTTTTCTGTGTTGTGTGCAAGTGTTTATTAGTTTGTGCAGATGCATAGAATGGAGACTTTCTTGTGCCTCCTACTGGATTGATACCTTGGTTCTCAACTGGGGGAAATACTTATCTCTACTTTGCTGCATCACCCTTTCCTCTTGAATCAAAAAATCAATGCACGCTCAAGAAGTAGCGGGAAGAATTTCTGGCGCCGTTGCCGTGGTGGTCTACATCAAGCCTACCACGTACTTGTCATAAACTCTCATCTCTTGCACTTACATTATTGCCATGCGCCTCTCATTTTCATCTCCCCCACTTCTAAAACGTTTTCAGAAAAACACAAAAATATTTTTCTTTTTATTCACCCTTTTTACCGTTCGTCTTTTTTTGCTTGTGTGCTAGATTGCTTGTTTTGCCATCATGTCTGGTCCGTCTACCACTATTAGTACCTCCGAAAGTGAGGTTCTCAATTTTAAACAAAGGGAAGGATCAAGTTTAAAAGATGCTTGGTATAGAATTCGCAATGCTCAAAATAGATCCACTCTCATGCAATCCACTATCGTTCTCCTCCGTAATATTTATGTGGGTATTACCGCTTGGTATAGATTTGTGCTAGACACCATCACAGGAGGAAATTTCTTGGGTAGCCACACTTTTGATGCTTATAATGATATGAATGATTTGGTAGGCTCACCCCCGCTTATGGTCAAAGAAAATGTTTTAACTTTGGAACATGTGATGCAAAGGCTTGATATTATCAAGAATAAAATTTCTACCGTAGAACTTATTGAAAATTTGGATAAAAAGGTCCACAATCACATAACTCAATTTGTATTGAAAGTAGGAATTGCTTTATAAACTCTAGAAGAAAAGGAACCCCTAGTCAAAGAGAAAATAAATCAAGATTTCATTAGAATTTTCGAGTTAGAGGGTGTCATTAGCAACTTGGGTTCCGCTTTTGGCTCTGTTAAAACTACTCCAAAATTTTCTCCTACTAAAGCTACTAAGTTTGTTTATGTTCCTAAAAATAAAAGTGAATCGTCTAGTAAAGGGAACGAAGATCTAAAGATGATAGGTATTAATTCTAGTTTGATCAATATCATGCAAGAGCTTATCACAATAGGTAAATTGCTTGATTTCTTACCTAGGAGTGCGATCATCAATAAACCCAATGAAACTCCTAAAGATTATGCAACCAATGGGATGAATACCAAAGATGACAATACCTAGATTGTTGCTTTTTGAGTAGCTAGGGGCGTTAAACAATAGCGCTTGTTGGGAGACAACCCAATTTTATGTTGGTTTTAATCTTTTTCTTGTTGTTCTTGAATAAATTTATCATCTAGCCTCTGGTTAGATGAGTTTTCATTTTTTTTTTAATTTAGTGTTTGTGCCAAGTAAGACCTTTGGGATGATGATTTGGAAGATAGTAGATTGGTTTTTTCGGGAAAATAGATACTTTTGCGTCCAATGTAAAAAAAAATCTGATTGCTCGAACGTGAAAAAACTCTGAATTGTTTACACGTTTCTGATCTACAAATTTTTGACGTTGTCCTAATTTTTCATATTTTTTAGAGATACAGAGGTTTCACCTTAATTTGCATCTTTATAGACTGTTCTGTCTTTGATAGATTCTGTTTTCATTGTGTTGTTTGCTTATTTTTATGCATCTATGGATAGTACCGAGGGGTATGCACCATCGAAAAGTTGGAATACAGTAGATATAACACCAATATAAAATAATAATGACTTCACAACAGTACCTACAAGTAAGGATTGAATTTGTTTCACTAACAGATCTCACGAGTTTTCTGTTGAGTTTTGTGTTGTGAAGTTTTCAAGTTTTGGGTAAAGATTTGATGGACTACAGAATAAGGAGTGGCAAGAGCCTAAGCTTGGGGATGCCCAAGGCACCCCAAGGTAATATTCAAGGACAACCAAACATCTAAGCTTGGGGATGCCCCGGATGGCATCCCCTCTTTTGTCTTTAATCCATCTATATATTTACTTGAGACTATATTTTTATCCACCACATGATATGTGTTTTGCTTGGAGCGTCTTGTATTATTTGTGTCTTTAATTTTTAGTTTGCCACAATCATCCTTGTTGTACACACCTTTTGAGAGGGACGCGCATAATCGTGAATTTATTAGAAAACTCTATGTGCTTCACTTATATCTTTTGAGCTAGGGTAGTTGGTCTAGTGCTTCACTTATATCTTTTTGAGCTCGACGGTGATGTTATTTTGAAGAAATTGATGAACTCTCATGCTTCACTTATATTATTTTGAGTGTCTAATAACAGCATGGCAATTTGCTTGGATTGTTAATTTAGTCCTAATATGATAGGCATCCAAAGGGGATATAATAAAATCTTTCATAAAGAGCATTGAATATATGAGAAGTTTGATCTTGCAATTGTTTTGAGATATGAAGATGGTGATATTAGAGTTATGCTAATAATGAATTGTGTAGTTTAATAAATAATTGTGTTAAGGTTTGTGATTCCCGTCGCATGCACGTATGGTCTTCTAGTTATGTGATGAAGTTTGAGCGCGATTTATTCTTGATTGTCTTGAAAGTCAAGAGTGCGCGATGGTTAACTCCTACCAACCTCTCCCCTAGGATCATGCGTAGTAGTACTTTGATTCGAGGTCTAATAAACTTTTTGCAATAAGTATGTGAGTTCTTTATGACTAATGTTGAGTCCATGGATCATACGCACTCTCACCCTTCCACCTTGCTAGCCACTCTAGTACCGCACAACTCTAGCCGGTGAATTAAACCCACCTATTACCCTTACACAAAACATCCACCATACATATCTATTATGTCATTTTCATAGCCATTCCGATATATATTGCCATGTAACTCCACCGTTTTGTCATTATGAGTTTGAGTCACCTTGAGTTGTAAGTAAATAAAAGTGTGATGATCATCATTATTAGAACATTGTCCCATGTGACGTTAAATAAAAGAGGCCAAAGAGCCCAAAATAATAATAATAAAAGTCTCCAAGAAAAGAGGAGTCTAAAAAAATCAGATAAAAAGAGAGAAGGGGCAATGTTACTATCTTTTTCCACACTTGTGCTTCAAAGTAGCACCATGTTCTTCATGATAGAGATTCTCCTATTTTGACACTTTCATATATTACTAGTGGGAATTTTTCGTTATAGAACTTGGCTTGTATATTCCAACGATGGGCTTCCTCAAATGCTCTAGGTCTTTATGAGCAAGCAAGTAGGATGCACACCAACTTAGTTTTCTTTTTGAGCTTTCATACACTTATATCTCTAGTGCATCCATTACATGGAAATCCCTACTCACTCACATTGATATTAATTGATGGACACCTCCATAGTCCATTAATTTGCCTAGTTGATGTGAGACTTTATCCCTACTTTCTTCTACTACCACCTTCTATTCCACCTATAGTGCTATATCCATGGATCACGCTCATGTATTGCATGAAGAGTTGAAAAAGCTGAAGCGCGTTAAAAAGTATGAAACAATTGCTTGGCTGACACCAAGGTGGTCATGGTTTATACTTTGTGTTGAGAAGAGGGAGCATAACAAGACTATATGATTTTGTAGGGATAACTTTCTTTAACAACGTTATTTTTGAAGCTTCATAATTTTCTTTCTTGTATGCTTGAAGTATTATTGTTTTCACGTCAATGAACTGTTATTTTGAATCATACGTATCTAAACATCCATGCCAAATAAAGAATAAACACATTGCTAAATATGTTAGGTAGCATTCCACACCAAAAATTCCGTTTTTATCATTTACCTACTCGAGGACGAGCAGGAATTAAGCTTGGGGATGCTTGATACGTCTTTAACGTATCAATAATTTTTTATTGTTACATGCTATTATATTATCAACTTTGGATGTTCTATATGCATGAAATATTCTATTTTATATTATTGCTGGGACTAACTTATTAACCTAGTGCCCAGTGCCAATGCCAGTTTAAGTTTTTTTTCCCTATTTTTAACTTCAAAGAAAAGGAATATCAAACAGAGTCCAAACAGAATAAAAATTTCGTGATGATTTTTCTTGGACCAGAAGACATCTAGAGGACTTGGAGTCCAAGTCAGTAGATCCCCGAGGCGGCGACAAGCCAGGGGGCGCATCCTAGGGGGCGCCCCTAGGGCTTGTGGCCCCCTCGTGGACCCCCTGGCCCTGTTCCTTGGCCTATATATTCTCAAATATTCCCAAAACCCTAGAGGGACAGACGAACATAATTTTCCACCAACGTAGGTCTCTATTCCTATGAGATCCCATCTAGAGGCCTTTTCCGATACTCTGCCGGAGGGGGATTCGATCACGGAGGGCATCTACGTCAACCTTGCCGCCCCTCTGATGATGCGTGAGTAGTTTACCATAGACATATGGCTTCTTCTCTCTCTTTGATCTTCAATACAATGTTCTGCTCGATGTTCTTGGAGATCTATTCGATGTAATCTTCTTTTGCGGTGTGTTTGTCGAGATCCGATGAAATGTGGATTTATGATCAGATTATCTATGAATATTATTTGAGTCTTCTCTGAACTCTTTTATGGATAATTAAGATAGATTTGTATTTCTCTTCGATCTATCAATTTGGTTTGGCCAACTAGATTATTTTTTCTTACAATGGGAGAGGTGATTTGTGATGAGTTCAATCTTGCGGTGCCCTCACCAAGTGACATAGTAGGGGTAGCAAGGCACGTATTGTATTGTTGCCATTAAGGGTAACAAGATGGGGTTTATATCATATCGCATGAGTTTATCGCTGTACATCATGTCATCTTGCTTAAGGCGTTTCTCTATTTGTAACTTAATACTCTAGATGCATACTTGATAGCGGTCGATGAGTGGAGTAATAGTAGTAGATGCAGGCAGGAGTCGGTCTACTTGTCACGGACGTGATTCCTATATTCATGATCATTGCCTTAGATATCGTCATAACTTTGCGCTTTTCTATCAATTGCTCGACCGTAATTTGTTCACCCACCGTATGCTTTCTTCGAGAGAGAAGCGTCTTGTGAAAACTATGGCCCCTGGGTCTATTTCCCATCTTATATTTTCAGATCTATAAAACCAAAAACCCAAAAATATCTTGCTGCAATTATTTTGTGTTTAATTTATTTAGCCTTTTATTTTAGTTTTAAATATATCTCTATCAGATTTCACTCTTGTTCGTGACCATGGAGGGACTGACGACCCCTTTTTCGCGTTGTGTGCAAGTGTTCGTTAGTTTGTGCAGGTGCATAGATTGGAGACTTGCTTGTGCCTCCTACTGGATTGATACCTTGGTTCTCAACTGAGGGAAATACTTATCTCTACTTTGCTGCATCGCCATTTCCTCTTCAAGGAAAAAATTAACGCAGGCTCAAGAAGTAGCAATGGCTGGTGCTTTTGTGCATATATAACCTAGCTCCTTGGTTGTGCATGAAGAAAAAATACATTATGATTTCAATTATTATCCAAGGCCCAAAGCAACCTGGAAACGACATCGACATTTACTTTCAACTACTGGTAGAAGAACTGCTGACAGTGTGGGTAGATGCGCCTGTTGTAAAATGTTATGATGCTTACAAAAGGAGATTTTTGATCTACATGCGATGCTGCTGCACGCCATTCAAGATATGCCGTCATTAGGCAACACATCGGGGCAGAAAAAAAAGGGAGATGTAGGGTGTGTCACATGCATGGATAGGAAAGCTAGTAGATTTCTTCCGAACTCGCATTAAACCATGTATTTGCGTCATCATAGGTTCTTACGGAGAAATCACTGATACCGAAAAATGAAAGCTGAATTTGATGGTACGGCAGAGGTAGATGTGGGCCCAAGACCCTATGCTAGGGAGGTGGTCCACAACATGGCTAAAGAAATTAATGTTGTGCTTGGCAAGAAGAAAGCTTTCATGGTAAAACAAACACCCAAGGGTCAAGTGTTTAAGAAGAAATCGATGTTCTAGAAATTACCTTACTGGGAGATTCTACGTGTACGTCACCGCATCGATGTCATGCACGTAGAGAAGAACGTATGTGAAAGCATCCTTGGTACTCTACTCAAGATTAAAGGTAAAACAAAGGATGGTGACGATGCACGGCTCGATATGCTTGTTGATCAATCAAAACGCAAGAGTGAAGCAGAAGATGATAACAAATTCATCCATGCTCGCCAGCGTTACAATTTCAGTACAAAAGAAGCAACAAAGTACTTCACCTATTCGTTGTCAGTTAAGACACCCTCTTCCTACTCTGCAAACATCTGAAGTCTCGTGGATGTGAGCTCAGGTAAAATGAAGTTGGGACACATGAAGTCACATTATTGCCACATATGTTGACACAAATCCTCCTGGTTGTGACAGCCTGGCTTATTAGGGATGATAGACTACTCACATCAATAAGGAATTCCTTCTTTTCTGAGAGGCCATTCAGACAGAACTCCGAAGTTAAGCGTACTCGGCTTGGAGTAGTTTCAGGATGGGTGACCGACCGGGAATTTGCTCCCGGGTGCGCACGAGTGAGGACAAAGTGCGCAAAAAAGACTAGTATTGATCTGTGAGGTCAGTCTAGATCCCTCCAGGAGTAACGACCACCGGCGGTTGTGTCCGAGGTATTACAAGTTGGTATCAGAGCCGACCCTCGCGGTTACATGGATGTTTGCGGACATGTGTGTGGTCATGTTATTCATGACGTTTGTGACCCATCGTGGCACACGGCATGGCACATGTACCGGACTGGATGCACAGACATATGTGACAAGAGGGAACGTTCCTGTGGCCCGACGAGGACGTTGGTTCCTCTGAGTGAGGGTGTATGTGATAGCCTGGCTTATTAGGGATGATAGACTACTCATATCAATAAGGAATTCCTTCTTTTCTGGGATCCCATTCGGACAGAACTCCGAAGTTAAGCGTGCTCGGCTTGGAGTTGTTTCAGGATGGGTGACCGACCAGGAAGTTGCTCCCGGGTGCGCACGAGTGAGGAGAAAGTGCGCAAAAAAGACTAGTATTGATCTGTGAGGTCAGTCTAGATCCCTCCAGGAGTAACGACCACCGGCGGGTGTGTCCGGGGCGTTACACCGGTGGCCATCAGGAATCTGATGGACACAGATATAAGAAACACACTCATTGAGCTCTGTGATTTCTTCAACCAACTATGGCAAAACGTTATAGATCGTGAAGAGTTGGATCGTACGCAAGAGGATATTGCAAGAATATTGACCAACCTAGAGATGTTTTTCCCACCGTCATTCTTTGATGTCATGGTCCATTTCACTGTCACGTTGTCGACGAGATAAAGTATTGTAGTCCTGTGTTTCTTCGCAACATGTATCCCTTCGAGCGGTTCAAGGGAATACTAAAGCACTATTGTCGGAACTGAAACCATTCCAGAGGCAAGCATCTTACAAGGTTATACCGCGGAGTGATGGGCCTTGAAACCCTCGTTGGTTACCCCAAGTGGAAGGTGTAAGATGCAGTATGTAGAAGTGTTTTCCCTTAGCAAAGATGCCAAGGTTCGAATCCCCAGAGACTCCTAGGTTCAACAAGTAGGTGTCAACTGCTAACGGCGCAATTAGCAATCAACGTGGACCTGCACACAGATACAAATAACTTTGCTCCCAACGAGTACAGAGAGGTTATCAATCCCTCCGGCCTTGCAGTTCACAAAGGATTAAAAGCAATGATAGTAGTGATAGATAGTGTTTTGCAATAGTAAGTAAAAGCGAAAAGTAAATAGCGGATGTGATCAATGATGGTAATATGGACCGGAGTCACATGATGTTCACTAGTGATGTCTCTCTCCCAAAAGACGATAAAACAGCTATGTGAGGTAAACGAATTACAGCTGGGCAATTGACAGGACCACGAACGCAAACCAATGCTGACTACATTGCAAGAAAGGTTGAGGTTCAAAGCATGGGCGGTACGCCAAAGTAAGTAGACCGAAATCCATCAATATCTACTACTAATCATCCACCTTGAGATATCTATCCAGAACATCTCGCTGGTATTAAGTTGCGAGCCCCACCCATAGTGTAAACTCAAAGCAACAGACAACTGCATTAAAAGAACTTTGCGTAAAGTAAACAATCCTTGCACCCGCGGGCACAAGCACCGTTGTTTTCCCCCTTGTGGCAACAGCACATCCCCTAGACTCATGTTTCTGTCACTCAAGCTAGTCATCGAGGGGCATGAACCCACAATCAAGCATAACGTTCCCTCTTGGAGTCACTATGTATTACTTGGCCGAAGCAATAAATAACAACGGAGAACATGCAAGAATTACTTATGAACATAAATATAAAAGAGGTGAATCAAATATATTACTCAAGATCAATCTGAACATAATCTCATAATCCATCGGATTCCAGCAAACTCAACATAGCAACAGCATAAGGATTACATATGTGCCTCGATCATGTAGGGCAGCTCACGATGACTAATTAGTGAAGCACAAGAACGGGAGGAGAACATCACATAGCTACTGGTCATGGACCCATGGTCCAAGGGAGACTACTCACGAGTCATCCGGGAGGCGTCCATGGTGGTGGAGAAGCTCCCGGTGGTGATCCTCCCCTCCGGCAGGGTGCCGGGAAGAGTTCTCCTGGTGCTCCCGATCTTGGAAGCGGCGGCGGCGGCGGAACAGAGATGGGATCGTGAAAAGAGTTCCTGTTTTGAGGGTTTCAGAGGACGCTTTAAATATATGCCAAAGGGGAGCGTCAGGGAAGCTTCGGGGGGCCCAGGCGCCCCCCCCCCCCCC
>LR738715.1:285144466-285174397 GCA_902687465.1 Secale cereale | reverse complement strand
GGTTTCGGTGGCCTCCTGGGGGAGGCCATATAGGAGGGTGTGGTGGGCCGGCCTGGGTGGGCCACGGCCCGGTGGGAGGGGGGTAGCTGTGGGCGGCCTGGTTGGGCCGAGGCCCAGTTGGGCCGCGGGGGGAGGTTTTTATTTTATTTTAGTTTAGGATTTATTTTTATTTATTTTCCTGTTTTAGTTTTAATTTATTTAAAACACTTAGGCATTTTTAGAAATTGCAAAACCTACACCAAAATTAATGGTGCAATATTTAGCACCGCATGAACATTTTTGTTTTACTTTTGGAAAACTTTTATTGTTGCATTTATATTTGGATTTTTAATTCGAACGGGTTTTCGATAACAGCGAGATTATCAACAGTAACACGATGACGTGTCACCATTAACGTGGGATTACTGTAGCTTAATTATCCGGGCGTTACAGTCTTAAATATGCGTGAGCATACGCCAAGTCAATCAAAATAAATTCTCGAAGGAAGATATTACTAAACCATACCACATCATAGGCAAACAAATCAAGTTGGTATTCCAATAACACATTGGGAATCCCCCAGCTATTTGAGACTAACCATAAGAAACCTGAACTACTAAGCACCATTATGCACGTAGCATCTTTATCATAGACATATTAACCAATGCAACGGAAGCAAACTCTCTTAATAAGGTGAGCATGGTAATTTAAGAGAGTTCAAGCAACCAACTAAACAAAAGCTCTTGGAAAAGATAAGCATGAATACTAAGAGCAGAGCATGATAGTAGCTATTTAAAAGACAAAGAACACACACAGCAAATATAGATATGAAAATTCTATGTTATGTTCTAGGTAGAAGTGGAGCGTGTTTCTCTCCCACATAAAGGAATGCTGAGTTCCGACTCGTTATGAAAAACTAAAAAGAAAACTAAAAGCAAGACGCTCCAAGCATAGCACATAACACATGAACTGATAAAAATATAGTGAAACGAAAGACGAACTGATAATGTTGATGGAAAAGGGGATGCACGGGGGCATCCCCAAGCTTAGACGCTTGAGTCTCCTTGAATATTTCTTGGGGGTGCATGGGGCATCCCCAAGCTTGAGTGCTTGACACTCCTGAATCTTTTTATCATCTTCCCTCGCACACTTGAAAACTCCCTTCATACACAACTCATCATAATCTGATTAGCGAGGTTAGTACCCTTAATAAAATAATTATACCTTGCTGGAAATAAACATATTCTTGAAGTTATACTGTTTCTCAAGATTGCCAAAAGGTTTTTGCAAAGAAAAAGCAAGCTCTTGGTTTGCAAACTGAAGGAAAGGCAAAACAGGACAGAATCTGTGAAAAACATAACAGCAGGTAGTAATCGATCTGTTCGGGATACTTCTGCAACTCAAATCAAAAAACTCAGAACAGACGCACGAAAGACAATTATATAGAGAAAGCTTTCGAAAAAATTCAGACCAAAAAGATGATCTGGTGATTTTATACGAATTTTTCTATCCAAGGACAGAATCTGTTTCCTGGACAGCACCTCACTACTTTTGAACTTTCTAGCAGTCAGAGGCTATACTTGGCACAAATATGAGAAGTAAAGATACAATGATGATGCTACAGCAGTAAACAACATCAAGACACAACAAAAGCAAAAAAAATATTCATGTGGGCTGCCTTCCAAAAGCGCTTTCTTTTATGCCTTTAAGCTAGGCATAATGCATAGATCAAGTTTTATCAAGAGTAAAAGAATAGCTAGCCCGTACAACGGACTCAAAAGGTAACTTGATCTTCTTTCGAGGGAAGTGTTCCATCCCTTTCTTGAGAGGAAACTGAAATTTTATATTACCCTCTTTCATGTCAATGATAGCACCAACGGTGCGTAAAAAGGGACGTCCCAAAATAATTGGACATGAAGGATCACATTCAATATCCATAATAGTGAAATCAACGGGAACATAATTATCATTAACAACAATAAGAACATCGTCGATCCTCCCCAAGGGTTTCTTTATGGATGAATCAACGAGACGAACACCAAAAGAACAAGAATCATAAGGTTTCAATTTAAGCATATCATATATCCTTTTGGGCATAACAGAGGTACTAGCTCCAACATCACACAATGCATAGCAAGAGAAGTCATTCAAATTAATTTTTATCATAGGATCCCAACCATCTTCTAGCTTTCTAGGTATGGAGGCTTCTACTCTAAGTTTCTCCTCCCTAGCTTTGATGAGAGCATTAGTGATATGCTCTGTGAAGGCAAGGTTAAGCGTGCTAGTGCGGGGGTCTCTAGAATTCTTGTGAAGGAGATCAATAACTTCGGTAAGAGTGCAATTATCAAAATCAAGGTCACGAGCATCAAGTAAAGTGGTAGTAGTATCCTTTAGGTTCACATGTTTGGTAGTTTCTATAGTCATAGCATCACCATTAATAGGTCCATTGGGACCAGGAGTACATTGGGTGCTAAGAGTTTGAACATCCTCAATAACTTGGATAGTAGCAACAGTGTGGTGGGTAGGAAGGCTCTTAATTCTATCCTCTTCCTCCCTTAGGGATGCAACCACTTCGGGTTTAGCTGCCATTTGGTTTATCAAAGTGGCCTGTGTGTGGGACATGTTGGAAACTTGGGTCTCAATGATAGTGAGTCTAGTCTGGAGGTTAGAAATCTCAATATTTATGTTCTCTAATCGTCTACTAATGTCTTGCAAGATAGCAGTATGCTCATTTAATTGCCTCGAGAAGGTTTTGTTTTGTTCATATTGGGTGTGCATGTAATTCTTAGTGGCCTTCTCTATTTCTAGCAGTTTCTCATAGCCAGGCAAATCTCTATCTTTTTGTATGGAGTTCTTGGTGCTAGGATAAGCATTGTTGTTCCCATAGGAATTAGAGGGGAATGGTCTAGGATTGTTACCAAAGTTACTCCTATAAGCATTGTTGTTAAAATTGTTTCTAGAGATAAAGTTCACATCTACTTGTTCTTGAGCAATCAAAGAATTTAAAGGAACATCACGAGGATCAACAGTAGATTGCTTAGAAAGTAGAGACATGATCAAGTCAACTTTTTCATTTAAGGAGGAAATCTCCTCGACAGAGTTTACCTTCCTACCTGTTGGAGCGCGTTCGGTGTGCCATTGGGAATAGTTGGTCATCATCTCATCGAGAAGCTTCGTGGCAGCACCAAGTGTAGTTGACATAAAAGTTCCTCCCGCGGCCGAATCTAACAAGTTCCGCGAGGTAAAGTTCAAGCCTGCATAAAAAGTTTGGATAACCATCCAAGTAGTCAAACCATGAGTAGGGCAGTTCTTGATAAGAGATTTCATGCGTTCCCAAGCTTGGGCAACGTGTTCATTATCCAATTGTTTAAAATTCATTATGTTACTTCTAAGTTGGATAATTTTAGCAGGTGGATAGTATTTTCCAATAAAAGCATCTTTGCACTTGTCCCATGAATCTATGCTATTTCTAGGCAAAGACTGAAACCAAATTTTAGCTCCTCCTCTCAAAGAGAAAGGAAAAAGCTTAAGATTAACAATATTACCATCTATTTCTTGGTACTTTTGCATATCGCAAAGTTCAACAAAGTTGTTTAAGTGTAAAGCAGCGTCATCTCCAGCACCGGAGAATTGATCTTTCATGACTAAGTTCAGTAAAGCAGGTTTAATTTCATATGAAGGTGCTGAAGTGGCAGGTGTAGTGATAGGTGTGCTGATAAAGTCATCGTTGTTGTGACTAGTGAAGTCACGCAACTTGGTGTTCTCGGTGGAACCCATAGTAGCAAGCAAGCAAGATAACTATTTTTGTGATTTTCGATAAAAGGTACTAAAGCAAAATTTGAAAGGTAAACTAACAAGACTAAAAAGCAAAGGTAAAAGATAGCATGCAACTCCCCTATCCTGAAGAGTGGAGTCCCCGGCAACGGTGCCAGAAAATACTCCTTGATGGGCCTCGAACCCCTCGTTGGTTACCCCAAGTGGAAGGTGTAACATGCCGTATGTAGAAGTGTTTTCCCTTAGCAAAGATGCCAAGGATCGAATCCCCAGAGACTCCTAGGTTCAACAAGTAGGTGTCAACTGCTAACGGCGCAATTAGCAATCAACGTGGACCTGCACACAGATACAAATAACTTTGCTCCCAACGAGTACAGAGAGGTTGTCAATCCCTCCGGCCTTGTAGTTCACAAAGGATTAAAAGCAATGATAGTAGTGATAGATAGTGTTTTGCAATAGTAAGTAAAAGCGAAAAGTAAATAGCGGATGTGATCAATGATGGTAATATGGACCGGAGTCACATGATGTTCACTAGTGATGTCTCTCTCCCAAAAGACGATAAAACAGCTATGTGAGGTAAACGAATTACAGCTGGGCAATTGACAGGACCACGAACGCAAACCAATGCTGACTACATTGCAAGAAAGGTTGAGGTTCAAAGCATGGGCGGTACGCCAAAGTAAGTAGACCGAAATCCATCAATATCTACTACTAATCATCCACCTTGAGATATCTATCCAGAACATCTCGCTGGTATTAAGTTGCGAGCCCCACCCATAGTGTAAACTCAATGCAACAGACAACTGCATTAAAAGAACTTTGCGTAAAGTAAACAATCCTTGCACCCGCGGTCACAAGCACCGTTGTTTTCCCCCTTGTGGCAACAGCACATCCCCTAGACTCATGTTTCTGTCACTCAAGCTAGTCATCGAGGGGCATGAACCCACAATCAAGCATAACGTTCCCTCTTGGAGTCACTACGTATTACTTGGCCAAAGCAATAAATAACAACGGAGAACATGCAAGAATTACTTATGAACATAAATATAAAAGAGGTGAATCAAATATATTACTCAAGATCAATCTGAACATAATCTCATAATCCATCGGATCCCAGCAAACTCAACATAGCAACAGCATAAGGATTACATATGTGCCTCGATCATGTAGGGCAGCTCACGAGGACTAATTAGTGAAGCACAAGAACGGGAGGAGAACATCACATAGCTACTGGTCATGGACCCATGGTCCAAGGGAGACTACTCACGAGTCATCCGGGAGGCGTCCATGGTGGTGGAGAATCTCCCGGTGGTGATCCTCCCCTCCGGCAGGGTGCAGGGAAGAGTTCTCCTGGTGCTCCCGATCTTGGAAGCGGCGGCGGCGGCGGAACGGAGATGGGATCGCGAAAAGAGTTCCTGTTCTGAGGGTTTCGGAGGACGCTTTAAATATATGCCAAAGGGGAGCGTCAGGGAAGCTTCGGGGGGCCCAGGCGCCCCCCCAGCGCGGCCCAGGGATTGCTTCCGGAACGCTGATTTTTTATATAATTTTTCTGGATTTTTCCTGGCAGTTCTCGTAACGTGAAAGCCTGAAATACAAAAACAGCCGAAAACAGAAACTGGCACTGGGGTGCACTGGATTAGTATGTTAGTCCAAATATGATCAAAAGTGTATGGAAGTGTATGAATATCATAGCAATATCACCCAAAAGTGGCATGGAGCAAGCAGAAATTATAGATACGTTTTGGACGTATCAACATCCCCAAGCTTAATTCATGCTCGTCCTCGAGTAGGTAAATGATAACAAGAATAATTTTTGTGGTGACATGCTATTAACCATATAGGACTTTCTCATAGTCATATGACAAAAGCTTATGAGACAATGATTCTATAGTAATTAAGTTGCCTCAAGAGAAAATCACAAATGACTGAAAGTTTTACAACATGACATTGAAGCATCAAATAGATTTGCAATGAACATGATGTGCAAATATGATAAAGTGATATCTAGCTTGCCCCCTTTAGTGATGCAAAACATAAATGCAGGGGCACCCTCAAGGTTTAGGTGATGACTAGATACAATGATTTCAAAATAAACGATATCACAATCATGCAAAAGACAATGCTACTTTGGGACAATGCACATTACACTCAGAATGACAATCATGCTCTCAGTAGTTGGTGCTTTTAAAAGAAGGTGGAGACTCAACATAAAAGTAAAAGAATGGTTATGTGCTAGAGCTTTTTATAGAAGCAATTTTGTCAACGGTAGTAGTACTTCATATGTGTCATGCATAAGACATCCTATAAGTTGCAAGCCTCATGCATCGAATACCAATAGTGCTCGCACCTTGTCCTAATTAGCTTGGATTTCCATGGGTTATCATTGCATTACATATGTTTCAACCAAGTGTCACAATGGGGTACCTCTATGCCACCTGTACAAAGGTCCAAGGGGATAAATCGCATTTGATTTCTCGTTTTTGATAGATCTCAACTTGAGGACATCCATACCGGGACAACATAGAAAATAGATGATGGACTCCTCTTTAATGCATAAGCATATTCTCATAAGAGATTGAGGATTAAGGTCCAAGCTAAAACTTCCACCATGATACATGGCTTTGGTTGGCGGCCCAATGTTCTTCTCTAACAATATGCATACTTATTCAACCCACAGCAAATCACCCTTACTTCAGACAAGACGAACATGCATAGCAACTCACATGATATTCAACAAAAGTGTGATAGTTGATGGCGTCCCCAAAAACATGGTTACCGCTCAGCGAGCAACTTATAAGAAATAAGATACATAAGCAACATATTCTTTACCACAATAGTTTTTAAGCTACTTTCCCATGAGCTATGTATTGCAAAGATTGAAGGTTTTAAAGGTAGCACATGTAATTAATTGGAGTGGCGGTGAATACCACATATAGGTAGGTATGGTGGACTCGTATGGCATAACTGGTTTAAAAGGATATGGATGCACAAGCAGTATTCCGCTTAGTACAGGTGGAGGTTAGCAAAAGACTGGGAGCGACCAACTAAGAGAGCAATGATGGTCATAATCATGCAGAGCGACAAAGCAACATTGAATCAGGCATGGTAGTTATATCGCTACTCAGAAATAAAAGATCATCAAGGCTTGACAGACTTTCTTTACAGTCTTAAATATGCGTGAGCATACGCCAAGTCAATCAAAAGAAATTCTTGAAGGAAGATATTACTAAACCATACCACATCATAGGCAAACAAATCAAGTTGGTATTCCAATAACACATTGGGAATCCCCCAGCTATTTGAGACTAACCATAAGAAACCTGAACTACTAAGTGATGACCCTCAACCGTAAGGGATCTGTTGCAGCGTTTTCGATAAGTAAGAGTGTCGAACCCAACGAGGAGCAGAAGGTATTGATAAGCGATTCTGAGCAAGAAATTGCTGCAAGCACTGAAAGATAACTTTTAGGGGTTTTCTCGATATAAGCAACAGGAATGTAATGGCGAGTAATGTAAAAGGTATTGAAAGTAACAAATGGCCCAATCCTTTCTTAGCAAAGGAGAGGCCTAGCAACTGAACTTATAAAGACTAAAGCGTTCTTGAGGACACACGGGAGAGGTAGTCATGTGCTTTCGTCATATTCCGTATCGATACTATGTTATGTGTTGATAAGTGTTGGTGGGTGGATCTATGCTAGTGCACTCTCTAGACTAAGATGAATGCACTCTTATGATTAAACACCTTGCAAGCATCCGCAAATACAAGATAGAATTTAAGGCAAAAGCCTAACCATAGCAATATGATCGAGGATCCATTATTCCCTTATGCAAAAGCGTGCGAACTGGGGTTCAGGTTTCTGTCACTCCGGCAACCCACCATAAGCATTCTTTATACACAATGCATTCCCCTAGGTCCTTAATAAGGCGAAGTGTTGGGTGTTCGACTCACACAACACCACTAGTAGAATGACAACACAACTTAAGTATCAAACAACACATATTACTTCAACAACATATGACTACTAACAACAAGACTTTCCCCATGTCCTCAAGAACTAAAGTAACTACTCACAAGACATAAAAGAGATCATGATCAGAGGGGATAAATAGGTGATAAACAATCTGGACATAACAATATTTCTCCAACAAAACTCAATAGCATTCACCACAAAGTAGTAATCAACACCGATGGAGTAGAGAGGATAGGTAGTACAAGTTACAACACGAGTTGCGATGGAAAGATGAGATTTGGATGAAGATGGAGATGGTGCTGGTGTTGGGGATGATGTTGATGATGATCTCGATGATGCCCGTGATGATGGTGATGACGATGGCGACGATCTCCCCTTCCGGGAGGTGATCTCTCCGGCGGAATCTGCCCACCGGAGATGCCCTTTTCTTCTCTGTAGGTTTCCGCCTCGAAGCGGCGGCGGAACTCCGTAAAAAGTCCCGTGCCTAGGGTTTTCGGGAGACGGAGAGCATATATGCAAAAGGGGGCGGCCAGAGGTGGGCCAAGGAGTCCAGGCGCCCCCCCGGCGCGGCCAGGGGGGGCGCCCCCAGGCCGCCTGGGCACCGTGTGGCCCCCCTCTGACTCCCCTTTTGCGTGTCTTCGTTATTCTTCTGAAAAACACGTCCCGTCAATTTTCAGGTAATTTGGAGGTGTTCTTCTTCAGCAACTTAGTATCCACTTTTTCCTGCTGAATCCTGTGTCTGCTGTTTCGACATCGGAAAGTTGCAAACTGTGTAAAATAGACCAAAACAACATAAGAACATCATCATAACGTGGAATATATCAATGAATAAGGATAAATTATAATATAAAATAGTGATGCATTTTGGACGTATCAACACCCCCAAGCTTAGACCTCGCTTGTCCCCAAGCGAAAATGAACTCGGTAAACCTGTCCACAAGTTTAGAGAGTGAAGTGTCGATAAATAGAATACGGACAAGAAGCATCATAGTCTCTTCACCAACTCAAATATCCTCAGCAACAATCTTCAACTCATAAGGCTCTTATGAAAAAGTGTCAACACTTATATTCGAAGGTAGGACCAATAGAAACTCATTATATCATAGCAAACATGTCCTTTGGTCAAGGAACAACAAATAATTTTAACTTTTGCTTTTGATGGGATTAATTGAAGCTTTTTGAAATAACAAGTTAATAAGCAAGAAGTGAAAGTGTTAACACAAAGGAAGATATTTGTCTTAGCTGGGCATGACAAACAACTTGCTTATCAAATGATAATGTCAACAAGGATATGGTATGACAAATCTTAATGCAGCTTTATATGCATGTATCCTTATCAACATCAAACATCTGCTCTCTTTGAGAAATAGAAGGAAGTAGGAATAACTGACTCAACTTAAAATTAAAAGATAGGCCCAGCTCTAGGGTAGTAGGGAAAACTCATGTGCTATCCTCAAATTAAACAGAATGAAAACAAATTTTTGAGAGGTGCATGATTTGTCAACGAATGCTAATAGATAACTCAGTTGCCTCTTGAACTGGACAAGTTTCGAGGAACGGCTCCCGTATGAGGACGATAACATCCTCTTATTCTCCTTTGTTTATCACTGCCAGAGTTTTCTGATTTCTCATGAACAAAGCGTGAAGGAGGGTTTGTTTATTATATTATTTTTAAGCCGGGCGCACTCAATGCGAGTTCCTGTTCGTATTATGGGTTTGCACATTATACATGCAATCCCGGGGTGAAGCTTGTCCAACTCAAAAAGGTCATGAATTAGCTACTACTTCCTCATGAGCTAAAGCAGAGGCACAAAATAAAAGATTTTGAACATTTAAGGATAACACATAAATTATATACTTTTAGGAGGTGGTAGTGTAGTACCACGAGTAGGTAGGTATGGTGGACTCATATGGAAGGTATTGGCTTAAGGGCATGGATGCACAAGCAGAATTCCGCTTAGTACAGAGTTAGGCTAGCAAAGGTTTTGAGAGAGCAGACAATTGATGATGACTAAGATGCAAAGCAATATAAAGCATGAACATTGAAATAAGCATAACACATCAAGTTGTCATCCTTGTCAACATAACACTTCAAGTATAATATCATAAAAGTTTTGGCTATGTTGATACTCTAAGAGAATCATGCTTGTTGTTATGACCAAAGCTATGTTTGCCAAGATTAAATAAAGTTTCATAGCCATACCTGACATAAGGTCAATACTCCCCATAAGAATCATCATATAAGGTCGATTGCATGAAGAGAATACCGAGTGCAGCAAAAAGGAACTGATAAACTTCTCATTAATATTCAATCATAGATGACTCCACACACACGGATACAATTCTTCACCAAGGGGGCGATAGACCTCAATGCACACACCTATCTCATATAATAACTTCCCTAGACATGATACGACTCTACTTGACTCCTGCAAGACACAAGGTAAAAGATAAAGATACTGGGCACTCCCCCAAGCTTGGAACAAGCCAAGGGAATGCCATTACCATGGAGGTTTCACTCATCATCTTTGTTAGCGTTGATCAAGTAGTTCTTGGCGAAACTCTTCCATGGAAGGGGTTCTCCAGTCTCATATGAGAAGCTCGTCTCCTGGATCCTGCATTCAGCACCCAAACCCATGTGTAGAAACCTTAGTTCATACTCACAGTTCTGGTTATGTAGATCATTAATTTGCCCCTGGAGTTCTGTGATTCTGTCTTCAACCGCGGCAATTCTTTCCCACATCTCCTTCATCTCCTTCAGAAAGTAGTTCTTTAGCTCGTTGGTGATGTCAAAGTTAGCTTCGACACCACGCTCGGTCATCTTCTTGTACTCGAAGACTTCCTGCTCCACCTCTTCCAGCCTGGCCTGAACTCTCCCCTCCTTGATAGGTCCCTTCAGATCTTCTTGATGAAGGACGCCTTCCTTCACCTGAACCACCTGAGGGTGCTTCTTCACCCGAGCGAGGTAAGGGTTGATGACGTTGACGACGAACGTGTCCTTGGGGGAACTTGGAGAAGCCATGGCACCTAAATTTAGCTGAAAGATCTCCTGGCAGAAACAGATCGAAGAGAAAACACGCGAAATCGCAAGATACGTTGCCGGAACAACCCGGGCAAATATATAGGAAAAAATTATGCACAGAAAGGAAGGTAACGGACCAAAGCGGGGTCGGAGTCGGGCACCAGGGTGCCCAGGCGGCCTGCCGGCGCGGCCCAGGGGGGCGCGCTAGGGGGGCGCCTGGACTCCCTGGTGGTCGTCTACGGCTCCACTTCGACTCGGAATTTTACTAATTTTTCAAAAACGCGTAATACGGAACTTTTATGATGTTTTGCGGTGTTTTCTTACCGTACTACGTACCTTTTCTTTATTCTGCTTCTGCTGGCGTCTGAAACAGGGCTGCAACATGTTCTTCGTGGGTTGTTGTGTATATTATATTCACATCAACATCGACAGGGTCTCCTGCTATGTAATGCTTAAGTCTTTGCCCATTCACAACTTGAGGTTTGGTGCCTTCAAAATTATTAATCTTAATTGCACCAGACCGATAAACTTCTTCTATATGAAATGGTCCTTCCCACCTGGAAAGTAGTTTACCTGGAGAAAACCTGAAACGGGATCTAAACAACAAAACTTTATCACCAACGTTAAATTCACGTTTCAGAATCTTCCTATCATGCCATCTTTTTACCTTTTCTTTGAACATTTTAGCGCTCTCGTAAGCTTCACTTCTCCATTCATCTAGAGAGGTCAAGTTCATGAGACGCTTCTCACCAGCTAGTTTTGGGTCAGCGTTAAGCTCTCTAACAGCCCAGAAAGCTTTGTGCTCTAGTTCTAATGGCAAATGGCAAGCCTTGCCATACACCATCTTATAGGGAGACATGCCCATGGGGTTTTTGTAAGCAGTTCTATATGCCCACAAAGCATCTCCCAGTTTATTTGACCAATCCTTCCTATTTCTATTTACTGTTTTCTGCAAGATCAACTTAATCTCTCTATTGGTGAGCTCAACTTGCCCACTAGTTTGAGGATGATAAGGTGAAGCAATTCTATGATTAACATCGTATTTAGCCAAAGCTTTTCTAAAAGCTCCGTGCGTGAAGTGTGATCCTCCATCGGTCATGAGGTACCTTGGTACACCAAACCTAGGAAATATTACATCCTTAAGCATTTTCAGGGATGTTTTGTGGTCAGCACTTTCAGTGGGGATTGCTTCAACCCACTTGGTCACATAATCAACAGCTACTAAAATGTGAGTGTACTTGTGCGAAGAAGGAAAAGGACCCATAAAATCGAAACCCCAACAATTGAAAGGTTCAATCACTAGTGAGTAATTCATAGGCATCTCATTCCTTCTACTAATATTACCAACTCTCTGACATTTATCACAAGCTAAAACATAATTTCTAGCATCTTTAAAGAGAGTAGGCCAATAAAAACCTGATTGAAGAACCTTATGTGCAGTCCTCTCACCGGCGTGATGCCCTCCATAGGGACTATCATGACACCGTCGGAGAACGTCCTTCTGCTCATGTTCCGAAATGCATCTCCTCACGATCCCGTCAGGACCTTCTTTGAAAAGATGTGGGTCATCCCAAAAGTAGTGCCTCAAATCATGAAAGAACTTCTTCCTTTGCTGAAATGTTAGACCTGGAGGCAAATACTTTGCAACAATAAAATTAGCATAATCTGCATACCAAGGATCGGAGAGAGGTTGTACTTTTACAACGGCAAGTTGCTCGTCTGGAAAACTATCGTTAACTGGGATGGGGTCATGCGGTATATCTTCCATTCTTGAAAGATTGTCCGCTACCGGATTGTCTTCCCCTTTCCTATCAACAATCTGTAAATCAAATTCTTGAAGAAGGAGTACCCATCCGATAAGCCTTGGCTTAGCATCCTTCTTTGTCATAAGATATTTAATGGCAGCATGATCAGTATGAATAATAACTTTGGAATCAACAATGTACTGCCTAAACTTATCACAAGCAAAAACTACAGCTAAGAATTCCTTCTCAGTAGTAGCATAATTTCTTTGAGCACTATCAAGGGTCTTACTAGCATAATGTATAACATTCAATTTCTTATCAACCCTTTGTCCTAAAACAGCTCCAACAGCAAAATCACTTGCATCACACATAATCTCAAAAGGTAAATTCTAGTCAGGTGGTTGTACTATAGGAGCAGTTATTAAAGCTTTCTTAAGGATTTCAAAAGCTTCCTTACAATTTTCATCAAACGCAAAAGGAACATCCTTCTGGAGAAGGTTAGTGAGGGGTCTAGAGGTCTTAGAAAAGTCTTTAATAAACCTTCTATAAAAACTTGCATGACCGAGAAAACTGCGAATACCTTTGATGTCCTTTGGATAGGGCATCCTCTCAATAGCTTCGATCTTGGCTTTGTCCACTTCAATTCCCCTTTCGGAAATCTTGTGGCCAAGAACAATTCCCTCATTAACCATAAAGTGGCACTTCTCCCAGTTGAGTACCAAATTTGTCTCCTCGCATCTCTGCAAAACATTATTAAGGTTGTGAAGACAATGGTCAAATGAAGTTCCATAGACGGAGAAATCGTCCATGAAGACTTCCATAATATCCCCGCAGAAACCATGAAAGATAGCAGACATACACCTTTGAAAAGTAGCAGGGGCATTACATAAACCAAAAGGCATACGTCTGTAAGCATAAGTACCAAAAGGACAAGTAAAAGTGGTCTTCTCTTGATCGACAGTGTTAACATGAATTTGAGAGAAGCCAGAATAACCATCGAGATAACAAAAGTGGGTATTTTTGGATAACCTTTCAAGCATTTGGTCGATGAACGGCAACGGGTAGTGATCCTTCCTGGTTGCCTTGTTCAACTTCCTGTAATCAATACACATTCTATATCCAATAATAATTCTCTGAGGTATTAGTTCATTTTTATCATTAGGAACCACAGTTGTACCTCCTTTCTTAGGAACGCAATGTACAGGACTTACCCACTTACTATCAGCTATAGGGTAGATAATACCTGCGGCTAGAAGCTTGAGAATCTCAGTTCTCACGACATCCATCATCTTCGGGTTCAACCGTCGTTGATGATCAACAACTGGTTTAGCATCATGCTCAAGGTTGATAGTATGTTGACAGATAGATGGACTAATCCCCTTAAGGTCATCAAGGGTGTAGCCAATTGCGCCTTGGTGTTTACGAAGTACTTCCAATAATCGCTCTTCTTCATATCCTGAAAGGTTAGAATTGATAATAACAGGATATACTTTCTTTTCATCTAAATAAGCATACTTGAGCGTATCGGGAAGAGGTTTAAGATCGAACACCGGGTCTTCTTTTGGTTTTGATAAAATTCCCAAAGGTTCAACCGGAAGGTTGTGCTTCAGGATAGCAGGCTGCCACAAGAATATTTCATCTAGTTCATTTCTTTCCTGCATATGTAAATCATTCTCGTGGTCCTCCATGTATTGCTGCAAAGGATCATCAGGAGGAATAGCAATAGAGGCAATACTTTCAATAATTTTATCATCACTAGGTAAATTAGTACCACGAGGCTGCTTAGAGAACTTAGAAAAATTAAATTCATATGGCTCACCATTGAATTCAACAGAAACTTTACCTTTCTTGCAATCTATTACAGCTCCACAAGTTCTAAGAAAAGGTCTACCAAAAATGATGGGACAAAAATCGTCCCTGGCTGAACCAAGTACCAAAAAGTCTGTAGGGTATTTTACCTTTCCACATAGGACTTCAACGTCCCTCACAATTCCGATAGGGGAGATAGTTGATCTATTTGCAAGATGAATAGTAACATCAACTTCTTCAAGTTCACAAGGGGAAATCTCACCGATGATTTCTTCATAAAGTGAATAAGGAATAGCACTTGCACTCGATCCCAAATCGCATAGCCCATAATAATTATGATCTCCTATTTTAACAGATACCACCGGAGTACCTGAAATTGGGCCTTTGTTCTTGGCTGTGACAAGGTTAGTGGAAATAGCACAAAAAGTTATATTGGAATCCAAAACATCATCAGCAACAAGGTCTTTAATCAATGCAACTCGAGGATCGACCCTGATCTGGTCCTCAGGTTCATCAACTCTTCTCTCACTTTTATTTATTATGCCTGTTACAAGAGAGTGTTCCTTTATCCTCGTGGGAAAAGGAGGCTTTTCATATATGACTGCAGGCAAAATAGGCTCAGCAACATAAATATCAATAGGTTTTTCTTTAAAAGGTGCATGGTGCTGGTCTCTATTCTTCTTAAAAGAATCGACGTGAGAGGCAAAATTCTTACACAAGTCAATCACTAGGTGGGAATCAAGACCAATCTTAGAGCAAAAAGTATTGAAGTAATCAGTTTCTACATAGCTCTCAATATAATCATGTTCATAATTTATAGCTGGTTCAATACCTTTATCAATTTCCCAATCTTCGGTATTCCTCTGGATTCTTTCAAGGAGATCCCACCTTTCTTCAACACTCTTCTTCTGAAACACCCCACTAGAGGAGGCATCCAGCATCTCCTTATCCTGACGAGAAAGCCTGGCATAAAAATTTGGAAGTATAATCTCCTTCGGGAGCCTATGAATAGGGCATTTGAGCATTAGAGACTTCATTCTCCCCCAAGCTTGAGCAATGCTTTCTCCGTCACGAGACCTAAAGTTATAGATATAATTCCTGTCTCGATGAATTTCGTGATGAGGATAAAATTTAGTATAAAAGAGAGACATAAGCTCCTGCCAGTCCAGCAAGTGTGGGTTATCAAGAAGCCCATACCAATCTGAAGCTTTATCTGTAAGGCACACGACAAACAATTTCCTCATGATAAACTCCCTCAATACACCTGCAAGCTTAAATAATGAACATAGTCGTGACAAATACAACAAGTGTTCACCGGGATGTCTGTCTCCTGCATAACGATTAGTCAAAACATAATCGATAATGCCAGCTGGTATTTTATAAGGCAAAATTTCAGTAGGGGGAGGATCAACCACCACAGGTGTGGGGTGTCTTCCCGCAAGCAACGCTCCAATAATAGGGTTATCCATAAGGACAGAGGATAGCAATAAGAATAAAAAAACAGAATTATAAAAAACTTTCTTACCAGTTTCACTTTACCAATAGCGCTACGCTCCCCGGCAACGGCGCCAGAAAACGGTACTTGAGGACCCTCAACCGTAAGGGATCTATTGCAGCGTTTTCGATAAGTAAGAGTGTCGAACCCAACGAGGAGCAGAAGGTATTGATAAGCGATTCTAAGCAAGAAATTACTGCAAGCACTGAAAGATAACTTTTAGGGGTTTTCTCGATATAAGCAACATGAATGTAATGGCGAGTAATGTAAAAGGTATTGAAAGTAACAAATGGCCCAATCCTTTCTTAGCAAAGGAGAGGCCTAGCAACTGAACTTATAAAGACTAAAGCGTTCTTGAGGACACACGGGAGAGGTAGTCATGTGCTTTCGTCATATTCCGTATCGATACTATGTTATGTGTTGATAAGTGTTGGTGGGTGGATCTATGCTAGTGCACTCTCTAGACTAAGATGAATGCACTCTTATGATTAAACACCTTGCAAGCATCCGCAAATACAAGATAGAATTTAAGGCGAAAGCCTAACCATAGCAATATGATCGAGGATCCATTATTCCCTTATGCAAAAGCGTGCGAACTGGGGTTCAGGTTTCTGTCACTCCGGCAACCCACCATAAGCATTCTTTATACACAATGCATTCCCCTAGGTCCTTAATAAGGCGAAGTGTTGGGTGTTCGACTCACACAACACCACTAGTAGAATGACAACACAACTTAAGTATCAAACAACACATATTACTTCAACAGCATATGACTACTAACAACAAGACTTTCCCCATGTCCTCAAGAACTAAAGTAACTACTCGCAAGACATAAAAGAGATCATGATCAGAGGGGATAAATAGGTGATAAACAACGTGGACATAATAATATTTCTCCAACAAAACTCAATAGCATTCACCACAAAGTAGTAATCAACATCGATGGAGTAGAGAGGATAGGTAGTACAAGTTACAACACGAGTTGCGATGGAAAGATGAGATTTGGATGAAGATGGAGATGGTGCTGGTGTTGGGGATGATGTTGATGATGATCTCGATGATGCCCGTGATGATGGTGATGACGATGGCGACGATCTCCCCTTCCGGGAGGTGATCTCCCCGGCGGAATCTGCCCACCGGAGATGCCCTTTTCTTCTCTGCAGGTTTCCGCCTCGAAGCGGCGGCGGAACTCCGTAAAAAGTCCCGTGCCTAGGGTTTTCGGGAGACGGAGAGCATATATGCAAAAGGGGGCGGCCAGAGGTGGGCCAGGGAGTCCAGGCGCCCCCCCCCCCCCCGGCGCGGCCAGGGGGGCACGCCCCCAGGCCGCCTGGGCACCCTGTGGCCCCCCTCTGACTCCCCTTTTGCATGTCTTTGTTATTCTTCTGAAAAACACGTCCCGTCAATTTTCAGGTAATTTGGAGGTGTTCTTCTTCAGCAACTTAGTATCCACTTTTTCCTGCTGAATCCTGCGTCTGCTGTTTCGGCATCGGAAAGTTGCAAACTGTGTAAAATAGACCAAAACAACATAAGAACATCATCATAACGTGGAATATATCAATGAATAAGGATAAATTATAATATAAAATAGTGATGCATTTTGGACGTATCACTAAGCACCATTATGCACGTAGCATCTTTATCATAGACATATTAACCAATGCAACGGAAGCAAACTCTCTTAATAAGGTGAGCATGGTAATTTAAGAGAGTTCAAGCAACCAACTAAAGAAAAGCTCTTGGAAAAGATAAGCATGAATACTAAGAGCAGAGCATGATAGTAGCTATTTAAAAGACAAAGAACACACACAGCAAAGATAGATATGAAAATTCTATGTTATGTTCTAGGTAGAAGTGGAGCGTGTTTCTCTCCCACATAAAGGAATGTTGAGTTCCGACTCGTTATGAAAAACTAAAAAGAAAACTAAAAGCAAGACGCTCCAAGCATAGCACATAACACATGAAAGGTAAGTTGGTCCTTGCTGGCACGCAAAAGGCTGGACCCGGAGAATTGGCGAAGAAAGCCCATTTGACGGTACTGCTTAACAGCCCAGTTCTCAGCGCCTATGCTGAAGAACACTTGGCGGAGATACGCCAAAGCTTCTTACCAATGGTGTATCCATTAGATGCGGAGATGAAGGAGCACACACAGAACTACGCCGAATGGCTGAAGAATCATTTGGCACAAGGATCCATTGATGACATTGCTACGTGGTTGGCACAAAAGCCATCACCTACGGTGTCGACATACCAAGCATATAACATAAATGGCTACACGTTGTACACCGAAGAACATGATGAGAAGACCTCATATTAGAACAACTCTGTTCGAATAGAATGCATGCCTGTAAATGAAGCTGACAAAAGGGTATACTATGGGACGATCAAAGAGATTTGGGAGCTTAACTATGTGAAAGTTAAGGTGGCATTATTCATGTGCACATGGATCCCTCTTAGTTAGGTAAAGGTTGATGATTACAGGAAGACCTGTGTTAACATGACAACAATGCCATATCACGCAGACCCGTTCATTCTTGCCAACGATGCTACCCAGATTTTCCATGCGGAAGACCCTTGCATAAGAGCTGCCATGTAGTGATGCATGGGAAGAGAAGGGTACTAGTGTCGAGGATGTTGCCGATGTGGACGAGTACGATGAATTTGCTAAGTTGTCAGCCAAGGGATCGCGCACCCCTCTAACAGAGAAGGGTAAAATCATCAGAAAACCCAAGTTCATTCGGGGTCAACGTCATGATCCAGTTCCCCCTTGTACATGGGAATTAAGCCGTAAGACTAGTTTTTCTACCTACCCTGCAACTTAATTCATTCAATTTATAACTGTCGTGTGTACTAAATTTGTGAGTTATGCCCGGTTTTCTATTGATGTAAGAACCGTTAATATGTTGACCTTGATATGCTATCAGCTGAGGGGATGAATATGAATGTTTATTATTATTATTATTATTATTATTATTATTATTATTATTATTATTATTATTATTCTTATTATTATTATACCATAGAGGTAGCACACTCAATTGATCTCACTCCAATATGTATGAACAGAAGATATGCAATCTGGTTTGTGAATAGCACACGGTTCACTCACGAAAGTCGTGTGCCGACTAAACCGTGGCCGATCCCCCTGCCGCACGCGCGATCTGAGTCGTGCGTTCTGATTGGCCAGAACCCAAACCCCACAGATTAAATGTCTGCACCACTGGATGCTCCCAGATCAAATGACAATCCTCATCCCTTTCGACAACAAATGCAGTTCCGGTGGTAATTTTATTTATACGCACAAAATGCAGATTATATTTAAAAAATGTCTTAAATATAGCAAACGATACCTGAAATGTGCCAGAAGAGCCACGAGGCGACGACAAGGGTGGAGGGCAGGTCCTAGGGGGTGGGCGCATCCCCTGCCTTGTGGGCCCCCATGACTCCACCGACCTACTTCTTTGTCTTATAAATTCAGAAATATTCCAAAACCCTCAGAAGCATCCACGAAAACACTTTTCTACCGCCGCAACCTTCTGTACCATAAGATCCCATCTTGGGGCCTTTTCCGGCATCCTGCCAGAGGGGGATTCGATCACGAAAGGCATCTACATCATCTCTATTGCCCTTTCGATGAAGCGTGAGTTGTTCACCACAGACCTACGGGTCCATAGCTAGTAGCTAGATGGCTTCTTCTCTCTCTTTGATTCTCAATACCATGTTCTCCTCGATGTTCTTGGAGATCTATTTGATGTAATCTTCTTTTGCGGTGTGTTTGTTGAGGTCCGATGAATTGTGGATTTATGATCAACTTATCTATGTATATTATTTGAATCTTCTTTGAATTCTTATATGCATGATTTGATATCCTTGTAATTCTCTTCGAATTATCGGTTTGGTTTGGCCAACTAGATTGGTTTTTCTTGCAATGGGAGAAGTGATTGGCTTTGAGTTCAATCTTGTGGTGTCCTCATCCAGTGACAAAGTAGGGGTAGCGAGGCACGTATTGTATTGTTGCTATCGAGGGTAAAAAGATGGAGTTTACATCATATTGCTTGAGTTTTTGTTGGGAACGTAGCATGTAATTTCAAAAAATTCCTACGGTCACACAAAATCTATCTAGGAGATGCATAGCAACGATACGGGGAGAGTGTGTCCACGTACCCTCATAGACCAAAAGTGGAAGTGTTATGTTAACGCGGTTGATGTAGTCGAACGTCTTCACGATCCAACCGATCAAAGTATCGAACGCATGGCACCTCCATGTTCAGCACACGTTCAACTCGATGACGTCCCTCGAGCTCTTGATTCAGTAGAGGGTCGAGGGAGAGTTCCGTCAGCACGACGGCATGGCGACGGTGTTGGTGATGTGATCCGCACAGGGCTTCGCCAAAGCACTATGACGCTATGACCTGAGGAGCAAACTGTGGAGGGGGGCACCGCGCACAGCTAAGACAAATCTTGGTGTGTCTTTGGGGTGCCCCTGCCCACGTATATAAAGGAGGGGAGGAGGAGGCCGGCCCCCTAGGGGTGCGCCAAGTGTGCGGAGTCCTACTAGGACTCCCAAGTCCTAGTAGGATTCCCCTTTCCTTTCCGGAGTAGGAGAGCAGGAAAGAGAGAGGGAGTAGGAAAGGGCAAGGGGGGCGACGCCCCCTTCCCCTAGTCCAATTCGGACTCCATGGGGGGGCGTGTGTGTAACGACCCGACCTCAGACTGTCAAATCTCTGTGTATCTGTGCTATCCCTGGATCGGTATGCTAGCACACACAGTTCATCAATGTATATATCAAAGTGCAATCACATGTATAAGTAATGAAAAACTGATATATACCTTAAGAATCTCAGCGGAAACAGGCAAATGGGTGTGGAGTCCCATCAACGCCATCAGCAAGTTGAGTGCGGACCGTAACCCTATCATATCACTTACTCGTCGGATAATACCTGCAACATAATATGTTGCAGCCGTGTAGGTCAGTACGTTGAATGTACTGGCAAGTCACACCACAAGAGATGGATAAACGCCCTAATTGTACATGCAATATGGTTGGTGGATGGTTCTAAATTTAATTTGCATAAAGCTGATTTTTCCCTATCATCAAAAGAATATCATATTGTCACTACATAATTCATCGTAATATGATTGAGATGGTTGCTCCATTCAATCTATACCCAAATTCATTAAAACCCATTAAATTAATTAAGAGTGATGAGCTCGCTCAATTCCCACTTTCCAGATGCTCAAATTGTCCATAACTGGGGACACGGCTAATCGATTAGTTTTACACTCTGCAGAGGTTTGCACACTTTTCCCCCACAAGACTCGATCACCTCCTTTGTAGTCCTCGCAGTGCCTGGTGTTTGAGAATCGGAAGATCGATACATAGTCTTTCTGAAGTGTTCCCTCTTAACCCTGGGTAGACCGGTACACCTACATATATAACTACATCTGCTAGTCTACCGCGGTAAGAGGTCACATAACGTACTCAACTAAGCCATAGCCCATAATAGCTTGTGGCTGTGCAGGTAAGCTTCTAGTCATGAAAAAATGATGAATCCCTTTGAGCCTGGGTGGCAGTCCATAGGGTGATCACACGGGTACTCCGGGATCCCCTGGGCAAGTCCACTGGTTTCTCCGGGTGCCCGGGCAAGTCCACTGGTTTCTTCAGGGTGCCCCTTACCAATCCACCTAGATGTGTGTTAATGTTGCCACCTTAAGGTTACCCTTAATTATTATATCACTCGCAACTTTCATGATCTCACATACCAATCCCCGTCTACAATGGCATAGCAAAATCCCTACAACGTTGGCGACAAAGAAGTAAAGACTCAGACCTACCTCATTGCACTACTGGGTTTATAATATAGCCAATTAACATATTCATGCAAACCCAACATCAAAGGACTAAATGCATATATAAAACATAGGTCTAAAAGGGCATGATCAAGATGTAACTTGCCTTGTACTGTTGATGAAGATGAAATATTATATTGAGTCGTCTCTCCTTCTCGTTACAATATATCTAACGATATAAGAAAGTACTTTAACACACCACAACATCCAAATAAAGATCCAAATAAAATATTCAAATTACAATACAAAAAAAACATTCCTACATAAGTTGTTAGGACTTGGTTACGGGTTGAGATAAGATCAAGAATGAAAATATGATATAGGTTTTGTTCTAGGGTTGGGTCAAAGTGAAGATCACGGGTTGAAGAGTTGTGAGGCAAGGTTCTATGACAAAGTCTATAATGAAAATGGTAGATGAAGTTTGTGGCATAAAAATTTATGTTACAAAATATATGTAACATCTCGTGAAGTCTAAATTTGAATAATGATAGCATATGATCAGAGAGGTTCCTAATGATCTTCTCAAGAAAACTGAATCAAGAACCAAATTAAACTAATGATGAAATTGAATTACGATAAAAGGAAAACTATATGAAGTGAAGGTTGAAACAGTGGCTAGACATAGATGAAGAATTAGGAAAAAAATCCAACAACAAGATATGGATTGAAGGATCAATTTTGCTGAAGGAAACATTTACAATATGAAGTGAAGGTTGAAACAGTGGCTAGACATAGATGAACAATTAGGAAAAAAAATCCAACAGCAAGATATGGACTGAAGGATCAATTTTGCTGAAGGAAACATTTACAAAAGAATTACAGATTAATAGATATAGCAAAAATACTCAAATAAAAATTTTAAATTTGTGTCCAATTTAATTTACCAAAAGTGACATATTTTAGTCTCATGATAAACTTCGTGTTTCAACGAATCCGTGGATATAAAATTTGTCGAATTCGGACTTACGGTCTAGGAGATATGAATTTCCGAAGTTTGAGTATTTTTCTGAAAAACAATTACGGGATTTACACAATGTTCACCGGAGTTTTGCCGGAGTTTCGTCGGAGTTGGAGAAGAAAAGGTCCCGACGTCAATGAATGGCCGAACGGCGGAGAGGAGGCCGAGGCGAACTTCAGAGATGCAGAGGTGAGATCGTCCTCGTCCTCGGGCGCGGTGGAGAAGCCGCCGGAGTTGCTAAAAACGGGTAAATCCCGGCGAGCAATTTCTCTCGGAGTAGAGCGATATAAAGAGGGGTTTTCAAGGAGAGGGATGAGGACTTTGAGGCGCATCTAGGGGTCCTATTTATAGTGGCCGAGGGAGTCGGTACGGGGAGATCAAAGGAGTTCACCGTGGCCATTAATGGCTGATTGTGCAGGAAAGTTTCACAGATCCGTTCGTCCAATAAAAGTAACGAAGTGTAGTTTTAATTCCCTGAATGAGTTCTCCTGGCATTCCTCTATAACTTCCGTGTTTATTGTAAGTGAAAATGATGAATGAATCAAGGGGTAGAGGAAGAGGAAGATGTACACATACATGTGCTCGTGTTCCTAGTTGTGTGCAAGGTCACGTACAGAGGAGGAAGAAGGGGTTCGTGGACTTGGGCTAAGGAAAAATGAGATGGGCCTTAGTGGGGAAACAGGCCCAAGGGGAAAACGGAAAGAGAGAAAGAAAATAAAAATAGAAGTGGGCATGGTCCAAATAGGCTTAGGACATAGTTACAAAATAATATATATATTTTTTGTGCAAAAGTTTTTAAAACAGCAAATAAAATAAATGTTCACATACACGTAATTATAATTTTGTGCCTACAAAATATTATTTGTGTGCACAAGCTAGAATACATTTTTTATGGACATAAGGACAATTGTAAATTAACAAAAGGACAATTGTACCATATTAAATATTTCCAAATATATTTTTGGAGATTTCACATTATCCCCTCTCATTAAATTTTATTTGATTAATTTGGAAATATTTAAACGACAGTAAAACTCCAAATAATATCATATTTCAACTGGAACTCCAAAATACAAACAAACTCCATATGAAATATTCATCCACCACATTTGAGAAAGTCATCTTATTCTCACTCCAAAATTGTGATTGTGGTTTCCAATATTTCAAAAAAAGAGTCAAACAAAAATTAAAGCCCTTTGATTTTCTTGAATAAACTTCCCCAACCATAGTTTTCTTTGTTGGACAAAATGTTACCCAACTTTTATAACATGATTAGAAAAAGTTTTAAACAAGAACTCAAAATGTTTTAATTCTCATGAAAATAAAATAATTTCACACAATCCATCACACAACAAATCAAACAAACAATCCTATTTATTTGTTTAATATAACATTCCAAAATATAGAATTTTGGGATGTTACAAACCTACCACACTTAAAATGAATCTCGTCCTCGAGATTTCGAAAAGGCTAGAAAGAAAAGGTTAGGGTTGGGGTCTCCTTGCAATTCCATTGATCATCATGAAGGTCCCGGGTGCTACCACACTTAAAATAAACTCATGCACCACCTCTATAGTGTTGACAACACATTTCTCCTCAAATTTCTTGTAATAACTCCTTCATTGACGCTCTCCTGTGAGAGGCATAACATTTCCTCCAATATCCTGGGTCTTTACATGAAAATGATATTCTTCCGAGACTGGATCTTCTCATCTGACATGTTTAGCGCCAATGCTAAACAACTATCAAAAAATCTCATGGAGGTCTGCCATTACTAGTTCCCTGCAAGAAATGGGTCTTGGCTTCATTCTCACCGTGTAACCTACGTTTGGCAACAGCTACCATGTATATGGGTTCCTCATCATACCATTCTATGGCTTAAGCAAGGCTTCAACGGGCGTAGGCACTTTACTGTGGGTAAGTCACTCAGATTTACCATTCCAAATAAGAAGAGTGAATGATAAGAGTAAGTCGTCATGGTGGCCAAGCCATGTCGCACCCAAATCATTATCCTGTATAAGGTTTAGTGAATCTCGCATTCTAACACTCGGGCATCCTCACAGGCATTGCAGATTTCTCTTGTCCACGAACTGGGTTCGAATAAATCCATCGATTCTGCAAGCCAAACTTTACTTGAGGCTATATATTTCATCTTCATCTATTGGTAACTTTACTTGAGGCTATATATTTTTTCACCACATGATATGTGTTTTGCTTGGAGCGTCTTGTATGATATGAGTCTTTTGCTTTTTCGTTTGCCACAATCATCCTTGCTGTACACACCTTTTTAGAGGGACGCGCTTGAATCGTGATTTATTAGAATAATCTATGTGCTTCACTTATATCTTTTGAGCTAGGCAATTTTTCTCTAGTGCTTCACTTATATCTTTTTAGAGCACGGCGGTGGCTTTATTTTATATAAATCATTAAACTCTATTGCTTCACTTATATTATTTTGAGAGTCTTTAAAGCAGCATGGCAATTTGCTAGGGTTATGAATTTAGTCCTAATATGATGGGCATCCAAGGGAGATATAATAAAAACTTTCATATATAGAGCATTGGATACTATGAGAAGTTTGATTCCTTATGATCGTTTTGAGATATGAAGATGGTGATATTAGAGTCATGCTAGTGACTAACTGTGGATTGATAGAAATACTTGTGTTAAAATTTCTGATTCCCATAGCATGCACGTATAGTGAACCGTGATGTGATGAAGTCGGAGCATGATTTATTTAGTGATTGTCATCCTTTGTGTGGAGGTCGGGATCGCGCGTTGGTTAACTCCTACCAACCCTTCCCCTAGGAGCATGTGTCTAATACTTTGTTTCGATAGCTAATAAATTTCTGCAATAAGTATGTGAGTTTTTTATGACTAATGTTGAGTCCATGGATTATATGCACTCTCACCCTTCCATCATTGCTAGCCATTCTAGTACCGCGCAACTTTCGCAGGTACATTAAACCCACCATTTACCCTTCCTCAAAACAGCAACCATACCTACCTATTATGGCATTTCCATAGCCATTCCGAGATATATTGCCATGCAGCTTCCACTGTTCCGTCATTATGAGTTTTTACCTTGAGTTGTAATTTTTGAGTAGTAAGTAAATAAAAGTGTGATGATCATCATTATTAGAGCATTGCGCCATGTGAGGAAAGGATGATGGAAGCTATGATTCCCTCACAAGTTGGGATGTGTCTCCGGACTTTATGAAAAATAAAAGAGGCCAAAGAAGCCCAAATAAAATAAAAGAGGCCAAAGAAGCCCAATAAAAAAGGAAAAAAAAATAGAGAAAAGAGAGACGGGACAATGTTACTATCCTTTTTCACACTTATGCTTCAAAGTAGCACCATGATCTTCATGATAGAGAGTCTCCTATGTTGTCACTTTCATACACTAGCGGGAATTTTTCATTATATAACTTGGCTTGTATATTCCAATGACGGGCTTCCTCAAATTGCCCTAGGTCTTCGTGAGCAAGCGAGTTGGATGCTCACCCACTTAGTTTCTTTTTGAGCTTTCATAAACTTATATCTCTTGTGCATCCGTTGCATGGCCGTACTCACTCACATTGATATCTATTGGTGAGCATCTCCATAGCCCGCTGATATGCCTAGTTGATGAGAGACTATCTCCTTATTTTTGTCTACTCCACAACCACCATGTTCTATTCCACCTATATGTTCTATCCACGGCTCACGCTCATGTATTGCGTGAAAGTTGAAAAGGTTTGAGCATATTAAAGTGTGAAACAATTGCTTGACTAATACCGGGGTTGTGCATGATTTAATACTTTGTGTGATGAAGATGGAGCATAGCTAGACTATATGATTTTGTAGGGTAACTTTCTCTGGCCATGTTATTTTGAGAAGACATGATTGCTTTATTAGTATGCTTGAAGTATTATTGCTTTTAAGTCAACATTAAACTTAGGTTTTGAATCTTATGTTTTTGAACATTCATGCCACATTAAAGAAAATTACATGGATAAATATGTTAGGTATAATTCCACATCAATTTTTTTTTTATCATTTACCTACTCGAGGAGGAGCAGGAATTAAGATTGGGGATGCTTGATACATCTCCAATGTATCCATAATTTTTTATTATTCCATGCTATTATATTATCTGTTTTGGATGTTTTAGATGCATTAATATGCTATTTTATATTATTTTTTGGAACTAACCTATTAATCTAGGGCCCAGTGCCAGTTTCTGTTTTTTCCTTGTTTTTGAGTTTCACAGAAAAGGAATATCAAATGGAGTCCAAACGGAATAAAACTTTACAATGATTTTTCTTGGACTAGAAGACACCTAGGGGACTTGAGATCCAAGTCAGAAGAACCACGAGGCGGCGGCAAGGGTAGAGGGTGCACACTAGGGGGTGGGCGCGTCCCCCTGCCTTGTGGCCCCCCGTGACTCCACCGACCTACTTCTTCGTCTTATAAATTCAGAAATATTCCGAAACCCTGAGAAGCATCCAGGAAAACACTTTTCCGCCGCCGCAACCTTCTGTACCTATGAGATCCCATCCTGGAGCCTTTTCCGGCATCCTACCGGAGGGGGATTCGATCATGGAGGGCATCGACATCAACTCTATTGTCCTTTCGATGAAGCGTGAGTAGCTTACCATAGACCTATGAGAAGTAGCTAGATGGCTTCTTCTCTCTCTTTGATTGTCAATACCATGTGCTACTCGATGTTCTTGGAGATCTATACGATGTAATCTTCTTTTGTGGTGTGTTCTTTGAGATCCGATGAATTGTGGATTTATGATCATCTTATCTATGAATATTATTTGAATCTTCTCTAAATTCTTATATGCATGATTTGATATCCTTGTAATTCTCTTCGAATTATTGGTTTTGTTTGGCCACCTAGATTGGTTTTTCTTGCAATGAGAGAAGCGCTTGGCTTTGGGTTAAATCTTGCGGTGTCCTCACCTAGTGACAAAGTAGGGGTAGCGAGGCACGTATTGTATTGTTTCCATCAAGGGTAAAAAGATGGGGTTTACATCATATTGGTTGAGCTTATTCCTCTAGATCATGTCATCTTACTTAAAGCGTTAGTCTGTTCTTTATGAACTTAACACTCTAGATGCAGGCGGGAGTTGGTCTACTTGACACGGACGTGATACCTATATTACATAATCATTGCCTTGGATATCCTCATAACTTTGCGCTTTTCTATCAACTGCTCGACAGTAATTTGTTCACCCACTGTATTATTTGCTATCACGAGAGAAGCCTCTAGTGAAACCTACGGCCCCGGGTCTATTTTCTATCATATTAGTTTCCGATCTACTATTTTGCAATCTTTTACTTCCAGATCTATAAATAAAAAATGCAAAAATATTTTATCTTTTGGTTACTTTTATTAATCTATCTCTACCAGATCTCACTTTCACAAGTAATCGTGATGAAATTGACAACCCCTTTATAGCGTTGGGTGCTAGTGTTTGATTGTTTGTGCACGTATTGGTGATTTGCGCGTTCCCGTCCTACTAGATTGATACCTTGGTTCTCAACTGAGGGAAATAATTATCTCTACATTGCTGCATCACCCTTTTCTCTTCAAGGGAAAAATCAACGCAAGCACAAGAAGTAGCAGGGTCGTGAGGGCACGCCACGGTCACACACCGATTTTGTTGATGTCCGGACTCCATCCGAATTTCTTGTAATTAAAATACCAACTAGGCCTAAGCCGGTGGCTGCACCTCGCGGCTGAAATGTATGAAACTTCTCCCCGCTTCTCGGTCAATGGATGAAAGCTCGCAAAGCAACACACAAATGATTTCTACACCTTCTTTGCTAATTAAGACTACCCACAGTGGGAGTAACATAGGTGGTAACATCACACACATCTCTAGGCAAAACAGATGATGTGGTGAGTAATTAATGAGGAAATAGGGGCATGCGGTAACATAGCTAGTTACTGTAACATCACACATGCCAAGACCAAGATGATTCTACAACCTAATAAATGAAGTGTTGCATGACACCACACATATGTTACTCCCCACTATAGAGGTAGTAACATAAACTAGTAACATATGCATGTTACAAGTCTAAGTTACTACCCATTGTGACTAGTGTAACTAACACCCACATGTAGTTGTAGTAGGGTTCTGACTTTATATGCACTAAATGCAAGGTAAGTGCAAAAAATGACTTAAATATAGCACACGCGACCTGAAAATGGGCCAGAAAATCAAACCAAGGGTATATCCGTGAGTGTTGACCATGATTTTTTTGAGGCGGAATGAAGTCACTCACGATTTGGAGTCCGAAGTGCCGCGTCTCCTTTTGGAAACTATGATCCTTCTTGTGAGAAGCTACGTAATGGAAGGTGCGAGCACCAAAACATGTGCCAAACTTTACCAAAAATTTTCCATGCGATCGTGAGAGCACGCCACGATGACACCGTGATTTTTGTTATTTCTAGACTCTATATGCATTTCCTGTAATTAAAATACCAACAAGGCCTACGCCTCTGGCCGCACCGTGCAGCCAAATTGTTTGAGGTTTTTTCCCGTTTCTCGGACAATGAATGTAAACTCATAAAGCGACACACAAATGATATTGCTAACACCTACGTGTGGTTGCGACTATATATATATACACACGGCTGTACTCGAGTGAAAGAAAAGAAAACTTGGCAGCCCAACTCATCAAGCCCATCATCGTCCACAACCCCATGCGACCACGCCCTACCCCACGACCCGCCTCACACCTTCTCCCTCTCGGCCGCCGCGCTCGCCCCGCCACCCGGCCGCCGCGCGCCTCCCAGCCCCGACCGTCGCGCACCTTCACCTTTCAGTCGTCGCGTGCCTCCACCTTCCGTCCACAGGCGCGCCTCCACCTCCCGTCTGCCGTCGCACCTCGACCTCCCGACCGCCACGCGTGTCCATCCCCGATTGTCGGCATGCCTCCACCACTACTGGAATTAGAAGATTTTCCGCCAGCCACTTATTTGTCGTCCGCTAGGGGACGGCAACGGATGGCTTTGCCGTCAGCTACCAAAAAACAGACGGCAAAGAGAAGGCTGACGGCAAAGGATGACTTTGCCATCAGCCGCCTCTTTGCCGTTTGCTAGCGGATGGCAATGAAGATTTGTCTTCTACTAGCAGACGGCAAAGAGAGGGGTTGGCCCACTGGCTGGAAACCCTAACGGCCTCACTCTTTGCCATCAGCTAGCAGACGTCAAAGAGCAAGAAGGCGGACGGCAAATAAGGAGGTGCGGCGAACAGCAAAGGTTCGATCTAACTAACGGGATGTGGCCCCGCCGTCGCCCTCTCTCTCTCTCTCTCTCTCTCTCTCTCTCTC
>LR738715.1:285121978-285144137 GCA_902687465.1 Secale cereale | reverse complement strand
CCCGCCCCTGCACCCGCCCCACCGCCGGAGCATAGTCGTCCTGCCACCACCCTTCCCGCGACGGCCCCATCGACTGCCCCACCACCGGAGCTAGGTCGCGCCGCCGCCACCCTTCCCATGGCGGCCCCTCCACCCTCCCTCCGACCATCCTCCAAGGTGAGCTTTTTTATTGTTCATTGCTGTAAATAGTTAGTTAGTTAGTTAGTTAATTAGTTAGTAGGTGGTGTTTTACCCTACTATACATAGTCAAGAAAAGGATATTTAGATTAATTAGATTTTAGTTGATTTTAGGTTAGTAGATTTCAGTTGATTTTAGGTTAGTAGATTTTAGTTGATTTTAGGTTAATAGATTTTAGCTTGATTTTAGTTGATTTTAGGTTAGTAGATTTTAGTTGATTAGGAAGAAGGAAAAGAAGGAAGAAGAAGAAAAATAAGTAGAAATGGAGATGAAAAAAAAGTAGAAGTAGAAGATGAAGATGAATAAAAGAAGTAGGAAAAGTAGAAAAAGAGGGTCGCCGAGGGAAAAGAGGGTCGCCGAGTGGTCGAGAGGTCGAGGATCGAGGGGGAAAAGGAGTTGACGGCCTAGGGGTTGAGGATCGAGGTGTCGAGGGGTCGATGGGTCGAGGATCGAGTGGGAAAGGAGTTGAGAGTCTAGGGGTCGAGGATCGAGGGGGAAATGAGTCGGGGGTCGAGGATCGAGGTGTCAAGGGGTCGAGTATATAGGGGGAAAGGGGTCGAGGGTCTAGGGGTCTAGGATCTGGGTGTCAAGGGTTCGAGGGGTCGAGGATAGAGGGGGAAAGGAGTCGAGGGCCTATGTAACGCCCAAGATGCGATTCTATCCCGATCACGTGATGAACTCATGATTGGGACACAACCGCATTTCGAGCGCTTAGCAAGATGGATATCATTACATCGTACCATTACATAGATACATGGGGGATACATACAAGTCATACAACTCCACATGAATACAACATCATCATGAACAAGACATCCGACTACGGATGCAACATGAAAAGCACAAGACACCCATCCTGCTATCACGGGCTGCCGACCAGGAACCTAACCCAAGACTGATGAGGAAGAAGAACTACAACACAACATAACATCGCTCGCGCGTCGATTCATCGAAAACCTGCACCTGTAACTGTTGTTGTAGTATCTATGAGCCACGAGGACTCAGCAATCCCATAACCATGTGTATCAAGACTAGCAAAGCTTTATTGGGTATGGAAAGGATAGTGGTGAGGTTGCAGCAGCGACTAAGCATGTGTATGGTGGCTAACTTATGAGTACAAGAATAAGATGAGCATCTACGCAAACGGTCGCAAACTAGTAATGATCGCTAAAGATCCTGAACTACCTACGAGTCAAACATAACCCCACCGTGTTCTCTTCTCAAAATAGAAAGAGACGGTCACGGTTACTCACGCGGTTGTGTATTTTATTTTGGATCCTCTGTCAAGTTTTCTACAACCGGACATTAAAAAATTCCCATCTGCCACATAACCGCGGGCACGGCTTTTGAAAGATCATAACCCTGCAGGGGTGTCCCAACTTAGCCCATCACAAGCTCACGATCCGCGGAGTCGCAACTCCATGTTGGAAAGACCCGAGTATTCTCGGAATCCCGTGCTCAAGATATTTCGACAAAGGTAAAACTAATCCAGCAAAACCTCCCGGCGTGTCGACACCCTGATAGTGGCCGCGCGTAACTCGTCTCAGGCCACGACTGGATAGGTCAGCCTACAGGTATGTACCAGCCCTCGGGTTTCCCCAAGGTGCCCCCGTAGTCCACCCAGTTTGGACCAACACTCATGAGGAGCACTAGCCCGGGGGTTGATTAAGAGTCCTCGGGTGCTAGCCGGTCCCTATGCAAGCTTTAGTTTTTAGGCAAAAGTAGTACCAAAGTTGGGTCTTGTTGGAAAAGCTTTAAGCAATGCAAATTATCGAGGGGGCTCATAAACCCCAACCGTGTTAGAAACGCAAAATCAAGGAACATAACACCGGTTTATCGGTTCCTAAGGTGGCATGAGTGGAACAAAACACCAAGCAAAAGGCCAAGCCTTCCACCCATTACCAAGTATATATATGTGCATTAATTAAGCATAAGAGATATTGTGATATTCCAACACCAAGATCCGACATGGAGCAATGTTCATCTTCATCTGTAACTAACAATGCTATAAGAGGGGCTGAGCGAGCGGTAACATAGCCAAACAACGGTTTGCTAGGATGGTGTCAAAGGTTAGAGGTTTCATGGCAACAAGGAGGGGCTGACAACAAATAGATAGGTAGCGCGACATATAGCGATATCATCGAGACAACTAGCATAGCAAGGATAGTAATGAGATCCAAGGTGACGGTCATCTTGCCTGAGATCTTGCAAGGAAGAAGAACGAGTCCGTGAATAAGACGAAGAAGAAGCCACAAAGACAACCCAAGTGTAGTCCAACGAATCCTCACGATCGCAACGGAATATGAACTAGCGAGAAGAAGCACACAACATGGCAAACACACAACACAGAACAAGACAAGATGCTCAAACAAGTATGATGCATGACAAGGATACATGATGCAATTCATGGCAAGGGATGATGCAAACAAGAACATCACACAAAGCAAGTTTAAATGAGGCCGGAAACAACATATAACAATTCCGGTAAGTCCTCATATGCAAATTTCGAAAATTGGTCCAGATCTGAACAAACATTAAGTTAAATTTGTTAAACAGCAAGTTAACATGCACCATGATGATCTACTCGAAATTCTAGTCAAGTTACATATAAAGTTCATTTAATTCGGAGCTACGGCCTAGAAGATATAGCAAAACAAGATGAACATGGCAAAGATGCAAGATGCATTCAAACATCAGGAAACACACTCCAAACATGTATACAACATGATATTATGCATCTACATGCACAAACACACAAGTTTCATATAGGACACGCTCAAAATAGAGCAACGGTTCATCACATACACTCGAAGCAAGTTTGAAACACAACCAGCCCAAAACAGCAAGTAGGCATGTAGTTGACATCAAAACAACATGATACAATAACACTTCATGGAAACAAAGGGCATGGCAAGCATGTACATGTAAAGCACTACAAGCATGATCACTGAGCTACTACCAAATACCACTAGAACATGCTCAAAACATCATGGCAAGATTGCAAAACATAACATATTCACAGACTTAGTGAAATAAACTGAACATGGCAGCAACAACAACAAGTAGGCATGTTTGCAAGCTTGTGCAACTCATCTCAAAGCATATCATGGCATGTGAATATAACCAACAGAAAGAAGACATGTTTATGCAGCTACTCATGGCAAGAACAAGGTCATATGATGCATAGAACACTAGCTATTGAAATGGCAAAACTGAATTGACTGTTAACAGGCTGACAGAAACATTTTATAGCAATTTGAGAGCATTAAAAAAACAAGCTACAGCGGGCCATTAAAGCAAACAAGGGCATGAATGGATAGAGCGTAACATGGACATCAAGACATGATCATTGGAAATCCCCAAATGCGCATGGATATGACTGGGGCATCAAGAAAACATGGCATCAGGTTATAATAGTTTCGGACTTAGCAGTTTTCAACAAGTCATAGAAATCAGCAACAGCGAGTAGGTCACTTTGCAAGCTTCTTGCACTCACAAGAAGGCATATCATGAAAAGTGGATTGCACCACAGCAAAGATGGCATGATTGTGCTTCTAAAACATATTGACATGTAGCTCAAACAAAAATCACACATAAAGATTGGAAAAAGACAAATCAACATCTTATAACAAGTTTCAGCACTTAACAGCCACATGCACTTTTGCAACAGAGATAAACATGGCAATATGGCACCTAACATGAATGCAACAGCCACCATCATGTATAGCACTTCACAATGAACATTTTGACATATCATACACTCCATTTGGACCAACATGCACAAAGTTACACCCTCATGAACATGCTAACATATTGTTGACAGAAAACAAGGACTTGACAGTAACATCACATACCAGTTTTGCAACGAAGATTAAGACAACAAGATGAATAGTAACATGCATGAAAACTACACCATAATCTAGAGCATCAAGAGACAAACATTTTGACATATTGTATGCTCAATTTGGGTAAACGTGCACAAAGTTACAAGCACACAAAGTATGCAACAAGTTAAGAAAACCCAGGGACTTAGTGAGATTTTTACCCCGCAAAAACTGGACGAGGATGTCCCGGGACGGAGGGATCCGGGCACGGGGGCGCGTTTGGCTCGGGGGATTGGTGGATCTCATCCACCCATCGGCGGATCTGACCGACACTGGTCTGGCGACGAGGGACTCGTCTGCGGGGCGGCGCCTCGACGGCGGCGGTGCGAGGGCGGTGAGGCGGCAACGCGAGGAGCGGCGGCGATGGTGGTGGGCGGCGCGGCCGGCTGTGGTGGCCGCCAGCGGAGAAGGCGGCGGTGGCCGGCGCAAAGGCGAGGAGGCGCGGTGGCGGGCTAGAGGCGGGCGGCGACGCTCGGCGACGCTGGCGGGGTGGCGACGAGGGCGAGGCGGTGGTGCGGCGCAACGGCGACGCGTATGTAGGCTGGCGGCGGGCGCGGGCGACTCAGGCCCGGCGGGCCTCCCGTGGGCTCGGCGGGCCATGGCCGCGAGGTGGAGCGGGGGAGGTGAGGTGGCAAGCGCGGGTTGGAGGAAAGCGGCGGTGGGGTGACGTGGCGGCTTGTGGTTGGCCGGGGCAACGTGGCCGGCGGACATGTCTGGCACGGACGGACGTGTCCGGCTGTGCGAGGTGGAAGACGCCTAGGGTTCATCCGCGAATTTCAGGGGGAGGGACATATATAGGTAGAGGGAGCTAGGATAGTCCAAATGAGGTGCGGTTTTCGCCCACATGATCACGATCCAACGACCAAGAGCATGGAGGTGGTTGGGATGGGTTAGTGGGCTGTTGTGGAGGGGTGTTGGGCGAAAAGCGAAAAGGGGCTTCCGGCGATTAACGCGGTTATCTGTTGGGTTATCAAACGGACTCCGAATGCGACGAAATTTGGCAGGCGGTCTTCCTATGCTATAATAAGACCGCACATCAAGTTTCAACCCATTCCGAGAACATTTTCTGGCCACTTACAAAACAAGGTTTCGGAGGTGCGGCAGGCGCGTGCGAGTGTGTGTGGGCTCCGAACGAACAACAGAAAGGATGGGCGGACTCGGATGGATGCAAGTTTTGAAAACATGAGGATGCAATGCACATGATGACATGTCAAAATGCAACACGCAAGCATATGACATGGCAATGACAGCGAATAATTGGCTGACACCTGGCGCATCGATCTCGGGGCGTCACAACACTCCCCTAGTAACAAGAGATCTCGTCCTGAGATCTTAGGAACGAGACGAAAGAGAAAAAGGAAGAAGGTGAAACCAAAGAACCTTTAGATGTTGAACAATTTGAAAGGAAGAATACAACGGAGAGGAATGAGATTGAGAAGCTTCAGTAAAATGAGGAAACAAGGCAAACGACGAGAATCAAGAGCTTTCATGACAATAGAGACATTGAAACCACTCCGGTTAAGCAAGATAGACAAGAAAATTTAGATAGCACTCCGATTGAAATGACTGGAATAGAACATGAACTTGAAAAGATGAAATGATACTCGACGGGAGCAACAACACGATGCCTCCAGAAGAATTGAAAGAGTGGAATGAAAACAATGGAGAAGAATATGACAATTTTTACCATGAATGAATTCGAAAAAGAATCTTCAAGAGTAGGGCTTGAACGAAGTTGTTGAGAAAATCAACACCAAAAGGATTAGCTCGATGTGGGCTTATGGAAAACATCTCACACTTGAGGTGAATTATGCCACAACCAAAAGATTGAATAGCTGAGAAGAACGAACAAATGCAAAACTCCACTTCAAAAGAATACGGGACACAAGAATAAGAATACTTGAGCTGCACCACGAGAATTACATGAACGTTTGAAGAATCAATTAAATCCTGAAGAACCACCATGAAGAACTCAGGTAACAAAAGGATGACGAGATAGGATTGAATGCTGAAAAGAATAAGATTAAAGCCTTGCGATGATTTAGATGGAGGTTCCGACGAGATAGCCGAGAGAACTTTGAACTCCGGAAAGAAAAGATGAAACGACTTGGGATTAGGATTTATTCGACTAGAACACATTTCGAAGGAAAGGATTAATCAGCTTGACGAGAATGAATAGGAATTATGTTATGCTTATCCTCCACCAATTAAATTGATGTGAAGCAATGGATTCGCACACTACTTATTCTCGTTGAAATTTGTTAAAGAGGGATATAACACAAAACTCGAGAAAGTCATCTTGACCCACCGGTAGGATTGGAAAACAAACAATTGATACGATAACACCGGAAAAGGAATTATGAACGAAACACCATAAGAATTGAAGCCGAGTGAAGAAAAGGAACGAACCACCGTATGAATTGAAGCCGAGAAAAGGAACGAACCACCGTAAGAATTAAAATTGAGTGGGTCGAGGATTGAGGTGTCGAGGGTTGAGGGGAAAAGGGGTCAAGGGTCAAGGATCGAGGGGAAAAGCGGTTTACATTTTCAGTTTTGTTTCATGTATAAAGAAATCCCTAGTTTTGAAGGGTTCAAGCTGTTGCCATCATATGTCCACAAGTGCATTACTTTTTGAATGTGAAATGATAACTTTGTGTAGTTGATTATCTTCTGCTCAAAACTTCTGCTGCTATAATGTTGTAAGGGTAGTAATTGGTCTCTTCTGCTGCTTATCAGAGATGGGGGGAGGCCACCACCGCAGACTCCGCTCTGCCACACCGGAGTACGAGTTGGATGCTTTCTAGTTCTTCAGTATCATACTTGGGACTTCCTCCATGAGGCAGCTATATAAAAGGAGAGATCTCCCCTTCACCCATCTCATTATGATAACTCTGCTGTTTGCTACATCACTCCTTGTCCAAAACTGCAAAGGCTGCCTGGCACTTTTATGAAGATGTTGGACGGCCATCGGCCAAAGAATGTGAAGCTGTGACAGGCCGGCATAATTAGCTAGGTTAGCTCCATTTTACCTAAGTATGCTTACTTCTTCTTCTAGTCTTCTTCTTCTTCATTTTGTTTTTCTTCTTCTTCTAGTCTTCTTCTTCTAACTTTCTTGTTTCCCATTTTGCAGATTTCATTTAATTCGCGGAAGCTTGCATGGATGGAGTGCTTCTTTTCCCTTTTTGCTTTTATTTTGTATCGATGAACTTGCATGGATGGAACTTGTTATATGGATGGAGGGATATGTGTTGGATGAACAATGTGAAACTTTTGTAACATGTATGGATGGAACTATGTGTTGGTTATGTATGTATATATGAGCATCTTGTGTGTTGGATATGTCTACTGTGAAATTTGTGTGTTGAAACTTGTGTGTTGAAATTGAGTGACTTCAAGAAAAACCAGCAAAAAATAAGGGCTATACAGGCTCTTTGTCGTCTGCTAGCAGACGGCGAAGAGCTTTGCCATCTGCTAACAGACGGCAAAGCTGCCACGTGGTAGTTGCATGTGCAACCTGGGGTGCACTGGGATGGCCAATATGGCATGCTTTGCCGTCTATTGGCAGACGGCAAAGACATGAGCATCTTTGTCGTCTGCCAGCCGACGGCAAAACACGCTGTTAACCCCTACGGACCAGACCTGGCAGGCCTGCCATCCAAACTCTTTGCCGTCTGGTGGCTGACGGCAAAGGGCTTTCCATCTTTGTCGTGCGCCTGCAGGCGGCAAAGTACCCTTTGCCGAAGCTCGTTCAGCCGGACGGTTTGCCGTCTGCCGGCTAACGGCAAAGGTCTTTGCCTTCCGCCAGGAGTGCCTTTGCCGTCCGCCATGGCTGACGGCAAAGATGTTGATTCTTGTAGTGCACCTCCTACATGCTGCCATGGACCTCCATCTCCAGTGCGCCACCGACATCCCTCCACCATGCGCCGGCCCCCTCTTCCCCAACATGCCACCGCCCCCTGCCTCACCGGGTCGCACCGTGTCCCCCCTCATCCGCCTCACCGCGCCGCCACCAAGCGCGACGTCGTCAACACAATTGTAGGGCCAACTTGGCGTTGACCACGCAATCTTCCTCAAGGAGCTCATGTCCAACATAACTGTAAGGAACAACTACTCGAGTTTTGAACTTCTTACTCATTCATGCTAGTACTGAGGGAAAATGGACTGAAATGTATTGCAATTTATTTCTCTGAGACCCTGAGAATTATTCAGTCCACGCTGCCATGCAGTCCAACTGCATCCGCCGGTTCAGTGCGACCTCTTATACCTTTGCAACCATGCGTCCCACCATCCACTAAGTAGTCCAACATCAGTTGCGGCCTCGTCAGCAGCATGTTAGGGATCCTTTGTTTCTCTCGTTGCTGCTCCAAGCTGCAGCACCTCATGCGATCGTCATCTCTGCAGGTCCATGTTATGAGAAAGTCCCTTGAAGCGAAATTGTTGCCGATAGCCATTGACCATGATGCTTCTCTGCCTTGCTGCTACTACTACACGAGGTGATCATGTTGCTTAGTTATTTTCGTGTGATGCTGCTGCTTTAGCCAACTCTGAATGCATAGGTGCTGAGTGTGCTGCATTAACCATTTTTATTATTAACACATACATCTAGCTTGTCTTGAAGCTCCCTGATGTGGAAAAAACATTGGGGAAACTTCATGTCTGCATAGATGGAGTTCTATTCAGCTGCACTTTGTGTCATTTAGGTTGTTCTCTACCTTGTATCCAACAAAAATGAATCAGTCAGTTCAGCGTTTTAGAAGAAAAAACTAAAACTGAAACATCCCTCATGTTCTGTCTGTGCTTACGTATGTAGACATGATTTGTATGACAAAGAAGCTCTGCTAAGTTAAATAGATTTAGTTGCATATATGTTTGTATGGAAGTACACGCATCGGTCAGGACTTCTTTTACAATATTGTTTATGCATAGTTCCACTACAAAAATGTATACTATGTATGCGCCACCGCCGAGCCCAAAGCAGCCAGCCTTTTTCGCATGCATGTCTCCTTCCTGCTTCACCTAGGTACGCGTCACCACCCGTCGCACTTGATGCTCCCTACTCCCATAGCCGTCCTCATTTCAACCCCATCGCATCGAGATGGTCGATTTAGTTACGAGCAGCAGTCCGCCGTACCTAGAAACAAGATTTTTATCTGCAAAATCAGTTCACCATACCTACAACAATCAGTTCAATCCATCTCCTGATTCTGAAAATATTAATTGTGTTTACTGCCAAAATTGATGCTCGATAGTTCACCATGTATATATGTCATCAGTTTCGAAAAGACATACAGAAAAAGTTTAATTGTATGTGTTACCCAGTTTGGTTTTATAATATATGTTAGATTATTACAAAATACAATAAAAGATTTTGCTCATGTGGCTGTAAGCTCTAACCATATGGCAACAAAGAGAGAATGATTATGAAGTATTGTTGTTTCCGTATTGTTAAGTTTAGTATGTATTCTGTTTTCAGTACGTAATTAAACACAAAGGATCTTTATAAGAGCAAAAATTGCAAAATGGAAATCTATAAGTTCAACTACATATGTTACACCAATTTGAATACAAAAAATTACATCAGTTCAATGACAGAAAAACATCAGTTCGAAAAGTTTTCGACTCTTGAATTGATAGCTGAAAGATATGATATGTGTATTGTTGATAATCTCAAACATGTTTTACTCAACTTTAGAAAACATGTAATATTATTGTGCTGCTTTGCAATGTCTCCAGCAGTCCTACTTCTCCATGACAACAAGGATGGCGTCGGCATGCGTGCACGCGCCAACCTGTCCCATGTCGCGGCCCCACCACCCGTTTCTGATGCACTCCAACCCGAGGACCTCCATGATGGAGGTCGCCTCGCAACCTAGCAACGAGGTAACTCATCTTCCTTGTGCGTCCTTCGCCCACTGTGCGCCCTGCTGCCCTCGACCTCCTTCCTCACTGGCATACTACCCCAACTTTTATTTTGATTTTTAGTTCAACTTGTGTGTTCTTTTCAGTGCATTATGCTTTAAATGTGCAGGGTCCTAAGGCAAAATGATACATTTTAGTTTGCTTTTCTGCAATGGCATTGCTGAAACTTAACTTCTGTCTAAACCTATAATCATCCATTTCGAAAACAGATGCTACTTTACTTTGCATGGATCCTGAATCACATTTTACTAAAAATGTAATAGTGAAATTACACTCAAAGACTAAATTAAGTTGCGGTGACAAAAATACCAACAGTCCAAGCAGGGTGAGTGATGTGACGAAATATTATTCTGTAAACTTCCCTCTCTCGTTGCATATAAACAAACTAAAAGTTTCCAAGTGGTCACTCCTTACATAATGTTGGAAGGCAGGAAAGAAGAACTCCTCTTAGACTTGACTTGTAGTTCACTATGCAAAAGAAATATATGTGTCCACGGGGGTCTCGGTTCAGTTTCTTAGTTCAGCTCAATTTCTATTTTTTTTTTGTTCAATTCAGTTTTAAATTTTAGTTCAGTCCATTTTCTTGTCTTAGTTTTGTTCAATTGCTAATTCTAGTTTAATCCAATTTCTAAATTTAGCTTAGTCCAAATCTTATTCTAGATCCATTTTAGATCAATTCTTACTTTAGTCTATATGTCTTCTTGTGTGTCCATACAATCTGTAGGAGTACTACCTGGTTGAGGATTGTATTAGGTGTTTTTCTTACTATTTTGATGCTGATCCTTGGACATAGCATACTTTCTTGTATGTTTCATCAAATAGAGCACGTCAAATCTAAGTCAATACTCAATAATGTCAATTTTGTGATGCATATTATTTTCATCGAGGAGCTGCGGGAGTTTCGGCCAATGAATAGGAAAATAGGTTTACTTCGAGTGGGTTTTACAATTAGAACCTTTTAGATTTCACTTGAACTTATAACATCATTGTTTATATTGTATTTTTTTAGCATTCTTGCAACCCTATTAACAACATCTTTTTGTGTTGTGTTTGTTGGTTTCTCTTTCATTTATGGGCATCTCGGGCTTACCGGGTGCAGAATCAAGAAGCCCAATCATCATCAGGGATGAAAAAAAGGAGAGAAGCACGGGAAGCGGTACTAGTAGAAGAGGAAGAAGTAATGTGAAAAATGAGATAAATGTGAGAATAGCAAGTAGTAAATCATGAGAGGGATTCGGATTTTATTTTCACAATCTTGTTGTACACGTACCTTTGGTCTGTAGATGCACCGTAATGGATCCAGGAAGTATGAATGGTTAATACCTCAATGGTGCACTATGCATCTTTGGCAGCTTTTTATGCATTTTTAAATGGTTGTGGAGCAATTTAATGGTGTGCTATGTACTGAAGTATACATTGTTTATATGTTCTTGTACATCAGCTCATCAAGGTTGTACCATACTGAAATCTGGAGCAGTCTTTCAAAAAGTATTTACCTCCGTTCAAACTCGAGGATACGACAAGTTCAGAGAAAACAAAAGTTCGAAGTTGAGAAATAGGGGATGATCATTCATATGTCTAAAAATAGTTAAGCTTATGTACAAAAATTATTTACATCCATTTAAACTTAGGGATACCACAAGTTCATAGAAAAACAGAAGTTGTAAGCAAATTATTTACAAAAAAGTAAAGTAAAGTTCGAACTCTGAATAATACATCATTCAAAACAAACGCAATGCTCAGTTCAAAAACTCTGTTTTCGGGACGCGATAAAGCTCAAACAAAAATAAACCCCATGAAAATTCAAATGGTAAAAGTTCAAGTCGTAAACTGAGAGAAGTCCAAAACATCGTTGCAAACAATATTTTATTTTTGAAAAAAAAATCATTCAGTTCAACTATATAAATCATGCAAGTTTAGGGACGATGATACGGTAGATCGTTGAAAAGTTACGAGGAAAATCATACGAACAAAAAAGAATAAAGTCTAGTCTATGAAAACCCGCTCAGTAGAAACCCAAAATGGAGATCAGTTTGAGTCCTCTATTTTCAGAAGAACTCAAAATTAATCTATGAAAAATAGCTCAGTACGAACGCACACATAGATCAGTACAAGTACTCTGTTTTTTCGGGAGAGAAAAACAGCACGATGGATCATATCGTATTCAAAATTACTCTTCAACGGTTACGAATTTTAGAAAATGTTCAACATGACTAAGTTTTGTGTTTTCGATATCTTTCCAATGGTATATTATTTGCCCGGTTTCGATAAACTTAAAAAAACGCGTTTGAAATCAAATTGGACTGTATTCAAATTCGAGTTTAAACCGTAAGGAATAAGAAAAAACATTTCAACACGAAAAAGTTGTGCCTTTTTCATAGCTTTCCAACGCCTTATCATTTGCATCAATCCGACAAACCGTTTGCAAAAAACCATGAAAATACGTTTTGCCCAAAATTTCACCATTTTTTAAATTACTTTTAAATCGTATATAATTTGAAAAAAAACATTAGTTATATGGAAGAAGCAGATTTTCACTAGCTTTCCAATGCCATCTTATTTTCTCAATTCCGACAAGCCGTTTGAAAATTAAGTCCAAAATACAATTCACCTTTTTGGTTTTGAAAAAAACTATTTTTTAACTGCTCTTAAACCATGATGATTTTGCAAAAACGTTCAATATACTTGAAATAGTATATGTCAAGAGCTTTCCAACGATATATTACACGCACCGTTCCGGCAAAAAATTTGCAAAATAAATTGAACTAAAGAAGACGATGTGTTAAACAAAATGAAAGTATCAGTTCAACCGCTCGAAATCATGAGTTCAACAGCCTCAAACCATCAGTTCAAGTAGAGTAATTGAATAATATTATGTTACGCGAAGCATAATCCACCAGAAAATTGAACCATAGGGTGCAATGGTGATTTCTTACCCTGGAAAAAAATTCGAGGCGAAACGATGAACTCATATTTTCATTCATACTAAAATATCATGTTAGATCGTATAAATGTTTTCAAATAGTACACAGTGCACTCACGAAAGTCGTGTGCCTACTAAACCGTGGCCGATACCCCCCCCCCCCTGCCGCGCGCACAATCTGAGTCATGCGTTCTGATTGGCCAGAACCCAAACCCCATCGATCATATGTATGCACCGTTGGATTCTCCGTGATCGAACGACAATCCTCACCCCTTTCGACAGCACATGCAGTTCCGGTTTGATTTTATTCATATCCAAAAAATGCACGTTAAATTCAAAAAATGTCTTAAATATAGTAAACGATACCTGAAATGCGTTAGAAAATCAAACCCGTGGTATAATGGTGATTGTGTACCATGAAAGATTATGACGCCTGATAACCTACCAGTGTAGGGGATCGTTTGTAGCCTTTTTCGGTAAGTAGGAGTGTCGAACCCAACGAGGAGCTAAATGTAGAACAAATATTCCCTCAAGTTCTATCGACCACCGATACAACTCTACGCACACTTAACGTTTGCTTTATCTAAAATAAGAATAAAACTAGGAGCACTTTGCAAGAATAAAACTATGAATAAAATGCAAGACAATAAAAGTAGATAGCTTTTGTCAAATAAGATAGTCATTTGTCCCTAGGTGATCGATAACTAAACCAGTGATCCTTGTTGCAATTTTATATGAGGAAGAGGCATGAGCTAACATACTTTCTCTACTTGAATCATATGCACTTATGATTGGAACTCTAGCAAGCATCCGCAACTACTAAAGATCAATAAGGTCGTAAAACCCAACCATAGCATTAAGTATCAAGTCCTCTTTATCCCATACGCAATGACCCCCAAAATCAGGTATGTGTTTCTGTCACTCACGCCACCCGCCATAAGCGAACCAAGAATGTATTGCAACACCCTGCACCGGGGATTCCTCCACTTGCATGACACAGAGGGAACCGTAGGACAGTACCAAAATAAAATATACAATTCAAACCAATCATGATCATCTATCAACCCATTGGACAAAATGGATCTACTCAGACATCATTAGATAGCCATAGATCAATCAGAAATAATATATGGCATTGAGCACCATGTTTAAGTAGAGATTACAGCAAGGGAAAGAGGTGCTATACAGCTGCATAGAGGCGGAGAAAGTTGGTGTTGACGGTAGCAAGATTCTTGATGTAGATCGCCATCACGATGCTAGCCCCAGCGCCACTCCGACGCCACTTGGGAGACAAGGATAGAGCCCCCTTCTTCTTCTTCCTTGGCCTCCTCCCTAGGTGGGAGGAGGGTTTCCCCTCTGGTCCATGGCCTCCATGGCGGCGGACGGGCGAGAGCCCCTCCGAGATTGGATCTGCCTCTATGTTCCCTTCTATTTCGCGTTCCTGTTTTCTGGCCCATCAGCATTTCTTAAGTTCCCGGAGGTCGATAACTCCGATTGCGCTTAAATTATTACACACTTTTTTCCATAAATTATCTTTCTTGCGCCCGAAGAAACCCCCAACTGACTTACGAGGAGGGCACCAGACACCTGGGCGCACCAGGGGGTGCCCGGCGCGCCCTAGTGGGTTGGGGAGGCCATGTGCCTCCGTTTGCGTTGATTCCACCTCCCAAAATTCACAAATATTCCAAAATAATTCTCCGTAAATTTTTATTGCATTTGGACTTTGTTTGATATGGATTTTCTGTGAAACAAAAAACATGCAACAAACAAGAAATGACACTGGGCACTGGATCAGTAACTTAGTCCAAATAAAGCATATAAATTGTGGCCAAAAGTATGTAAAAGTTGAATAATATTGGCATGGAAAAAACAAAAATTATAGATACCATGGAGACGTATCAGCATCCCCAAGCTTAATTCCTGCTCATCCTCGAGTAGGTAAATGATAAAAAAGATAATTTTTTATGTGGAATGCTACCTAGCATAATCTTGATCATATATCTAATCATGGCATGAATATTAAGACATGAGTGATTCAAAGCAATAGTCTATAATTTGACATAAAGACATCAATACTCAGGCATCCCAACAAAGAATCATGTATTTCAAAAGACCAATGCTAAAGAACGTTATCCCTACGAAATCATATAGCCTTGTCATGCTCTGTCTTCTCAACACAAAATATAAATCATGTACTACCCCGGTGTCAGTCAAACAATTGGTTCATACTTTTTACGCTTCAACATTTTCACTCTCACGCAATACATGAGCGCAAGCCATGGATATAGCACTATAGGTGGAATAGAATACAGTGGTAGAGATTAATTTGGAGAAGACAAAAAGAAAGATAATCTCACATCGAAGCGGCTAATTAATGGGCTATGGAGATGCCCATAAATTGATATCCATGCGAGGAGTAGGGATTACCATGCAACGGGTGCACTAAGAGCTATAAGTGTATGAAAGCTTAATATGAAACTAAGTGGGTATGCGTGAAACTATACTATGAAAAATTCCCGCTAGTATATGAAAGTGACAACATAGGAGACTCTCTATATGAAAAACATGGTGCTACTTTGAAGCACAAGTGTGGTATTTGCATGCCCCTTTTTTATGTTTCTCTTTTTTTTCTTTCCTTTTACTCTATAGTCTCATCCCTACTTGTGGGGAATCATGGTCTCCATCATCCTTTCATCACCTGGACAATGCTCTAATAATGAATAATGATGATCATCACACTTTTATTTACTTACAACTCAATATTACAAAATATGACTCTAAATGAATGCCTCTGGTAGTACTAGGATGTGCAATGATCTAGTGTAACATGTATAAAATTATCAACGGTGGCTGAGCCACAAATGTTATGTCAGTTATATGATCACGCAAAGCAATATGACAATGAATGCTCAAGCCATCAAAATAGAATCGGTGGAAGTTGCATGGCAATATATTTCGGAATGGCTATGGAAATATCTTAATAGGTAGGTATGGTGGCTGTTTTGTGAAAGATATAATAAGGCTTATACGTGATAGAGTGTATCATATCATGGGGTTTGGATGCACCGGCAAATTTTGCACCATGTCTCGAGGTAAGAAAGGGCAATGTGCGGTACCGTAGAGGCTAGCAAAGTCCGGAGAGGTAAGAGTGCGTATAATCCATGGACCCACATTAGTCATAATTAACTCATATGCTAATTGCAAAAGTTAATTAGCCCTCAAAGCAAAGCAATACTACGCATGCTCCTAGGGGGGAGGTTGGTAGGAGTTAACCATCGCGCACTCTCGGCCTTCAGACAAAGATAGAGAATAAAGGATAAATTGTTCTCCAACTTCCCGACATAACGAGAGACTATACGTGCATTCTTCGGGAATCACAAACCTTAACACCAATATCTTACTAAACACGATCATCCACTAGTACCTCCCATATATTGTCATCTCTATATCGCAAAACTATTGCAAAGAGTCAAACATATCATATTCAGTGATCCACAAGTTTTATGTAGGATTTCATGACTAACCATGTGAATGACCAATTCATGTTGACCCTCTAAATAGATATAAGTGAAGCATGAGAGTTTAATTCTTTCTACAAAAGTCCATGCTCTAATAAATATGAATGAAGCAAAAGAGCATTCAACGAATAACGGTTATATATGTGAAGAGAAACAGGCAATCAAAACTTCAAATGATATAAATGAAGCACATGAAGCATTCTATAAAGCCATACTCAAAAGATATAAGTGAAGTGCAATGAGCATTCTATAAATCAACCATGGACTATCTCATACCAGCATGGTGCATAAAATAAAAACGAAAACTAAAGACAAAAGAGGATCCAAGATTTACACATGTCACATGAACGAAACGAGAACGAAAACATACCGATACTTGTTGAAGAAAGATGGGATGCCTTCTGGGGCGTCCCCAAGCCTAGACGCTTGAGCCTCCTTGAATATTTACTGAGTGTGCATTGGGCATCCCCAAGCTTGAACTCTTGCCTCTCCTCCTTCTCCTCATATCGAGACCTCTTCGATCTTTGAACACTTCACCCACACAAAACTCAACACAAAGCCCGTGAGATCCATTAGTATAATAATTCAAATCACTACTTTAAGTATTGTTGCGAACCCATTCATATTTTGTTTTTGCATTGTATCAACTGTATTATAACTTCTCCATGGCTTATACCACTGATAGAATCGATAGTTCCATTAAAACAAGCAAAATAATGCATCGAACACAGAATCTGTCTTAAACATGATAGTCTATAGCAATCTGGACATTGACCATACTTATGTAACTCTAAAAATCTTGAAACATTAGGAAAAAAATTGCATGGCAGCACTATGTAAAAAAGTCAGAAACTTTTGATGTTCTAGTAAAAAATGTAATATCATGCACTACAGCCAAAGTTTCTATTTTTGCACCGCACATACCAACAAGCAATCTAATCATCCTAATGGCAAATCTTGGCACATTATTTTTATAATACAATGAATTTGTACAAGGGGATAATTATTTCTGCGAGAACTTCATGAAAAGCTCTACATTGTTTCCATGAGCATGAACACAAGTGTTCAAGGTCGACCCTCACTTCTCCAATGCATCACCTTTCAATCACTTCTCTTTTTGAAAAAGTTTTAAGTTCCCCTCTATATTTTTTGTTTTTAAACTTTATAAAAGCACTCAACAGAAACAAATGACTCTCTAAAACTTCCGGGTTGTCTCCCTGGCAGCGGTTTCTTTAAAGCCATTAAGCTAGGCAAAAAGTGCTCAACTCATAGATCCACCCGAATCCCAAGGTATATCAAAGCCAATTTGAATTAACAATGATTTTCTAATTTAGTAGTGATCACAAAGCAACATATATCATGCAATGATGAAGTCTAACTCTCTTCCTATGCATCAGCATGTCATAAAAGAACAATTCATGCACATCAAGTAAAGGCTAGTACATAGTATAAGCAGTTTCTTGCAATTTTATTGTGTTGGAAACATAGAGAGGTGGAGATGTAGTTTCTCTCTCATAATAATTGCAAGTAGGGGAAGCGAGCACATGCATATTATATTCATCAATATTATCGTGTGCAATGGTAAAAGGCAACCCATCAATGTAATCATTAATAAGCGTAAACTTCTCTGATATAGTGTAGTTGGAAGAATTCAAAAAGATAATAGGACTATCATGTGTGGGTGCAATAGCAACAATTTCATTCTTAACATAATGAACTATTGGAAGTTCATCTCCATAAGCATAATTCATATAGGCATCTTGGCCACAAGCATAGCAAGCATCATCAAAAAGGGAAATTTCAACGAATCCAAGGGATCATAGCAATCATCATAGCATTCATCCTTCGGTAAGTACAAAGGAAAATTAAACAATGTATGAGTTGAAGGGTTACTCTCATTGGAAGGTGGGCACAGGTAGCTAATCCGCTCTTCCTCCTTTTGTTCTTCGCTCTCCTCGTCATCTTTTTCATCCAGTGAGCTCACAGTTTCATCAATTCCTTCTTCCATAGATTCCCGCAAAATATTAGTCTCTTCTTGGACAGCGGAGACTTTCTCAATAAACACATCAATATCGGCATTATATTTATAATTATCATTGCAATATTTAAGGATAGCAAAAATTTCAGGTCCATAAATTGAATCAACAAAAATTTCATACTTTTCAAACAAAGATTCAATTTCATAAGCACCCTAAAAAGCAACAAATTATTCTATTCAGTCCACATCATAGTAATCATATCTACCATTAGCATAAGAAGCTAAGGTTTCATTATTACTAAATCTGCATGAAAGGGAAGGTGTGGAGCATTCATCCTAGAGCAACAAGTATAATTATATCTCTGGCATAAATTCCAAGCATACCAATGCAACATACCAATTTGATCCCATAACAATTTCCCTTTTTTTGTGTCAAGCGATAATCCCTAAAGCATTCACGTTGATCCAACGTGTCTCTCATTATCATGTTGAATGAGGTTTTCTAAGCTTTATCAAAGTAGTGTTTAATATTTTTCACATAACGAGCATCAAGGGTTTTAGGAGGTTCCCCATCTCCATGAGTAGCAAGCACGACTATTTTTTTTGGTATTTCGTGTTCCATATCCATAACTAAAGATAGAGAGCAACTTAGGACGGGAAATAAAAACTACTTAGTGATCAAGCAAACAAGCACACACGAGAATATTCACCCCACGCTATTGCACCCCGGCAACGGCACCAGAAAAGGTATTGATAACCCACAAATGTAGATGATCGTTTGTAGCCTTTTTTGATAAGTAAGAGTGTCAAACCCAACGAGGAGCTAAAGGTAGAACAAATATTCCCTCAAGTTCTATCGACCACCGATACAACTCTACGCACACTTAATGTTTGCTTTATCTCAAACAAGAATAAAACTAGTAGTACTTTGTGAGAATAAAACTATGAATAAAATGCAAGACAATACAAGTAGATAGCCTTTGTCAAACAAGTAAGTCATTTGTCCCTAGGTGATCGAAAACTAAACTGGTGATCACTGTTGCAATTTTATATGAGAGAGAGGCATGAGCTAACATACTTTCTCTACTTTGATCATATGCACTTATGATTGGAACTCTAGCAAGAATCCTCAACTACTAAAGATCATTAAGGTCGTAAAACCCAACCATAGCATTAAGTATCAAGTCCTCTTTATCCCATACGCAATGACCCCCAAACTCGGGTATGTGCTTCTGTCACTCACGCCGCCCACCATAAGCTAACCAAGAACGTATTGCAACACCCTACAATGGGGATCCGTCCATTTGCACGATACGGAGGGCACCGTAGTATAGCACCAAAATAAAATATACAACTCAAACCAATCATGATCATCTATCAACCCATAGGACAAAATGGATCTACTCAAACATCATAAAATAGCCATAGATCATTGGGAAATAATATATAGCATTGATCACTATGTTTAAGTAGAGATTACAGCAGGGGAAAGAGGTGTTACACCGCTGCATAGAGGGGGAGAAAGTTGGAGTTGACGGTAGCAAGATTGTTAATGTGGATCACCGTCACGATCCTAGCCCGGCGGCACTCTGGTGCCACCATGAGAGAGGGGAGAGCCCCCCTTCTCCTTCTTCCTTGGCCTCCTCCCTAGGTGGGAGGAGGGTTTCCCCTCTGGTCCATGGCCTCCATGGCGGCAGAGGGGCGAGAGCCCCTCCGAGATTGGATTTGTCTCATCGTTCCCTTCTGTTTCGTGTTCCTATTTTCTGGCCCTTCACTAGTTCATAAATTTCCGAAGATTTGTAACTGCAAATGCGCTGAAATTTTTACACGGTTTTTTTCCATAAATTATATTTCTTGCGCCTGAAGAAGGGCCCTAACCGACTTACGGGGTGGGCACAAGACAGCTGGGCGCGCCAAGGGATGCCCGACGCGCCTCGGTGCATTGTGGAGGTCGTGGGCCTCCGTTTCCGTTGATTCCACCTCCCAAATTCACAAATATTCCAAAATATTTCTCCGTAAATTTTTATTGCATTTGGATTTCGTTTGATATGGATTTTTCGCGAAATAAAAAACATGCAACAAACATGAATTGGCACTGGGCACTGGATTAGTAAGTTAGTCCAAATAAATCATATAAATTGTTGCCAAAAGTATGTAAAAGTTGAATAATATTTGCATGGAACAATAAAAAATTATAGATACGATGGAGAGAATCAAGGCCAAACGATGAAGTCACCAGCCACTGTAGTTTGAATTGACATGTCTCCTTTTGGAAACCATGATCCTTCTTGTGAGATGCTTCGGTTTCCAAGGAGCGATCATCAAAACTTGTGCCAAACTGCACCAATTTTTTCCACAGGGTCGTGAGAGCACGCCACGGGAACACGCCAATTTTGATAATGTTCGGACTCCATCTGAATTTTCTGTAATTAAAATACCAACTAGGCCTACGCCGGTGGCCGCACCTCGTGGCCTAAATGTTTGAAACGTCTCCCCGCTTCTTGGACAATGGATGAAAACTCGCAAAGCGACACACAAATGATTTGTACATCTTCCTTGCTAACTAATACCCAGATGTAGTTGTAGTACGATTTTGATTTTATATGCACTAAATGCAAGGTGAATGCAAAACAATGACTTAAATATATCAGACGAGACCGGAAATGGGCCAGAAAATCAAATCTAGGGTATATACGTGATTGTTTACCATGAAAAAAGATTCAAGGCGGAACGATGTAGTCACTCATGATTTGGAGTCTGAAGTGCCCGTCTCCTTTTGGAAACTATGAGCCTTCTTGTGCGATGCTTCAGTATGGAAGGTGCGAGCACCAAAACTTGTGCCAAACTTTACCAATTGTTTTCCATGCAATCATGAGAGCACGCCACGGTGACACACTGATTTTCGTTATTTCAGACTCTTATGCATTTCCTTTAATTAAAATACCAACAAGGCCTACGCTTCTGGCCGCACCCTGCGGCCGAACTGTTTGAATTTTTTTCCCGTTTCTCGGACAATGATTGAGAACTCCCAAAGCAACACACCGATGATCTTGCTAACACCCATGTGTAGTTGTGGCTATAGCAAACGACTCAAATATAGCAAACGATACATCAAATGAACTAGAAAATTGAACCATAGGGTACAATGGTGATTTCTTACCATGGAAAAATATTTGGAGGCGAAATGATGAACTCATGTTTTCCTTTCAAACGAAAATATGTTGTTAGTTCATGTAAATGTTTTCAAATAACACATGGTTTACTCACGAAAGTCGTGTGCCTACCAAACTATGGCCGATGTCCCCCTGCTGCGCACGCGATCTGAGTCGTTCGTTCTGATTGGCCAGAACCCAAACCCCATGGATCGTACGTCTGCACCGTTGGATGCTCCCAGTTCGAACGACAATCCTCATCCCTTTCATTGGCACATACAGTTCTGGCTAGGATTTGATTTATATGTCAAAATGCATGGTAAATGCCAAAAATGTCTTAAATATAGCACATGAGACCTGAAATGCGCGAGCAAATCAAACCTGTGGTATAACGGGGATTGCTTACCATTGGAAAAAATTAGAGGCGAAACGATGAACTCACGTCTTCATTTCAAAATTAGCACATCTTCATTTTAAAAGAAATTATGTTGTTTGTGCATACGAGCGCTTAGAGGCAACCGTTTGCATATGCCTTTTCATGCAGCGACCGGGGATATTTTTTCACCCTTTTCACCTAGGCTGCCAACACCCCTCACCGCCCGCCCGT
>LR738715.1:285103964-285121901 GCA_902687465.1 Secale cereale | reverse complement strand
CCCGATCCTCAGCAGAACCCTCTCTGGCACCGGTGTGCTCAACCCAGCCGTGTGCCCGCTCTTCGACGACAACCCGACCTGCACTGCCGTTCCCAACACGCGGCTGCCCGCGCCTCACTGTCTTCGTTTGCTCGATAGCCATCCTCGAGCATATCAATCATGTAACCCTCGCCTCTCATGTGGTCCTATCGGGTTTCATTAAGAAAACTGTTAGTTACGGCTCTCCTTCGCGGTGAGGCATATTTCCTCAGAATCCCTCTTCCTATTTCGTTTCGCATGTTCCCAAATTGGCTATAAAATAACAGAGAGTGTATATATGTTAATTATCTACCTTACTAACTAGTACATACAAGTTGTATTTGTTCTAATAAGTTACTGTCGATTTATAGATCATGGGCGCTCGAGTCACACAAACTTAACAAATAAGCCATACATTTTCTAAATTATTGCATGACATGTTTAGACAGCTTGATACCAAGTTCTTAGCTTTGTCCTTATCCTCCTTTCCTGAGTTTCGCGTGTGTTCTATGTAGATGCCGAGTAGCAACGACAACACTCATGCTTCAGGCGATGTATCTTCATCTAATTCTGACAACCCTAGGTCTTCAGCAGATGGTGAGGGATCATGTAATGTGGAATGGGATAGAGCTACAGCAATTACTGTTCCAGTCAGGACACAGAGGAACGCTCCAAGGATGCCCACACACCAACCTAAAGTTGTATATCAAGTAACCGCGATCGATTTAAAGTCTTTCGCTCCAACTAAACTAGATCAAGCACACATGAGGTTTAGGAGTGTGTGTGGATTTGTTGGCAGGGCAAGGCTCAACATTAATCTGTTGGGGTTTCGAAAGGCTGACACAAAAACATGGCAAAGGATAGACTGGAAGATCATGGATCACTTCAATGTTCCAGAGCAGTGGAGAATGCAGGTGGAACACACTGCACTAAAGAAGGCTAGGGATGCTTGGAGAAACTGGAAGCACGTGTTGTACATGAAGTACTCGAGTGAAAGCAAGGACCCAATCCCTGCATACCCCCAGATTACAAAGGCAGACTAGGTAGAATTCAAAAGGGTCAGGGAAACTACAGAGTTCGCTACGAAGAGTGCCAAGCAATCGGAACTTCGGAAGAGGAACACACAGCCCCATCGTATGGGTGTGGCAGGATACTGATATGGGACCAGGAGGACAAAGAAGCACTAGTTGCTGGTGGGAAATCGGCCTTTAGTGAAATCAGGGGCGAACGTGTTAGAGACTACTTGCGGGCACATGCAAGGAGGCGTGTTGATGAAACTTATTACTTTGAAAATTCACATGACGAAAAATTGTATCGCGTGATGTTAAAGGCTTCTGAGATCCCTATAAGCTACTACACGAACTCAGGGCCATGTGACATTCTGTCAGATGTTCTAGAAACAAGAGAGCCCCCTGGCCATGCAAGGGGTATAGGTGTTAATGTCCCTCACAAGAGGGTTTCACACTCATCAAAGAAGAGAGGCCCACCATGAAAAAAGCGAGGAGTGAAATGAAGTAGAATGAATTGTATGAAAGGTTGAGGAAGGACATGTATTTGACTGATCGAAAGGAAATTAAGGAGTCAATGATGATGCAGAAGACTCTAACACTGATAGATAGCCAACAGATGGGAGGGGAGGCGGGTATGGCGGATGCTGGTTATTGCGCGACAACACCGCACAAGAGTAGTTGTGCATCAGCTGACCCCAGCGACAATGAGATTGCAGCTGCCCATGATGATGATATATCTGATCTATCTGGAATGAAAGACAGACTGAAGGGCGTGTTTACACATTATGAAGGTACATTAAAATATGCAACAACAAGGGTTTGCCCACCCTTCTTGGAAGAGGCCTCTTGTTGGATAATGTGCCATTGAAGCCACGCTGTGTGAAGTGCTATGTCGCTGAAGTAAAGTCTGGATTCAATGAATTTGCCCTGAAGAATGTCCTAGGAGACTTTGATGAGCAAAGGACCTTGGGAGAAACACTATTACATGACATCGAGTGGCCACGAAAGGAAATAGACTTCATGGATAAAATCCCTGAAGCCCTGCCAAGAGCAACCAATGTCGTCCCTCAACTGGTGACGCTCTCCTTGCCACAGCAGCTCTCATGTGACGCTCTCCTTGCTACAGTAGCTCTTGTGTGCTTCCCCCAAAGAACCTAATACTCGTAATCCGATGACTAATGCATCAACCTGTGATCAACCCGCCCGACTTTGTGTCGTACATGCCATGTCATCGTCCGCCCCAGAGCAGCCAGAGGCAAGGCCTACAACTGATGAAGACGCACCACCGATTCAGATGCCGGCCGCTGAAGCAACGGGTGGAGACCCAACTGCAGCACATGCTCAGCAGACCAACCTAGTGGAATGGACTGCTAAGCAGTGTGATGCTTTGGAACTGCCTGCTAAGCAGTTTGTAGGTCCATAACCGACTACTCATTAGTCCGTCGGTCTGCAACCGCATGATCAGCAAACCAATGCATCAACACTTCCTGCTCAGCAAACCAAGGCGTTGGCATGGCCTCCTCAACACACCGACAAGTTGGCACCACATGCGCAATAACCCGACATAGCTTCAATGCATGGTCAGCAGTCCGATACCTCTGCTCCTACAGCCCAACAGTCTGTCACAACAGCACCGCCAGCTCAGCAGTCCGGCATAGATAAACCATCTGCTAAGCAGTCCGTCAAAGCTTTACTGTCTGCTCGGCAATCTGCCTTTCAGCCAACCAGACCTTGGACCAGAAGTACTTCAAATACCAAGAAGGAAGCGGGCAAAAAGACTGCACCCATGAGGAAATGCGCCCCAAGAGCAAAGAGGAAAGAGAAGGATTGCCTCTTACTTAAAGCACTCATCACCCAGAACCAAATTAACAACAAGTTGTTCGAATCGGAGAATAATATTCTTTCTAACGGCATGGTTGATAAAGAAATAGTTTTGTTGCTTGCTAAAATAAAGCAGACGTACTTGAAGCACGCAATACATCCAAGGCCAGCCATTTCTTGTTAGCGAATACTTTGATGAATGCAGCTCCAGTTCCCGCGAGTTACATAAATATTTCGTGGATCAAATGTGAGCATGTCATCATGTTCTGCTAGTCCACTACAACAAAGTTCATTTCCGACATGATGTCGGTTCCATCAGTGCGAGTGTTGAGGACTTACATCTCTTCTTCAACTTCAACGAGCTCGATGCCACTTGTCGGTGTCAAAACCGGCACACCTCGGGGTAGGGGGTCCTGAGCTGTGGATATGGGATCAATTGTAACATCCCAAAATTCTAAATTTTGGAATGTTATATTAAATAGATAGTTTTGATTGCTGGTGTGATGTGCTGTGTGAAATTGAGTGAAATTTGAAACTTTTGAAAGTTAAATGAAAGGGAATGAAATGACTTTCCCAAACTTTCACTTTGTATTTATGTTCACCATGAATTCAAATTCGTTTCAACACAAAACCCTAGAGTGAAGATGACATGACTTCTTCCATTTAAATAAAATGAAAAGGGTTCTGAAAGGATTTTGAATTCCATCTGAAAGTATTTCAAATTCAGAAACTTTAAGCAACTCTATGATTTTCTCGAGAGAAGATAAAATGACTTCTTCAAATTATAAGAAATATGAGTTGGAAGTTTTTCTGAAATATTCTACAACCCATTTTCAAATTTGAGTTATTTGGTTTTTATTCAAATTATTTTTCTCCAAAAACTTAAATATATTTAAAATAGGGTAAAATGATTCCGTACAGTAGAAAATTGGAGAGAAATAAATTTGAAGTTATTTTGGCATTTTTAACATGATTTTATTTGATTTTATTGCAACAGTAGCACTGTTTGATTTATTTATTTTTGTGTGGATTTTATTTGACTGTAGAAAAATGTTCACGTTGTAGGAAATTCTTTTTTTGAAAATTTTGATATATTATATGCCTATGTATATTTTTATTATTTCAAGTTTATTTTTATTTTGTGTTTAAAGAAATCTTCCTTCCGCTGAACTGGGCCGGCCCGGCTAGCCGCCAGGCCGCGGCCCAATTCCGCGCTGCCATCTTCCCCATCCCCGACCAGGACTCCTCCTGGAGTCCGGCCGACCACCGCCGCCTCGCCCCCTTCCCCACGCCAACCTCGCACCGCCGCCCCTCGCCTCCATCGAGCGTTGCGCCGCCGCCGCAACCTGCCGTCGCCGCTGTTTCGCCTCGCCGACGCTGCCCACGCCGCTGCTACGCTGCCCCGAGCTGCGCCGCTCACCTCTGCCCCGCTCGTCGCCCGCGTCGCTCGCCCCGTGCCTCTCCACCGCGCGCGCCACCACCGTCGGCGCCGCCGATGCCGCGCTCGCTGGAGCCGTCCGCCGCCGTCCGCCGAACCGCTTCGCCCGATCCGGTCCAACCCGCTCCGCGAACCGTCGAGTTTTCTCGCCCGAACCAGCCGAACCGGTATAGCCTCGACCCATTTTTTCGCTTTAGGTTTTTTTTCTAGACCAGGTTTTTTTAGATAGTTTATTTCGCGAACGTTCGTTCGTTTAGATTCTGTAACGAACGTTTTCGTTCGTGAGTCTCTGTTAGCAGACGTTCGTCCGATAGATTTTTTTTCTTTTTTGTTTATTTTTCGGCCAGGGGCCTATCTGCGAATACTTTTCCTACAGTTTAGTGTGTGATCTTTAAACCCTCATAACCTTTTGTTCGTTGGTCCAAATTCAACGAATCTAACACCCACTTCTTCATTACGATCCCCTCTATCCAGATAGCCAACTTACACATATTTTTGAAAGTTTTAAAATTTGAATTCAACCAGATTTGAATTTGAACTTCGTTTGATCATAACTTGAGTTTCGTAACTCCGATTTAGTTGATTCTTTTTGCAAATCGAAGCTCTTGACCTAAACTTTCTGATAAGGCCAAATTCATTCAATTTTGGTACTGTTAGAAATTGTTTTCTGTTGCAAGAGTTATTCGCTTGTTTTTTGAAGCTTTCCGAAGTGTTTTCTTCGTTCTTTTCGATCTTCTGAGTGATTGCTTATGTGTGGTTACTATTGTTTGCGTACGATAGATTGATCGGAGTGTGATGAGTAGATCTATCATGAGTTTTGAGTGCGAAGAATCTACATCGCCAGTACAAGGCAAGTTCACACTTTGATCATACTTTCCAATACCCAGTTTTATTGCATTAGATACATCCTCCAACACTTGCATGAGTAGGACTGGTTACATAATATGATGCTTTGTAGTACATGAGGTAGGAACCCAATGACTTGAGATCAACCAAGGGGGTATACGCTTTGTTACTTATTGCTTAGCCATGCTCGTAGACCTGGATTGGTATGAGAGTTTCATGAAAGATGGGAGTGATATTTAACTAAGGGAAACTTAAGGTGGAATCTTTAATACACATCTGGGTGGATTGGTTGTGGCACCCTGGAGCACCCAGTGGTTTGCCAAGGCACCTGGAGAAACTAGTGTTATCCTAGGGGATCCCGGAGGACCCGTGTGAATACCCTATTGGAATGCCACCCAGGCTCAAAGAGATCATATGATATTTTCATGCCTAGAAACTTCCATGTGCAGCCACAAGCCATTATGGGCTCTGGCATAGTTGAGTATGTTGTGTGACCTCTTTTAGTGGTAGACTAGCAGATGTAGGGGGAATGTAGGTGGTACGGTCTACCCATGGTAAAGAGTTAATGCTTTTGAAGACTGTGTCTCGGTCATTCGTTTCTCAAACACCATGTAGTGCGAGAAATTAAACGGAGGCGTTCAAGTCTTGTGGGGAAAAGTGCACAAACCTCTGTAGAGTGTACAAACTATTCATGAGTTGCCGTGTCCATGGTTATGGACATCTTTGAGTATCTAGAAGTGGATTATTTGTTGATCTCATCACTTGATCTAATAAAATTTGTTGGGATATTAATTTGGTAACTTGGGGATTTGAGATGGAGGAACCATTCTCAATATTGCTTAATTCAACTAAGTAGTAAATAAAATTTATTCCTTGGTGGTAGGGAAAAATCAGCTTTATGCAAAAACAAACTTTCAACCTCCACCAGCCAAATATGCATGTAGTTGTAGGCATTGTTCATCACTACTGCTACATTGTGAATTTGCTAGTACATTCAGTGTACTGACCTACATGGCTGTAACGTCTCATGTTGCAGGATTTATTCGACGAGTAAGTGTTATGTTAGGTTTGCGCTGTTTACACTCAAATTTGCTGTTGGTGTTGATGGGAATCCACAACTTTGTTGCTACTTCCGCTCTAAGGATTGAGGTAATAGTATTTACGTTACTTAATACATGTGATTTACCTTTGTTATAAATCCTCGAGTACTGTGTGTGTCAGCATACCGACCCAGGGATGACACTTAAGCACAGAGGCTTCACCCATTCGGGTTGGGTCGCTACAAGATGGTATCAGAATACATGTTGACTGTACGATGTGACCCTAGAAACTGGCAAGCCCATAGGAAAGAATTTTCTCTAGAACTTTGTTTTCTAAAAAAATTACCTCTTTTCTTTTCTGAGCTTTATCAAATATTCCCTTTTAGTTAGACTATATACCCTTTCCCCTTTTCGACCACACGGAGATTCAGCTGATGAAACCACTCCAGGAAGTACAAGATATCGAACAACTAAGACCACTATGGAATGAAGAGGATTTTACCATGCATTATAATAATGGAAACTACAATGCCTGAAGACTCTGAAGAATAGGAGAATTTGAAGTCTGTGAAGAATTTCTAGATTAGTATGACCTAGGAAGGCTACCTGATGGAACTTGTCAGACTATTGAAGCTGTCAATAGCCGACATCAAGGTGTGTCTGAGAAAGACCAGAACATGGAGCATGTTTTTGTCAAGAAAATCCCAAGGCAGGAGATATCAACTATGGAATGATAGCTCATGACAGAAACAAGGGCATAAACACAACTACCCATGATGTTTTCGCCCGTTTATGCTATTGTCACCGTGCTAAGTTAAGCATGCATTCTTCGAAAGTATTGGATGACAGAAAGGGATAATAGAGCACCTATCAGCAAAAGATGAAGTTTTAACCTTAGCTAGTGTATCACCAGGATCTGGAGTATTACCTCAAGGATTTTCAGATGGACCCGCAGGAAGTTGTATTTGACAAGGAAGCATTTCATGAAGAACTTAAGACCCAGAAGCTGAAAGTAGCCAAGCTGGAGGAGCAAAACCTCGAGATACCTGAGATTCGTCAGGAACTGAAGGACAGTAGGATCATGGTTCATGCCCAGGATGTCAAAACCCAGAAGTTTGGAACGCAACTCCAGAAATATTAAAGGACATCACGAGATTCTTCGCGTCAACAAAAATGACCTGGCAGAAGAACTTGAGAAGATCAGCAAGCACGATCGGAAGAAGCCATTGGAGACATGAAGACTTGAAGAGTTTGGCGACTTTGAAGATTTATTGACCTTTAGAAGACCAAACGCCTTTTATATACCTACGTCAGTTGCGACGATTGTGAGCTGTCAATTGTGTGATGTTTTTTCGACAGCCACAAAATAAAATCCATCTTTTCAAAACTATTGTTTGTATTGTGTGTATCCCTCTATATCCCTCTTATCTCACCCCAAAACCCATGGCCCCAGTAGAGGATGAAAGAAGATAGACTTGTGTTCTCTGGACCGATGACCCAACCGGAGGCAGAGCTATGGATACAAAACATGGAGGATCAATTCAGGAAAAATTCGGTTGCAAGGAAGTATGAGGCTCAATACGCTCTTCAGTACTTCAGAAAAAGTGTTGCGGCATGGTGGAAAATGCATCAAGCCATACAACGATGTAGTGGAGCAAAAAGTTGGGAGGAATTCAAGACGACTCTGTTAAAATCTCATCTCATCCAAAAGCGAGGTGACAACCCGAAGAAGAAACCTTGTGCCTGCAGGATTTGCGGAGAAATAGGACACACATAGGAGGAGCACAAGGATGAATGTCCTAATTGTGAAGGAAGTCACCCAGATGAAGAATGCCCAACTAGGCAGATCACTTGTTTCTTTTGTGAAGGGACTACCCACTACCTTGCTCAGTGTCACATTTACCCCATGGTACAAAGAACCATCTAGCAAAAGAAAGAAGTAATGAAAGGAGCCCTCATGGAAATTTTAGAAGAACCTGTGGTGAAGGAAGAGGTGGAGGACACACCCAAAGAAGACCCAATTAAACCATGCACTAAGCCTGCTATTCATGTGGAGAAGAAGGACGCATCTCCCAAAATTGTCTGAATGAGGATCTAGTAGAATTCCCGACAAAGGAAGTAGAGTATGACCCACAAGAAATAGAAGCCCTGATTGGAACGGAAAAGTCCAGGTAGAGAAGTAGATTGGATTCCAGGACGGACCTAAGTCATATCACCTGTTTTAGGTGCAAGGAGTCGGAGCACTACTTCAGCAACTGCCCAAAAAGGAAACCTCGGGACTTGTCAGAAATAATATGTTTTCGTTGTAATGAAGCAGGGCACATTGCCAGAGATTGTCCCAAGGAGAAGGAGACTTGTAATAATTAGTTGTGTCTATGAGAAATATAGTAGTAGCAGTGGGAACATTTTTTTAATATTGAGGTGTTGAGTTGAGGCATGTAATGAACATGCAGGAGATTGTAATAATTTGAGAATCAATAAAGTTAGCATCGTTGGTACTAATTTGGATCTTATGAGTTGTTACTCTATGAGGGAGATTCTGACCATTTTCGAGGAGATGAGAAATATGGTCTATGAAAGAATTTGTGCATTTCAAGGGTGGTAGTACCCTGTTAGAAGGCTTGACCCCTGGAAAAGATAATGATATTCCACGGAGTGGACTTCAAACAAAATAAGTACGACTTTTATCTCGATATGTGGGATACCCAAGAGTATGAAGGGATGAAGTACTATTGGACGTAAAGAAGGTATATTGTTAGTGATATGGAGCAATTGTAACTCCATGATGAGTCTAAGTAATCACGTCTTAGTTTGGTACCAATAGAAGGAAGGGGGACAGTAAAATTGGATGGATTTAAGAATGCTAGGAAGCTGGATGATGGAAGAATGATCAGTTCCAACCCGATGATGAGACCAAGTGTTACAAGTGACAAGTTGGAGATGAGCCATAACTCACAGGACCCATGACCTGTCAAAGAAGCAAGCACACTCTTGCTGAAGGAAAACCCTGGAAGAAGTTACGACTTTGTCGACAGATGACCTTATAGGTGTTTACGCAAAACCCGAGGCTTGTGTAGAAACGATAGATGGTTGTTTGGCTTGCAGAATCAATGGATTTCTCTGAACTTAGTTCATTGACAAGAGAAATTATGCACTGCTTGTGAGGATGACTGGGTGTTAGAATGCGAGATTCACTAAACCATATACAAGGTAATGATTTGGGTGCGGAATGGATTGATCACCATACCGACTTACTCTTATTATTCGCCTCTGTTATACGGGATGGTAAATGTGAGTGACTTACCTATAGTAGAGAGACGGCGATGACAAAACTTTGTTTAATCCTTAGAATGGTATATAACAATTTTCGCTTGAACAAGGCAGTTGTTGCCAACCGTAGGATATACAGTGAGAATGAAGCCCATACCCATTTTCTGCAGGGACCCGGTTAATTTATTCGATGACCACCATGAGATATCGATAGTTGTTTAGTATTGTCGCCAGAACTGTCACTAAGAAGAACCAGTCTCAAGAGAACCTTACAAAGATGAAAGGACACAAGAATGAAGGGCAAAGGTTATGCCACTACCGGGAGAGCCCAAAGAAGGAATTACCCTGAAGATTTGAGAAGACCGACCCTGTCAACACTATGGGCAGAGTGTATGAGCTCTTGATAGAACCGTGACTGTGATTCTAAGTGTGGTAGCACACTAGGCCATACCAATCAATGGATTTGTTAGGAGACCCCTGAACCCCAACCTATTTCTTGCTAGCCCCTTCGAATCTCGAGGACGAGATTCATTTTAAGTGTGATAGGTTTGTAACATCCCGAAATTCTAACTTTTGTAATGTTATATTAAATAGATAGTTTTGATTTCTGGTGTGATGTGCTGTGCGAAATTGAGTTAAATTTGAAACTTTTGAAAGTTAAATGAGAGGGAATGAAATGACTTTCCCAAACTTTCACTTTGCAGTTATGTTCTCCATGAATTCAAATTCATTTCAACACAAAACCCTAGAGTAAAGATGACATGCCCTCTTCCATTTAAATAAAATGAAATGGGGTTTTGAAAGGATTTTGAATTCCATCTGAAAGTATTTCAAATTCAGAAACTTTAAGCAACTCAATGATTTTCTCGAGAGAAGATAAAATGACTTATTCAAATTATAAGAAATATGAGTTGGAAGTTTTTCTCAAATATTCAACAACCCATTTTCAAATTTGAGTTATTTGGTTTTTATTCAAATTATTTTTCTCCAAAAATAGAATATATTGAAAATAGGGTAAAATGATTCCCTGCAGTAGAAAATTGGAGAGAAATAAACTTAAAGTTATTTTGGCATTTTTAAATTGATTTTATTGGATTTTATTACAACACTAGCACTGTTTGATTTGTTTCAATTTTTGTGGATTTTATTTGACTGTAGAAAAATGTTCACGTTGTAGGAATTCTTTTTCTGAAAATTTTGATATATTATATGCCTATGTATATTTTTTTATTTGAAGTTTATTTTTATTTTGTGTTTAAAAAAACTTCCTTCCGCCGAACTGGGCCGGCCCAGCTAGCCGCCAGGCCGCGGCCCAGCTCCGCGCCGCCATCATCCCCGTCCCCGACCAGGACTCCTCCTGGAGTCCGGCTGACCGCTGCCGCCTCGCCCCCTTCCCCACGCCAACCTCGCCTCGCCGCCTATAAATAGCGCTGCCCCTCGCCTCCTCTCTCCTCCATCGAGCACTGCGTCGCCACCGTCGCCAAGCGTCGTCGCCGCAACCTACCGCCACCGTTGTTTCGCCTCGCCACGCCACCCACGCGGCTGCTTCGCCGCTCCGAGCTGCGCCGCTCGCCTGTGCCCCGCGCATCGCCCGCGTCGCTCGCCCCGCACCTCTCCACCGCTCGCGCCACCACTGTTGGCGCCGCCGACGCCCCGCTCGCCGGAGCCGTCCGCCACCGTCCGCCGAACCACTCCGCCCGAACCGCTTCGCCCGATCCAGTCCGACCCACTCCGCGATCCGTCGGGTTTTCTCGCCCGAACCAGCCGAACCGGTATAACCTTGACCCGATGTTTTTTTCGTTTTAGGTTTTTTTTTCTAGACCAGGTTTTTTTAGATAGTTTATTTAGCAAACATTCGTTCATTTAGTTTCTGTAACGAGCGTTTTCATTCGTGAGTCTCTGGTAGCGGACGTCCGTCCGATAGATTTTTTCTTTTTAATTTATTTTTCGGCCAGGGGCCTATCTGTGAATACTTTTCCTATAGTTTAGTCTCTGATCTTTAAACCCTCATAACTTTTTGTTCGTTGGTCCAAATTCAACGAAAATAACGCCCACTTCTTCGTTACGATCCCCTCTATCCAGATAACCAATGTAAACATATTTTTGAAAGTTTCAAAATTTGAATTCAACCAGATTTTAATTTGAACTTCATTTGATCATAACTTGGGTTTTGTAACTCCGATTTTGTTGATTCTTTTTGCAAATCGAAGGTCTTGACGTAAACTTTCTGATAAGGCAAAATTCATTCAATTTTGGTACTGTTAGAAATTGTTTTCTGTTGCAAGAGTTATTCGCTTGTTTTTTGAAGCTTTCGAAAGTGTTTTCTTCATTCGTTTCGATCTTCTGAGTGATTGCTTATGTGTGGTTACTATTTTTTTCTTACGATAGATAGATCGGAGTGTGACGAGTAGATCTATCACGAGTTTTGAGTGCAAAGAATCTACATCGTCAGTACAAGGCAAGTTCACACTTTGGTCATACTTTCCAATACCCAGTTTTATTGCATTAGATACATCCTCCAACACTTGCACGAGTAGGACTAGTTACATAATACGATGCTTTGTAGTTCATGAGGTAGGAATCCAATGACTTGAGATCAACCAAGGGGGTATACACTTTGTTACTTATTGCTTAGCCATGCTCGTAAACGTGGATTGGTATGAGAGTTTCATGAAAGATGTGAGTGATATTTAACTAAGGGAAACTTAAGATGGAATCTTTAATACACATCTGGGTGGATTGGTTGTGTCACCCTGGAGCACCCAGTGGTTTGCCAGGGCACCTGGAGAAACCAGTGTTATCCTAGGGGATCCCTAAGGACCCGTGTGGTCACCCTATTGGAATGCCACCCAGGCTCAAAGGGATCATATGATATTTTCATGCCTAGAAACTTCCATGTGTAGCCACAAGCCATTATGGGCTCTGGCATAGTTGAGTATGTTGTGTGACATCTTTCAGTGGTAGACTAGCAGATGTAGGGGGAATGTAGGTGGTACGGTCTACCCAGGGTAAAGAGTTAATGCTTCTGAAAGACTGTGTCTCGGCCATTCGGTTCTCAAACACCATGCAGTGCGAGAAATTAAACGAAGGCGATCGAGTCTTGTGGGGAAAAGTGCACAAACCTCTGCAGAGTGTACAAACTATTCATGAGTAGCCGTGTCCACGGTTATGGACATCTTTGAGTATCTAGAAGTGGATTATTTGTTGATCTCATCACTTGATCTAATAAAAATTGTTGGGATATTAATTTGGTAACTTGGGGATTTGAGATGGAGGAACCATTCTCAATATTGCTTAATTCAACTGAGTAGTAAATAAAATTTATTCCTTGGTGGTAGGGAAAAATCAGCTTTATGCAAAAACAAACTTTCAGCCTCCACCAGCCAAATATGCATCTAGCTGTAGGCATTGTTCATCATTATTGCAACAGTGTGAATTTGCCAATACATTCAATGTGCTGACCTACATGGCTGCAACGTCTCATGTTGCAGGATTTATTCAACGAGTAAGTGTTGCGTTAGGGTTGCGCTGTCTACACTCAACTTTGCTGTTGGTGTTGATGGGAATCCACAACTTTGTTGCTACTTCCTCTATAAGGATTGAGGTAATAGTATTTACGTTACTTAATACATGTGATTACCTCTGTTATAAATCCTCGAGTACTGTGTATGCCAGCATACCGATCCAGGGATGACACTTAAGCACAGAGGCTTGACCCATTCTGGTCGGGTCACTACATTAATGGGGAACAAGGGGCGCTGAACGTGATTTTTACCTAGGTTCGGGCCCTTGCGAAGAGGTAATACCCTACATCCTACTTGATTATATTGGATGTGTATATGGTTACAGAGTGGATCTACCTTGAGATCAGCATGAGCTAAACCCTAAGGATAAGAGGTGTTGGATGTAGCTCTGGCCCTAAAGACTACAACCCTCGGTTTATATAGACACTGGTAGGGTTAGAGTTACACGTGATTAGTTACGAAAAGAGGAAAATCCTCTGTATCCTCGGCTTGGAGGGCACACCACGACTCTGAAGTTTCCGTATCCGATCATGGGTCCGTACTCACTCTTGGTTCCATAGCGGCCCATCAATCCGGACCAAGCACAATAGGCCAGCGTCCCGAGGACCCCTTAATCCAGGACTCGCTCAATAGCCCCGAACTTGCCTCCAACGCCCGGGCTTGTGTCTGGCATCCGCACACCAGATTGTCTTCGGCTTGTGAGGTGAGTTCTTCAATGTATTATGCACACGTTCAGAGTCAAGTGATGTTCGGAACTTGAAACGTCCATTTTACTTAGACCTGAAGGAAAAAAAACGGCCGTTCAAGTGCGAGTAGTGTCCTTGACTGACAACTTTTCCTCATTAACGAAGGGCCACAACCGGTCATAACTCTGGGCGGCAGGCCGTTCTTGATGCACGGCTCGAGGCTGACTCCTTATTAGCACGTCTCATCAAGGTGGAGATCGTGCTCCGTTTTTTCGGGCATATGATCAATGATCGCGATTCCCCACTCGCACATAACGTTACGAGATTATTGGGAAGTGGAGAAGCCCACGATGTGAAAAGAGGAACTCGTGGTCCTTCTGTGGCTTATAAAGTGGGGATGAATGCAATCTGCATTCCACGCCATATCCAACCATTCGTTGTTGTTTACGCAATGCTTCAGAGCTACAGCTCTCCATCTCTCTGCCTCACAGCGAATGCTACCTCGCTCATCCCAGCAATGGCCGAATCTGGTGCCAACGGGAAGTGGGATGCCTCCACCGTCACCTACAGTGACATCCTCCTGAAGCTGAAGTGGGCTGGCTACTTGTCGGCCAACACTGCCCATCGGGTCCCTGAACAAGGCCAAATCATCCCCACACCCTGGCCGGACGAAAGGGTTGTATTCCTCTCCCTTTTCCTTAGGGGGCTTGGGTTTTCCCGTGACGCCCCCGATTTGACCGTACACTAATCATGCACGCAAATGTGTACGAACAAGATCAGGGACTCACTGGAAGATATTACAACACAACTCGAGACATAAATAAAATAATACAAGCTTTATATTACAATACAGGGGCCTCGATGGCTCGAATACACAAGAGTCAGCGGAAGCAATAATATCTAAGTACAGACATAAGTTAGACAAGTTTGCCCTAAGAAGGCTAGCACAAAATATCAACGATTGCAAAGGCAAGGCCTCCTGCCCGGGACCTCCTAACTGCTCCCGGTCATCAGCTGTCTCCATGAAGTAGTAGGCTTTGTTTGGGTAGTAGCGGTCATCAGGGGTGGCATCTGGCTCCTGGACTCCACCATCTGTTTGCAACAACCAGAAAGAAGAAAGAAGGGGGAAAAGGGGTAGCAAAGCAACCGTGAGTACTCATCCAAAGTACACACAAGCAAAGATCTACACTACATATGCATCGGTATCAACGAAAGGGGATAGTATCTGTGGACTAAGCTGCAGAATGCCAGAATAATAGGGGGAGAAGCTAGTCCTATCGAAGACTAGCATCTTCCGGAAACCACCAATCTTGCAGCAATAGAAGAGAGTACAGAATAACATATTATAGTTATCAAGCATGTTGTAGAATTAACGCCCAGAGATCCTTCCTCGACTCCCTGCGGGGAAGCAATCCCGGAGCCACATATCCATTCATGTCTTAGCATCCAGTTCTATTTGTATCGATTGGGATACAACTCCAAGTGTCCGTTACCATAGGATAGGCTATCGATAGATGTTTTCTTCCCTCCAGGGGTGCACCACATTACCCACCACGCTCGATCCCCTCTGGCAGGACACACTTTCCTGGGTCATGCCCGGCCTCGGAAGATCAACACGTCACAGCCCTGCCTAAGCACAGCAGAGAGGTCAGCACGCCGGTCTAAATCCTAAGCGCGTAGGGGTCTGGGCCCATCGCCCATTGCTCACCTGCACGTTGTGAGGGCGGCCGTTGAGCAGACCTAGCTACCTCCTTTAAAAAGGCAGGTGCTTACCAGTCCAACCCGGCGCGTGCCGCTCAGTCGCTGACGTCAAGAAGGCTTCGGCTGATACTACGACGTCGAGAGCCCAAATCTATTCCCACGTAGCTGGTTAGTCCGTAAAGTACTCGGATCAAATATCCAAACTTTTAGTGTCTTGAAAGTGCGGTAACGAGCAGAGACTCGCGATAATGTGACTCCATCGCCCTGTCTCGAGGACTTGCGGCAAGGGCTAAGTGTGCCCGGCCACGCCTCATATTCAAATCTCGGGTACCCTCCAGGTCAAACCGTCTCCACATCACTCGCGGGTACCCCTCAGGGTCGACCCGCCTTTCCAAGTAACAGTTGTAAAGTCATAGTAACCATAGTAACTGGGTGTCTAACACCAAGGGGGAACCCTGAGGAATCACCCTCGATGGAATTCCACCTGATGTTATCGTCAAGGTGAACAGAGGAGGAATCACCCTAGAGGTCCACTCTTGAGGAGTTGCACGACAGTGTCGTTATCGGGAGTGGAGAAGGAGGAATCACCCTCGATGACCATAACCGATGAACTAACCTACAAGGTTAACATCAGAAGTGCTAATAAGGTATCACCCTCGGCACTCGATAGTAACCCAGTAGTGATGAGTAACTAAGGGGAAAGTGATGTGCGGTGCCGGGGCCTGGTCTTCGATCCCGTTGATCGGGTCTTCTGATAATCCAGCGGGGCAGTTGAGACAAAGTGGATATCTCTGATGGATCTCTAACCAGCCTATACTAAGCAGTTTAGTATAAACATGTAAGGCATGAAAGCAGGTAACAACAACAGGCTATGCATCATAATAGGATCATACAAAAACAGTAGCAGTTCTAATGCAAGCATAAGAGAGAAGGGAATGGGCGATATCGGAATGATCAAAGGGGGTTGGCTTGCTTGGAAGCTCTGTCGAGAAGGACGGTTCGTCGGTGTCGTCGTCGGTGTCGTAGTCGTACGCAGGGTCAATGATAGTCTCGGGGTCTACCGGAAAAGAAGTAATGGAGGGGGGAATAGTAAATAACAGAGCAATCAAATGCATCACACAATGTATGTCAAGGCAATATGTGTTGGTGACATGCTCTAATGCATTTCTAAACAATTTAAAATAAGAGGGAAAACATTCGACAATGTTTTCCCAGCTCCAAGTATTTACCAGTTAGATGAATCTGAGGCAAAAAGTTCAGGTTCATTATGTTAGAGGTGTCTAACACGTATGTGGATGACACATTCGGATTCATTTTATTTTTCTGATCAACTTTCATATATATATTATTTTAATCCAAGTTACGGTTTAATTTAAACTATTTTTAAAGTTTTAACCATTTTCTGAAATTGTTTAAAATTCATATATTGAATTCTAAAGTGCAGTCAACCTAGTCAATTTTTGACTAGTCAACAGGACAGTGTGGCCCATGTGTCATCGTCACATAAGTTAACTAGTATCTAGATTAAAAAAAGAGGCCACATGACATTGTTTTATTAAACTAAACAAACACTAGATTAATACTATACTAATCCTATTCTAAATCATAAACGCTGAGTGACGCGCGTGCGCTATCAGGAACGCTGGAGCGGCCGCACGACGATCGTCCATCAGAAACAAGGACACGACACGTGGAGGAGAGAATCCGACCAAGGTGCGGTGTGTTTTGTCGTTTCGTAATTTTGACCGAAACGAGCCCCTCCTCCAGTTCTTCGGTTCTTCCCCATCTCCCATTCCCCTCCCTCACGCTTTTCCACATGGGGCGACAGAATCTAGCAGTACCTAGCCGCCGGAATTCGACGGCAGTAGCCGGCGAGAGTCCACCGCCGACGGGGAGAGCCTCTCAAGTTGGAACGACCACCCACATCGGGGCTGAGGGGAATCGCGCGCGTGGCCAGGACGTGGACCGACGGGAGAGATGCCGCACCGCGGGCGCGACGGGGAGAAGAGAGGAAGGGGGCGCGCGTGGGCGGCTGGCCGACGGGGAACCAACGCGTCTCTGCCACATATAAGAACTGCAGGTCAGTTTTTCCGCGGCTATTCCTCCATTTTTTTCTCGTCGTCTCCAGAGAAAGAGCTGGATGGGAGCAAATTGGAGACTAAAATCGCTAGCGGGGAGGTGAAATCGTAGTCCTCGTCGGCGATTCAAACCAAAATCGCGTCAAAGTTGTTGCCTACAGCAAAGCCTCATCTCTGTTTGCCTGCATATTTGTGTTGGTTGCCTAATTACATTGCCTACAACAAACCTCATCTCTGTTGCCTGCATATCTGTCCTGTAGGCAAATATACGTTGTCCATTTGATGTGTTTGTACGGAACTCAAGTACTCAATCTGCATATATGTAGGCAAACTCACACACTAGTTAAGCTGGGCGGTGGTTCTGTAGGGAAATATATGCTGTCCATTTTTCTGTGTTTGTAGGCAAGCTTAAGTACTGTAATCTGGATTGTTGCTTGGTCCTTTTTGTAGAAGGCCAATTTCTGTCAGGTTACTTGGTATTTTTTGTGTGTTTTCACATGGGGGG
>LR738715.1:285074987-285099736 GCA_902687465.1 Secale cereale | reverse complement strand
GGATCGCCTAACCCGACGAACCAAGTCGCCCAAAAACCACCGACCACCCACCCAGATCGCCTAACACAGAAGAGCACACGCGCCTAAACCCCCTTGGTAACCTAGGGGCCGCCTAACCCGACGAACCAAGTCGCCCAGTAACCACCGACCACCCACCCAAATCGCCTAACACGGATGAGCACACTCGCCTACGCCCCTCGGTAACCTAGGGGCCGCCTATCCAGGCGAACCAAGTCGCCTAGAAACCACCGACCACCTACCCAAACCGCCTTACACGGAAGAACACACTCGCCTTTTTTGCATTTCCATTTTTGTAATTTTGCTCCTCTGGAATAGCACTGTCATTTTTTTATTTTTGGGGCACACTGACGAAAGCCGTAAGATGCTTTTTGTTCTTGCTTTCCTTTTTTTTTCCCCCAAAACAGGTATGATTGCAGTTTATGTTATACAGAAATCACACCAGTAGCATTAGACACTCCAGTAGCAACAGTTGCCGCAACACGAAAATTCACACCTATGACATCTTGGACAGGAGATGCTCCAATTCCGGCGACTCGCCCACACCCTCATTAGAAATGGGGACTCTTTCAGGTTGGGCTTGTGTGCAGTACAGAGGGCCACCATCACAATCAAGGAACTCATCAGGCAGCTCATTGAGATCAATGCCAGCCATCTGCACATTTTTACAAGGCATGAAATAGGGGGAGGGGGCAAGGAATTAGTATGTAAGCGACATTTATGTAAATGAAACACTTTTTAGCGTTTTTCCCTTTTCCGTCATGTGAGCAAAACTCAAATGGTCATGGGCTTTCAGAAATCACCTAAACTCAATGAGCAGTTGTTACAGGGTTGCAGGATTTTTTTTACTACTAGTTTTTTTCAGGCTTTTTTGCATGGCTACTATGTGTTTTTGTAAGCAACTAATCTTTACTACTAGCCTCTTTTAAGCAACTGCTACAAGTAGATTATCTATCAGTTTTTTTACTATACACAGGTTACTAACTCAAAACTAACTCTGCTTCTTTTCCTCTCTTTTTTGGCAGAAGCAAGGTGCAAGAGAATAGACAAGATTTGGAAATTCAACAGCCAGCAGCTTTTATCTAGCATCCAGTTTTCTACAGGGTAGGGGATGCAAGAACATGAGGTATAGATTCAAGTCACGTTCTGCAAAACACTTTGGTACATGGGGCATTTTTTGTAACTAGAAGATTAGGGGTTGAGGTGCAGAGAGGGAAATCCACTAGTTCTACAACTAAAAGAAGTTTGCCCAGCTCTGTCAATTGTTTTGCCCACAATCCTCCAGAAATCTTGCCTGATAAGCAGAAAGAGTTGCAGACACAATTCCGTTTTCAGATTTTCTCCCATGATTCTTTACCTTGATTTTTCGCCCTTTTTACTCTGTGTTTTCGTTGTGGGGGAGAGCTCCCCGACGCTAGCCACGGGCGTCTCTGGCGGCAGCTGGATGGGAAGAAGTTGCACGAGGGAGGGGTCACGGGGGTATGGGCTGGTGGTTGGAGGGGAGGATCACGTTTTTTTTTTTTTTGCGGGGTGAGGGGAGGATCAAGTTGTCTGGACGTGACAACGACAGGGAAAGGTAGACATGCCTTTTTTAGCACATTGGTGAGAACCCGACAGGAGGCACTTTCCAAATCTGCCGGCCGCGAGATCAGCCTGCATAGTGCGCGGGCGCTGCGTAGCAGCGTCCATTCTAAATTAAGCCCCTCACACACACACTCACGCACACACAACACATGGCCGTGGCCGCGGCCACCAGCGGTAGCAGCGTCAGGAGCACTACAAAGCAGCAATAGCAGTAGGAAGTACTAGAAGCAAGCAGTAGCGCTAGAAGGATCAGGGAGCGGCAGCAGCTTGAAAGCAGCGGCAAGGAGAGTAGAGAGCTGCAGCAAGCGGCACCACCAGAGCAGCGGCAATAGCAGCAAGAAGAGCAGCAGCAGTACACAGCGGCAGTAGCGGCAAGCAGAGCAGCGCGGCTGCCAACAATAGAGCAAGAGCAGGCGGCTGCGACAAGCCAGCCAAGCAGCACATAGCAGCATAAGCAACAGCTGCAGACTCTAGCAGCCAGCAGAAGAACAGATGCGGCAGCCGGCAGCTACGGGCGCGGCCATGTGCCGGCGAGCGCACACGGGGATAGCCGGAGGCAGCGGCGGGCACGAGTGGTCGCAGGCGGGCGCCAGGGGTGGAACCGGCCTGGCGTGGACATACGCACGAGGCAGGGGAGCGCGGTGAGCGCAGCCAGGAGCGCAAGCTCCGGCGCTCGGCCACAACGGCCAACGGAGACGGGGGAAGGGGGAAGCAGGGGGATTGATGCTGCTCACCGAGGCCGGGCCGATGGTGAGCTCGTACAGGGCCGGGGTGGATGGGGTGATGCGGATTGACGGCAGGGACTATGATGTACGCAGTGAAGACGAGCATGATGGAGAGCGTACGGGCCTTCTCTGCTTGAATCATTGGTCGAGGACGAAGGAGGCGACGACGAGGATGCTTCTGGACATCTTGGTGCGACGAAGGGAGGCCGGTGGCTGCGGGATCGACGCGATGATGGTGGCGTCGGGTGGGTGTGGGGGAGAGAGCAACGGCACGGGGAGGGGGAGGAAAAGGGGCTAGGGTTGGGTCGCAGGGGTCGGTCTTATAGCCCAAGGGAGCTGGGGGATGGCCGACACGGCGCCATCGTTGACCATGGCGACATGGATGGCCGCCACGATCTCTTCTCTGTAGCAAGGTAGGGGATGGCTGGTTGTGGGCTGGGCCTTGTACTGTAGGAGTAGGCTGAGTGCATAATAATTCCTTGGGTATTTTCTGTTAGCTCTTTTTCTTTTCTGACAAACATTTGAGTCACTGCTTTGCATTCCCTTTTAGTACCAAATGGGTTTTGTTAAGAACAGAACTTGGCACATAGTTCTAACACAAAATCTTGAGATGGAGCAAAAAAGATTGGGGTCAAAAGGAGTTGCCTAAACATTTTTAGAAAAAGAAAAGGCCAATTTATTTGATGTTGGACCACTAGATTAATTCCCACGGGCGATTTGGGAATCTAAATGATTCTGGTTTTAACATGAAAAAGGTTAGGGAAAATTTATAGGATAAAGTGAACATTTTAGTTTTACCGTTTGAAAAAAAAATATTTCACTTGCATTTTATACTTGAATTTGAGTTTGCTTTGAAACAAAGTGAGGACTAGCAGCTTAATTATGATGACATGGCATCATTAGGCATGAGATTACTGTAGCATGATACTGGGGGTGTTACAAATCTCCTTCACTACAAGAAATCTCGTCCCAAGATTTAAGAGGTGGAGTAAGGGGGAAAGTTCTGGTTATGAAATTCTAGCGGATCTTCTCGGCCTTGGTTGCTCTTCATGAAGTAGTTGATCCTCTTCGTTGATGTCTTTATTTCTCTGCTCCAGGTCATCATGATGCATTCATCATCCTTACTTTGGAGTCTTCATTGTTCTTACGAATAGGAAAGGGGTAGATCGGTAACGATAGGATGCCATAAGGTCAAACATCTGAGATTAACCCAAGAATGAACATAGGAGTGTCTCGGGAAATACATCAAGAGAAATAAAAGTAGGCATGAGAATTTTCAAGTGGGTAGGCAACATTCGATGCCTGAAATAGAGGGTGTGAGGGGTTTAGAGCAACGGGAATAAGTATTGTGTCTGACACCATAATAAATCACTAGGAAGGTGGCTCATGAATCTCATACGAAGTCAAGCGGGTGGAATAACTTCGGAAATAGGGGAGTACATGAGAGTCGGGTTTTGATCCTGTGGAACTGTGGGTTATGGGCCTACCATGTGGGTTAAAAGAAGGAAGGGCGCTGACATCTTGCACGGTCAGGGTATGAAGGCATGTCTGAGGGTAGACTGTCAGTTATGTTGGCAACAACGTTGGAACCAAGGGAGAGGGACGAAGAGAACCAGCTTCGTGCTCGTTGAAACCTGGTGGACCAATAGGTAAAGTTCTCGTCCATCGATGGTTACCGAAATGTTATCAACAATAGTAACAGGGTCTTACTGGCAGAGTTGTACACCAAGGTGTTTACATAAGCAGATAATTATTACTGCTTAGATTATATGTAGATCAAAGAAAGGTTAAACAAACAAACGGAAAGGAAAATGTGTTTAACCACAATGAATAGGAGTAAATCATCCCCGAGATTAAGCAGGGCATGATATACGTGTCAGGAGATCAAAGTCATGACCATATAGATAAAAGGGGTGAGAAGAATTATGATATGTACCTACGCAACAATGTTGGATAGTTGTTCGAGAAACATTTAGCATTGCGCTTACAATGTTCTTGTGGATCTTCGGAGTACCACAGACATGCTTCGAGATAGCCCCGACATGGTCTTCAAGCAAAGGTCGGACTTTGGATACACCAGGATATATAATGAAGTGTGCTCGTGGAGAACATCCACAATTAAGTACTAAACTAAATGCACCTGGAAATACGTACCAAGTAGCAAGATCGATGTTAGCATGGAGGTTTAATAACCATAAGGGTTGGAATGAAACTATCGACCATTCACTTTCAAGCATTCGGTTTGCTAGAAGTTTTAAATTCGCACGTCATACTACAATTGTTGGGTTTCCGGTTAGAAACAAAACGGGGCCAGGGAATGAACGAGGATGGCGAGAAGTATTACTTGTATCAAGAATTCATAAGGGGTGCTGAAATTCTCATGACATTCTTGACATGAAAGATGGTAGTACTCCAAGGTAGAGCATATCATAAGTCGGATAACAAGGAACTCAAGGTATAACACAAAACAAGAACAAGTTTGTGTTGGAGGGAATGCAAGAATGTTGTCAGTGTTAACAGTGGCGGAGGCAGGATTGCCTATAATTTGATCTTAAGGAGGGTCGGCTTAAAGAAAAATTAAAAATATTCATTGTTGACATGCACAATACAAAGGAAAGTGTGATCATGGGGAGGGCCTTGGCCGCTGCTGGCCACCCCCTGCCTCCACCACTAGATGTTAATACAAATCATCGAGGGGAAAGGATGGTATTTCCCATCATGAATTCAATTCACAACATTGGAAGAAGGCAAATCATTGTTGATGATGATCACGACACATTTGTCGAGAGATTTCATCAAGATGTAATCGATCGACGATTGCATCAAGTCAAATGAATGATGGGGAGAAAGGTTATTGAAACGATTAGTACAATACAAACTTGAAATCAAGCTAGTTGTTCAAGGCGAAATTATATGCCGAGGAACATTGGCGTAAGCTTAGCTCATTGCCGAATTTGTGCTCCGGGAAGAAGGACCAGGTAGCACAGTTAAAAAGATGCACGATAATGATATAGCCGATCAGGCTAGATATGACTTGAAGAATTAATAAACTCATAAGCAATGGAGATTACTTCGAGTTATTGAATCAAAGTGCGGAATTGATTCACTTATCGGTGTCCTTGAGTGTCTAACAACTCAAAACCCCAGGAAAATTGGAACCGGTGAGAAGTAATACTGGAAGAAGAACTCATAAGAAGTAATATGGTTCCGTGACATTATCGAGATACCACGGGGTAATACTCGAAGGTAGATCATAATAGAGGTTGGACAGGTGCGTTGACCTGCAGAGGACAAGTGGTTTAACTTGTTCGAGAAATGGTATTCAATGGAGAGCATGGTCGGAACCACGACTGTAAAAGGCCAGATCCCTGATATAAGATGAACTTATATCAAGGGGAAATTAATTTTAAGAGAAGCCTTAATGATAAGATCTACACCATGGCCATGGGCATCAACAGAAAGTTCAAGGTTGACTCCCGCTTCCTCAATGTATGACCCTTCATTCACTTCTTGTTTCGAAAATGGCATTAGTGTTGAAAGTTTTACCTGGTGAAATAACAGATGAGTAAGACCCGTGAAATCTTTCGAGTTCACTCGGCTTTATGGGGTATAGGTTCAACCCATCAGTGTATGTTAGGAACATATACCACAAACTTTTAGGAGTACTTATCACAAGCTCAATAGTAGAGCATGGTTGACAAAGCAGAGGATACAATTTACCAAGGGCATTATGTATTCGAGGAAAGACTCACAAAGTTATGGAATATGAAGGACAATGTCGGATAATGATTCAACTAAGGATCAAACAGTCCACAATGGAGCTGATGTGAGCATCGGCACACAACGAGAGGAAGAAACAATGCAAAGGAATTGGAGCATAGAAACAACTGACTAATTCAGAGCTCCAATGCGAAGGAATTATGATGTTCAATTCAAGGGATCAGGAGCAAACACTCTGATTACGGATTGACAAGTTGAGTAGGGGCTTATTGGTGCAATTGATGACAATTTGATTGGTCGAGAACCAGCTCATGTTCAACATGACGTCTGAGCCGGAAGGATGAATTCTAGGATCTAGGATTGCGAGCATTCGCAACATGTTGAATCAACAGACTCAAAATGATAATGAAAAAGGATGTCAATAAGATTACTAGACTTATGGGGTTAACCATAATGTATGCAAGCAAGAATTTCAAGAGCAATAGGTTGCTCAGGATTTTCCAAATGTCGAATGATATTTCTGAGACTTGTGAAACACATGAATGGCGATGAGCGGATACTAGGTAAATGAGAGGAATTATCCATAAGGGTATTCATGTGGCAATGAACTGCAAAGCAGTGGCACAATCGATATACAGAATATAGGAAGAGGTTTCGGGGTACCTTGTAATTACAAGAGCAACGGATAATTGATTGTATGAATGACAAGTGTAAGTCGTTATCCATATGGATATAACAGTGGTAAGGAATTGCAAAGGCGACGGGCACAGGGTCTCGAGAGAACTTCGGAGTGTATCTTTGGAATCTTCTGGTGTAGCAAGCGATCATCTGGAGTGAGGGGATCTCCGAGCGAAAGTATTTTCGGGAACCTAAAGTTAGATTTTAGCAAAATCATTTAACCCGAATAGAAGAGAGATCAGAGTCTCAGAGTAAAGACGAGGAATAAAAGATCCTAATACCACCCAATGGCGACGTGGGCCCGTAAGCCACACAACCATTTTAGTAAAAGTTTTCCAACGATTAGACTCGACTTCGGCCAAGGAGTTGGAAAGTGGGATTCGTACAGGCAGTCGGCTCTGATACCAACTTGTGATGCCCCTGATTTGACCATACACTAATCATGCACGCAAATGTGTACGACCAAGATCAGGGACTCACAGGAAGATATCACAACACAACCCTAGACACAAATAAAATAATACAAGCTTTATATTACAAGCCAGGGGCCTCGAGGGCTTGAATACATAAGCTCGAATACACAAGAGTTAGCGGAAGCAATAATATCTGAGTACATACATAAGTTAGACAAGTTTGCCTTAAGAATCCTAGCACAAAATATCAACGATCGAAAAGGCAAGGCCTCCTGCTTGGGACCTCCTAACTGCTCCTGGTCGTTAGCTGTCTCCATGAAGTAGTATGCTTTGTTGGGGTAGTAGCAGTCGTCAAGGGTGGCATCTGGCTCCTGGACTCCACCATCTGGTTGCAACATCCAGAAAGAAGAAAGAAGGGGAAAAAGGGGTAGCAAAGCAACCGTGAGTACTCATCCAAAGTACTCGCAACCAAGGATCTACACTACATATGCATCGGTATCAATGAAAGGGGGTAGTATCTGTGGACTAAGCTGTAGAATGCCAGAATAAGAGGGAGAGAAGCTAGTCCTATCGAAGACTAGCATCTTCTGGAAACCACCAATCTTGCAGCAGTAGAAGAGAGTACAGAATAACATATTATAGTGATCAAGCATGTTGTAGCATTAACGCCCATTGATCCTTCCTCGACTCACTGCGAGGAAGCAATCCCGGAGCCACATATCCATTCATGTCTCAACATCCAGTTCTATTTGTATCGATCGGGATACAACTCCAAGTGTCAGTTACCGTAGGACAGGCTATCGATAGATATTTTCTTCCCTGCAGGGGTGCACCACATTACCCAGCACGCTCGATCCCCTCTGGCCAGACACACTTTCCTAGGTCATGCCCAGCGTCGGAAGATCAAGACGTCGCAGCCCTACCTAAGCACAACACAGAGGTCAGCACATCGGTCTAAATCCTAAGCGCGCAGGGGTCTGGGCCCATCGCCCATTGCACACCTGCACGTTGCGAGGGCGGCCGGTGAGCAGACCTAGCTACCTCCTTTAAAAAGGCAGGTGCTTACCAGTCCAACCCGACTCGTGCCGCTTAGTCGCTGACGTCAAGAAGGGTTCGGCTGATACCCAGACGTCAAGAGCCCATATCTATCCCCACATAGCTGGTTAGTGCGTAAAGTACTCAGATCAAATATCCAAACCGTTAGTGTCTTGAAAGTGCGGTAACGAGCAGAGACTCACGATCATGTGACCCCATCGCCCTGTCTCGAGAACTTGCGGCAAGGGCTAAGAGTGCCCGGCCACGCATCATATTCAAATCTCGAGTACCCTCCAGGTCAACCCGTCTCCACATCACTCGCGGGTACCCGTCAGGGTCGACCCGCCTTTCCAAGTAACAGTTGTAAAGTCATAGTAACCATAGTAACTGGGTGTCTAACACCAAGGGGGAACCCTGAGGAATCACCCTCGATGGAATTCCACCTAATATTATCGTCAAGGTGAACGGAGGAGGAATCACCCTCGAGGCCCACTCTTGAGGAGTTGCACGACAGTGTCGTTATTGGGAGTGGAGAAGGTGGAATCACCCTCGATGACCATAACCGATGAACTAACCTACAAGGTTAACATCAGAAGTGCTGATGAGGTATCACCCTCGGCACTCGGTAGTAACCCAGTAGTGTCGAGCAACTAAGGGGAAAGTGATGTGCGGTGCCGGGGCCTGGTCTTCGATCCCATTGATCGGGTCTTCTGATAATCCAGCGGGGCAGTCGAGACAAAGTGGGGATCTCTGATGGATCTCTAACCAGCCTATACTAAGCAATTTAGTATAAACATGTAAGGCATGAAAGGAGGTAACAACAATAGGCTATGCATCAGAATAGGATCATACAAAATAGTAGTAGTTCTAATGCAAGCATAAGAGAGAAGGGAATGGGCGCTATCAGAATGTTCAAAGGGGGTTGGCTTGCCTGGAAGCTTTGTCGAGAAGGAAGGTTCGTCGGTGCCGTACTCGTACTCAAGGTCAACGACAGTCTCGGGGTCTACCGAAAAAGAAGTAACGGAGGGGGGAACATTAAATAACAGAGCAATCAAATGCATCACACAATGTATGTCAAGGCAATATGTGTTGGTGACATGCTCTAATGCATTTCTAAACAATTTAAAAGAAGAGGGAAAACATTCGACAATGTTTTCCCAGCTCCAAGTATTTATCGATCAGATGAATCTGAGGCAAAAAGTCTAGGTTCATTATGTTAGAGGTGTCTGACATGTATGGGGATGACATATTCGGATTCATTTTGTTTTTCTAATCAACTTTCATATGTAAATTATTTTAATCCAAGTTACGGTTTATTTAAACGATTTTTCAAAGTTTTAACCATTTTCTGAAATTGTTTAAGATTCATATATTGAATTCTAAAGTGCAGTCAACCTAGTCAATTTTTGACTAGTCAACAAGACAGTGTGGCCCATGTGTCATTGTCACATAAGTTAACTAGTATCTAGATTAAAAAAAGAGGCCACATGACATTGTTTTATTAAACTAAACAAGCACTAGATTAATAATAAACTAATCCTATACTAAATTAAGCCCCTCACACACACACTGACGCACACACAACACATGGCCGTGGCCACGGCCACCAGCAGTAGCAGCGCCAGGAGCACTACAAAGCAGCAATAGCAGTAGGCAGTACTAGAAGCAAGCAGTAGTGCTAGAAGGAGCAGGGAGCGGCAGCAGCTTGTAAGCAGCGGTAAGGAGAGCAGAGAGCTGCAGCAAGCGGCACCACCAGAGCAGCGGCAACATCAAGAAGAGCAGCAGTAGTACACAGCGGCAGTAGCGGCAAGTAGAGCAGCATGGCTGCTTGCAGTAGAGCAAGAGCAAGCGGCTGCGGGAAGCCAGCCAAGCAGCACATAGCAGCATAAGCAACAGCTGCAGACTCCAGCAGCCAGCAGAAGAACAGATGCGGCAGCTGGCGGCTACGGGCGGGGCCATGTGCCGGCGAGCACACACGGGGATAGCCGGAGGCAGCGGCGGGCACGAGTGGTCGCAGGCGGGCGCCAGGGGCGGAACCGGCCTGGCGTGGACGTAAGCACGAGGCAGGGGAGCGCGGTGAGCGCAGCCACGAGCACGAGCTCCGGCGCTCCGCCACAACGGGCAAAGGAGATGGGGGACGGGGGAAGCAGGGGATCAACGCTGCTCACCGGAGGAGGGCCGATGGTGAGCTCATAAGGGGCTGGGGTGGACGGGGTGATGTGGATCGACAACGGGGATTGTGATAGACTGGCTTAATATGGATTATAGACTACTCATATCAATAAGGAATTTCTTCTTTTCCGGGAGCCCATTCGGATAGAACTCTAAAGTTAAGTGTACTCAGCTTGGAGTAGTCCCAGGATGGGTGACCGACCGGGAAGTTGCTCCCGGGTGCGCACGAGTGAGGAAAAAGTGCGCATAAAAGACTAGTATTGATATGTGAGGCTAGTCTAGATCCCGTCAGGAGTAACGACCACCGGCGGGCATATCTGGGGCGTTACAAGTTGGTATCAAAGCTGACCCTCATGGTTACACGGATGTTTGCGGACAGCTTCTTGGTCATGTTATTCATGACGTTTGTGACCCGTCGTGGCACACGGCATGGCACGTGTATCGAACTGGATGCACAGACGTTTGTGCTAAGAGGGAACGTTCCTGTGGCCCGACGAGGACGTCGGTTTCTCTGAGTGGGGGTGTATGTGATAGCCTGGCTTAATATGGATGATAGACTACTCATATCAATAAGGAATTCTTCTTTCCGGGAGCCCATTCGGATAGAACTCCAAAGTTAAGTGTGCTCAGCTTGGAGTAGTTTTAGGATGGGTGACCGACCGGGAAGTTGCTCCCGCGTGCGCACGAGTGAGGACAAAGTGCGCAGAAAAGACTAGTATTGATATGTGAGGCCAGTCTAGATCCTGCCAGGAGTAACGACCACCGGCGGGCGTGTCTAGGGCGTTACAGGGACGATGATGTACGCAGTGATGACGAGCTCGATGGCAAGCGTATGGGCCTTCCCGACTTGAATCATTGGTCGAGGACGAAGGAGATGACGACGAGGATGCTTCTGGACATCTTGCTGCGACGAAGGGAGGCCGGTGGCCGCGGGATTGACGCGGGTGGGTGTGGGGGAGAGAGAAACGGCGCGGGGAAGGGGGGGAAAGGGGCTAGGGTTTGTCCCGGGGTCGCAAGGGTCGGTCTTATAGCCCAAGGGAGCCGGGGGATGGCCGACACGGCGCCATCATTGGCATGGCGACCTGGATGGCCACCACGATCTCTTCTTTGTAGCAAGGTAGGGGATGGCTGGTTGTGGGGTGGGCCTTGTACTGTAGGAGTAGGCCAAGTGCATAATAATTCCTTGGGCCTTTTCTCTTATCTTTTTTTCTTTTCTGTCAAACATTTGAGTCACTACTTTGCATTTCCTTGTAATTAGTACCAAATGGGTTTTGTTAAGAACAAAACTTGGCACATAGTTCTAACACAAAATCTTGAGATGGAGCAATAAAGATTGGGGTCAAAAGGAGTTGCCTAAACATTTTTAGAAAAAGAAAAGGCCAATTTATTTGATGTGGCGCCACTAGATTAATTCCCAGGGGTGATTTGGGAATCTAAATGAGGCTGGTTTTAACATGACAATGGTTAGGGAAATTTTATAGGATAAAGTGAACATTTTAGTTTTACCGTTTGAAGAAATAAATATTTGACTTGCATTTTATATTTGAATTTGAGTTTGGTTTGAAACAAAGTGAGGACTAGCAACTTAATTATGATGACATGGCATCATTAGGCATGAGATTACTGTAGCATGATATTGGGGGTATTACATTCCCCTACACCTCTTTTGTGAGGGGGTTGATGTTCTTCTGCGGGCTAGATTTTCATGATCTAGCCCCCAACTCCCTCCTCCACATCTCGACCTTCATTATCTTCTGCGAGGTGCTCCTCCGAGTCCAACCGCACTTCAGCCTATGTTTGAAGGTGTTCAATGTCAAGCACAAGGTGGTTGGCGGCGACCATGCGGACTACGACGGGGCCATGATCAGCAAGCTAACGCGGGTCCAGTGGCCGGAGGGCAATTTTATTGACATCGTCAAGGTGTGGCAAAAGCAATGGTTATACATCACCGAGCCATGGGGTGCCGCTGGGGGAGCGTCTCCCGCATTCAGATCCAGACCCCCTACCAGACTAGCCTCATGGACCACCAAGAGTCCGGACCAGGGGTCCGATGTCGACTTGAAGGCGCTGCAGAAGTGCATCGTTGATACGTCTCCAATGTATCTATAATTTTTTATTGTTCCATGCTATTATATTATCTGTTTTGGATGTTTAACGGGCTTTAATATACACTTTTATATTATTTTTGGGACTAACCTATTAACCGAAGGCCCAATGCAGTTGTTGTTTTTTTTTTGCCTATTTCAGTGTTTCGCAGAAAAGGAATATCAAACAGAGTCCAAACGGAATGAAACCTTCGCGAGGATCTTTCTTGGAACAAACGCAATCTAGGAGACTTGGAGTGGAAGTCAAGGAAGCAAAGAGGCGACCACGAGGCAGGAGGGCGCGCCCACCACCCCCGTGGGCCCCTCGTAGCTCCACCTGTCAGATCTTGGGTTCCGGCAAAACCCTCGAGGTTCGGACACAGGGGTGCGCATGAAGATCTCTCCATTCCTCTCTAGCTCGCCCTTGCACTGATTCCTAGTCCTAGCTCGTCGAACTCAAAGAACAAGGGACACAAGGGTTTATACTGGTTCTGGCCACCGTTGTGGTGTAAAACCCTAATCCAGTGTGGTGTGGTGGATTGCCTCGTAGAATGATGATGAACTAGTACATGGGAAGAACAACCTCCTGAGGAGAGGTGTTCTTGCGCTCGGATGAGCTTGAGTGGAAGTGTGGGTGGTCCTGATGATCTGATCCCCTTTCTATGATGGTGGCTAGTCCTATTTATAGAGGCCCGGGTCCTCTTCCCAAATATTGAGCGGGAAGGGATCCCACAACAGCCAAGTTTGAAGGGGGGCCGCTAGTACAAGCTATCCTGACAAAAGGTGGTCTTCGCCTGCCAAAGGCTCTGGTGGGGACGCCGCCGTGGGCTCCACGGTGACCTTCGCTCTGCCGTCCTGCTGGTCTTGGTCTTGTTGCACCGATATGGAAACCTTTGCCTAATGCCTCGGGACTCCTTGCCTGCGCTTTCCCCTTTAGCACCAAAGAGGAAACTGGCATCATGCTCCCGCTGGCGCCCGCCTGGCCTTGGTCGTCATGGCTCACGTCACGGGATCCTCGTGAGGTGACCCTTGCCTTGATATCTCTGCTCCTCGGGAGCTAGCCCAGTGAGGCCGCCCCAGGGGAGGTCTTGCATCGTCCGCCTCGCGAGGCTTGGCCCCTCGCCAGGGTCTTGAGTGGTTGCTGATGAGGTTTGGTTGTACCAGGCCGCTGGATGAGCCATGCCCCGGGCCGCGGGCAGGCAAGTCTGGGTACTCCCGTTCCCAAGACGCCGATAGTAGCCCCCGGGCACAAGGTGCGCTCGGACTTGGCTTTGCGGCGGAGCCAAGGGTCAAGTGTGGAGCACCGCGGGCACCGAAAGCCGGCAGCCTTGATTGACGCGTGGCGATTGACGGGACGTGGGCGTCTCCACTTCCCCATGCCGCCTCGGCAACCGCATGACTTGACAAGTCCCTGCATGCACAGAGGACCATCATTACCTGTGATTATGGAGGCCGGCGGTTGGCCATCTTCTGACTATAAATAAGGCGGCAGGCGGAGCCCCCATTGCCCGTCTCGTCCTTCATTCCACCCGCTTCTTCTTGCTCCTTGCTTCTTGCTTTGCATCGACACCATGGCGCCAGTGAGGAGGTTCTCGTCCGTGGAGAAGGGGAAGACCCTTCAGCAGGGGCCCTGCTCACCACCGCCTAAGAGGGGACTAGCCGCCCTCGCAAGTGCGCCGCGACCCCTGCCCCGGCCCCTCGCGGGCGCGGGCGGACCTCCTTAGTGCCCGGCGCCGCCCTCGGCAGCCGCGGCGACGACCCTTCGCGTAGTGGGGGCCGCCGAGGTCGTTGCAGCCCCGTGGATGAGGGGAGGCGCACCGGGGTCGCCCGGCCTCGCCGGCAGCCCTTCCACTTGTCGGAGGTGACGCCGGAGTTTGTCGTGTGGTCAGAGAACCCGGCTGGCACCTGGCTCCGGCTCCCGCGCTCCTTCGCCAGCGAACTACTGGCTGCGGGTTCCGGCGGTCTCTGGCTGCAGGCGGACGGCTGCTGCAGCAGAGCCTCGTGGGTCGCGGTAGAGGTCTCCATCGTGGGCGTCGTAACCCTGGCCCGCGGTTGGCAGACATTTTCCCACGCGCGTGGCCTGGGCAGGCAGTGCACCCTCCACTTCAAGTATGACGGCGACACGACCCTCTTCGTGAGGGTGTTCGGGGAAGATGGCCGCCGCGCCGGGTGCTCCCCCGAGGACAACGATGGCGGCGAGGTGCTCGGCCTTGGCAACGGCCGCGATGAGGATGAGGGTGAACTCGCCCTCGGCGCTGGCCGCAGTTCATCCAGCTACGGCAGCTCCTCCCACAGCTGCAGCTCCAGCAGTGGTGGCTATGACCAACCACTACGCCGTCGCCCCCGCCTGGAGGGCGATGTTGGGTCGTCTCGTCGTCACACCTCGGTGAAACGTGAGAAGGGCTCTGCCTGAGCCTGGGGAGCCGGTCCTCGTGAGTAGCCGTATCGTAGGAGCTGCCTTTACCTCTCCTCGCCCGTCCTTTCCTCATGCATTACCAAAAACAAGTATGGGGCCCTGGCAGGGCATGTAATGAACCATGATTTTTATGCTGCTTGGTGCCATGTTTATTGTTTCTGGTCAGTGTTGCGAGGTCTATGCATTATGCGCCCATAGGGGGAGGAGACTTATCTTGACGTATTCGGGATAGCCCCCATCTCGTGAGGCGCAGCCCTTCGAGGAGCTGCAGAAACTCATTAGGAGATCATTATCCTTCGCTGTATAAGGTCCCAGGCTTAGGCTGAACATGGTCGAACGCACTCTGTCGCGGGACCCGTGGGGCACGGACTTAAGGAGAGGGACGCGCCGATCACGAGCTCAAATGTGGACGCCTTGCAAAGGCTAAGGGAGGCGCGCGAGGGAGAGCGTCGGGAAAATGCCGCTCTCCCCAACGCAAGGCCAAGAATCAAGGGAAGAATTAAAGGGAGAGGTGGTTCAACCAAGTCATTCGGGAAATGCTAGAACTTTCAAAATCCATTAAAAGAAGGAAGGGGCAAGCCAACTCCAGAAAGCAAATGAACAACCGCGTCCGGCACCTAGTCTAGTCTTCTCACCAGCGCAGAGCTAAGTGATGCCACTAGGACATGGGAGGGAGCCCCCGAGGCCCGAGGGCGGCACTCTAGAGACTCCGGGGCATGTACAGCCCCACTCATTATTACGTGAGAGTGTCACAGGCGGAGACCTTCACAGCCGCGAGCCTTGCTTCACAGGTACTGGCCTTGGCTTCTCAGGCATAGGGCCTTGTCTTCACAGGCACCGGGTCTTGCTTCACAGGCACAGGGCCTTGTCTTCATAGGCACGGGGCCTTGCTTCGCAGGCACATGGCCTTCTCTTCACAGGCACGGGGCCTTGCTTTATGGGTAGAACTTCCGGAGGTGCCGGATGTTCCACACATTCTAGATAGGGATGTCGTCCCCCGTCTCCAGGCGCACGGCACCAGGCCTGGAGACGTGGGTGATCTTGAACGGGCCCTCCCACATGGGTGAAAGCTTGTGCAGCGCTTCCCTGGAGAGGACTTGCCTTAGGACGAGGTCGCCCACCTCTAGCGTCCTGGAGCGGATGTTGCGACAGTGGTACCGCCGCAATGCCTGCTGGTACCTTGCTGCTCTGAGCGAGGCATCCCGATGGCGTTCCTCTCCCAGCACGAGGTCCATCCCCCGCATGGCGTCCTGCTGTGTTTCATCGAACGCTAGGACCCGCACGGAGTGGTGCCTGACCTCGTGAGGGAGAACCGCTACTGCTCCGTAGACGAGGAAGAACGGGGTCTCGCCTGTAGGCTTGGTAGTGGTGGTGCGGATGGACCATAGCACGGACTGGAGCTCATTGTGCCAGCCCCTTCCACAAGCCTCGAGCCTCTTCTTGAAGGTCCTGGTCTTGAGGCCTCTTAAAACCTTCGAGTTGGCACGCTTGGCCTGGCCGTTGCTCCTGGGGTGTGCCACCGAAGCGTAGCAAATCTGCATTCCAAGGTTAGCACAATATGTCTTGAGAAGGTTGCTAGTGAACTGTGAGCCGTTGTCGGTAATGATGCGGTTAGGGCCCCGAACCGGCTTATGAGGCCCTTGATGAAATTGACTGCAGATCCTGCCTGGATGGTTCGAACGGCTTCCACCTCTGCCCATTTGGTGAACTTGTCGATGGCAACGTAGAGGTAGCGGTAGCCCCGGGGCTCTCGAGGGAATGGGCCTAGGATGTCAAGCCCCCAGAACGCGAATGGCCAGGAGAGCGGGATAGTTTGGAGGCCCTGAGCCAGCTGGTGGATCTGATTGGCATGGAATTGGCAAGCCTCGCAGGACTTCACCATCTTGGCAACATCGTTGAGCATTGTGGGCCAGTAGAAACCGCTGCGGAATGTCTTGCTAACTGATAACCCACAAGTGTAGGGGATCGCAACAGTTTTTGAGGGTAAAGTATTAAACCCTAATTTGTTGATTCGACACAAGGGGAGCCAAAGAATACTCTTAAGTATTAGTAGCTGAGTTGTCAATTCAACCACACATGGAAACTTAGTATCTGCAGCAAGATAGTTTAGTAGCAAAGTAATATGATAGTGGCGGTAGCAGCAATAAAAGTAACGATAGTGTTTTTGTAGTTTTTGTGATAGTAGCAACGGAAAAAGTAAATAAGAAACAAGCAATATAGGTAAAGCTCGTAGGCATTGGATCGGTGATGGGAAATTATGTCGGATGCAATTCATCATGTAGAAGCTATAACCTAGGGTGACACAGAACTAGCTCCAGTTCATCAATGCAATGTAGGCATGTATTCCGAATATAGTCATACGTGCTTATGGAAAAGAACTAGCATGACATCTTTTGTCCTACCCTCCCGTGGCAGCGGGGTCCTATTAGAAACTAAGGGATATTAAGGCCTCCTTTTAATAGAGTACCGGGCCAAAGCATTAACACATAGTGAATACATTAACTCCTCAAACTATGGTCATCACCGGGAGTGGTCCCGATTATTGTCACTTCGGGGTTGCCGGATCATAACACATAGTAGGTGACTATAGACTTGAAAGATGGGATCAAGAACACACATATATTCATGGAGACATAATAGGTTCAGATCTGAAATCATGGCACTCGGGCCCTAGTGACAAGCATTAAGCATAGCAAAGTCATAGCAACATCAATCTCAGAACATAGTGGATACTAGGGATCAAACCCTAACAAAACTAACTCGATTACATGATAGATCCAATCCAACCCATCACCGTCCAGCAAGCCTACGATGGAATTACTCACACACAGCGGTGAACATCATGGAATTGGTGATGGAGGAAGGTTGATGATGACGATGGCGACGATCTCCACTCTCCGGAGCCCCGAATGGACTCCAGATCGGCCCTCTCGAGAGAGATTAGGGCTTGGCGGCGACTTTGTCTCGTAAAACGCGATAATTCTTTCTCTCTGATCTTTTTCTCCCCGAAACGGAAGATATAGGATCTGGGGGTACGTCGGTGGAGCATCAGGGGGCCCTCGAGGTAAGGGGCGCGCCCTGGGAAGGAGGGCGCGCCCCCCACCCTCGAGGACAGGGCGTGGGCCCCCCGGTGAGGATCTTCTTGCAGATATTTTTTATATTTTCTGAAATAATTCTCCATTGATTTTCAGGCGATTCCGAGAACTTTTTATTCTGCACAAAAACAACACCATGGCAGTTTTGCTGAAAACAGCGTCAGTCCGGGTTAGTTCCATTCAAATCATGCAAGTTAGAGTCCAAAACAAGGGCAAAAGTGTTTGGAAAAGTAGATACGTTGGAGACGTATCAACTCCCCCAAGCTTAAACCTTTGCTTATCCTCAAGCAATTCAGTTGATAAACTGAAAGTGATAAATAAAAACTTTGACAAACTCTGTTTGCTCTTGTTGTTGTAAATATGTAAGCTAGCATTCAGGTTTTCAACAAGATCATGAACTAACCACATTCACAATAACTTTCAGGTCTCAAGACTACTCACATCAATGGCATAATCAACTAGCGAGCAATAATAATAAACCTCGGATGACAACACTTTCTCAAAACAATCATGATATGATATAACAAGATGGTATCTCGCTAGCCCTTTCTGAGACCGCAAAACAAAAATGCAGAGCACCTTTAAGGATCAAGGACTGACTAGACATTGTAATTCATGGTAAAAGAGATCCATTCATGATCATACTCAATGCAAATTAATAGTAATACATGCAACGACAGAGGTACTCTCCTAATGGTGCTTTTTGATAAGAGGGTGATGACTCTGCATAAAAGTAAATAGATAGGCCCTTCGCAGAGGGAAGCAGGGATTTGTAGAGGTGCCAGAGCTTGATTTTAAATAAAGATTAAATAACATTTTGAGCGGTATACTTTCATTGTCAACATAACAACCAAGAATCTCGATATCTCCCATGCTACGCACATTATAGGCGGTTCCCAAACAAAATGGTAAAGTGTATACTCCCCCAACCACCAACAAGCACACTCCACGGCTAGCCCGAAACAACGGGTATCGTCCAAACCAGGAACAACCCTGGGGGAGTTTTGTTTAATTATTACGATTTTGAGCATGGGACTGGGCATCCCGATTACCAGCCATTTTCTCATGAATGATGAGCGGAGTCCACTCATCGTGAGAATAACCCACCTAGAATGGAAGATATAGACAACCCTAGTTGATACATTAGTTGTTCGAGCATACGAAACAGAATTTCATTTGAAGGTTTAGAGTTTGGCACATACAAATTTACTTGGAACGGCAGGTAAATACCGCATATAGGAAGGTATGGTGGACTCATATGAAATAACTTTGGGGTTTATGGAAGTGGATGCACAAGCAGTATTCCTGCTTAGTATAGGTGAAGGCTAGAAAGAGACTGGGAAGCGACCAGCTAGAGAGCAACAACGGTCATGAACATGCATTAAAATTAATCAACAATGAATGCAAGCATGAGTTGGATATAAATCACCATGAACATAAATATCGTGAAGGCTATGTTGATTTGTTTCAACTACATGTGTGAACATGTGCCAAGTCAAGTCACTTAAATCGTTCAAAGAAGGATACCACCTATCATACCACATCACAACCATTTTAATATCATGTTGGCATGCAAGATAGACCATTATAAACTCTCACCTAATTAAGCATGGCGTAAGCAGCTATGATCTCTAATTGTCATTGCAAACATGTTTCATTCATAACAACAAGAACGACGAGAAATCATATTTACAAAGACAAGAGAGGTCGAGTTCATACACTCTTTTCTCATCTCAATTAGTTCATCATATATCATCCTTATTGCCTTTCAGTCGCACGATCGAACGGTGTGGAAAATAATAATAGTGCACGTGCATTGGACTAAGCTGGAATCTGCAGACATTTAATACAAGAGAGAAGACAAGGCAACATGGCTCAAGGTTAAATCAACAATAGAGCATATGAGAGCCACTAAGCATTTTCAATCATGGTCTTCTACTCTCAACCCCTAAAGAAAAGAAAAGAAACTATTTACACGGGAAAGCTCCCAACAAGCAAAAAGAAGAATGGGGATCTTTTGGGGTTTTCATTTTTACTACTACTAGCAAAGAAAGTAAACTAGCTAGAAGCTACAACTAATTTTATTTTTTTGTTTTTCTGGGTTTTTCTAGCACACAAGAAAAAGACTAAGAAAAAGAAATTGAAACTAAGCATGGATGGTACAGTGAAAGAGTGTGAGCACCGACAACTAGAATAAGTTTGTGAATATAAATGTAAGTCGGTGAGAAACACGTACTCCCCCAAGCTTAGGCTTTTGGCCTAAGTTGGTCTATGGCCACGGATCGAAGCCACTCCCTCGAGTGTACTGAGATGTGTCCTTTGGATGCCACTGGTTGGCAAGCTCGTCCAGCTCCCACCCATAAACAGATTGACGGGAAGGATCAAATGGTGGTTCTGGCTCAGGCTCTGAAGCTTGTGTCTGGCCTTGGTACTTGTAGAAGGCATCTGAGGTGATGAGGAATACGCATGTAGATAGATCAAACAAAGAAGGTGCAGGCAAGGTAACAATTTCACAGTATATTTCATCAACCCTCAATTTATAATTGAGCCGCATATTCTTGTCTTTACAATAAAATCATGAGCTACCATGCTCTTGTAGTCTAGGTAAACAGGGGCAAACAATTTTTCTTCCTTCCCATAATGCCTAATAGGTATATTAAAATATTCAGCAAGGCGAGAAGCAAAGATGCCTCCAAAGATGGGCCCCTTTGAGCGGTTCAGACTCAATCGTTTGGCAACGATGGCGCCCAAGCTAAAAGTTGTGTCTCGAAACAAAGCATGGCGTAAAATGATAATATCAGGGGCACTGAGATTCCCAATGTTCCCTCGACTAATTAAACACCTGCTAGCAAATAAAGCAAAGTAGCGCAGAACAGGGAAGTGTATACTAGTGATTCTTGCCCCTAAAACTTGTCTAGTTTCACCTACGGCTATCATGTCAATGAACCCTTTAACGTCCTCATGACATGGTTCATCAAGTCTACCTCCAAAGGGTACCTTGCAAATTTCACAAAAATCTAATAGTGATATCTCCATAACCACATCATATAAGCGAAACTCCACCGTAGGTGGTGTTTTGCTAGAATGAAAATGAAAGCTTTGCGTGAAAATATTCGTGAGTAAGAGATACGGTTCTTTCTGGTCGTTGAGGAAGTCGGCGAGGCCTGCATTATTCACCAACCAATAAAAATCTTCGTAAATACCGGTGGACATCATGAAATTATTGCACGGCAATTCACACGGTCGAACTTCCGCCATGCGAGGAAGATTATAGTTGGACTTCTTATTTTCTTCTTTCTTCTTCTCCTCTGAGCTCTTGCTGGAGGAGCCCCTCAATAATCTTTTTAACATTTTCCCTTTCTGAAAAATTCTAATTTTTTTAATAACTTCAAAATATAAGTTAACCAAACTCAACAAGATTGATAGCAATGACTCCTATAAGTGCCTAGAGGCTATATCATGCATTAGAACTACTTGGGACCAAGAAAATTTGACATGCAAGCTCAAGAACAAGGTCACCACAGTAGCATAAATTTGCAACATATAAAGCACTAGAACAAAAACTAATTGGACCAATGGAGGAGTCATATACCAAGGAACAATCTCCCCCAAACAGTTTGGTGAATGGTGCTTTGAGCAAGGAGATCGAAAATGGCAGCAAAATGAGCTAGAACTCGGGTTTGAGCTGGTTGGAGATTTTTTTGGGAGGAAGAAGAAGAGCATGGGTGGAAGGATAAGTGGAGGGGGCCCACGTGGGGCCCTCGAGGTAGGGGGCGCACCCTGGGCAGGGGTGCGCGCCCTGTGCCCTCATGGCCACGTGTTGGCTCCCCTCGCTATGTGTTAAGTGCCATATTTTCTTAAATATTCTAGAAAAAAAATCATATTTCACTTTCATGGCATTTGGAGAACTTTTATTTTCGGGATATTTTTTTATTGCATGGATAAGTCTGGAAACAGACAGATAATGCTATTTTCTTTTACTTAACCTAATTAACAGAAAGTAAAAGAGGGTACAAAGGGTTTGTGCTATCTAGATTCACCTATCCCATGCTCATCAAAAGGAATCGATTAACAAGGTTGATCAGGTCTTTTTAATAAACTCTTTCCGAGTAACATGAAACCGGAGAATTTTCGAATAACACTAGGTTACCTCAATGGGGATATGTATGTCCCCAACAATAAGTATGTCATATGTCTTCTTGATAGTAGGAAGAGGAAATTCAAAACCTCCAATAGTAATAGTTGAGATTTTTCCAATATAATTGATACTATGAACCTGAGGTTGTTTCCTTGGAAAGTGTACCGTATGTTCATTACCATTGACATGAAAAGTGACATTGCCTTTGTTGCAATCAATAACAACCCCTGTAGTATTCAAAAAAGGTCTTCCAAGAATAATAGACATACTATCATCCTCGGGAATATCAAGTATAACAAAGTCCGTTAGAATAGTAACATTTGCCACTACAACAGGCACATCCTCACAAATACCGAAAGGTATAGCAGTTGATTTATCAGCCATTTGCAAGGATATTTCAGTAGGTGTCAACTTACTCAAGTCAAGTCTACGATATAAAGAGAGAGGCATAACACTAACACCAGCTCCAAGATCACACAAAGCAGTTTTAACATAGTTTCTCTTAATGGAGCAAGGTATAGTAGGTACTCCTGGATCTCCTAATTTTTTAGGCATTCCACCCTCAAAAGTGTAATTGGTAAGCATGGTGGAAATTTATACTTCAGGTATCTTTCTTTTGTTGGTAATAATATCTTTCATATACTTGGCATAAGGATTTGTTTTAAGTACATCAGTCAAATGCATACGCAAAAAGATAGGTCTAATCATTTCAGCGAAGCGCTCAAAATCCTCATCATCCTTTTTCTTGGATGGTTTCAGAGGAAAAGGCATGGGTTTCTGAACCCATGGTTCTCTTTCCCTACCGTGCTTCCTAGCAACAAAGTCTCTCTTATCATAACGTTGATTCTTTGATTGTGGGTTATCAAGATCAACAGCAGGTTCAATTTCTACATCATTATCATTGCTAGGTTGAGCATCAACATGAACATCATTATTAATATTGTCACTAGGTTCATGTGCATTACCAGATTGTGTCTCAACATCAGAAACAGATATATCGTTGGGATTCTCAGGTGTGTCAGCTACAAGTTCACTAGAGGCATGCCAAGTCCTATCATTTTTCTTTTTCTTCTTCTTAGAAGAACTTGGTGCATCTAAATTAGCTCTCTGAGAATCTTGCTCAATTCTCTTAGGATGGCCTTCAGGATACAGAGGTTCCTGAGTCATTTTACCCCCTCTAGTCACAACTCTAATGGCATTATCATTATTTTTACTATTTAATTCATTGAGCAAATCATTCTGAGCCTTAAGTACTTGGTCTACTTGAGTGGTGACCATGGAAGCATGTATACTAATAAGTTTCAGCTCATCTTTAGCACTAGACAGATAATCACTCAAGCATTCAATCATATGAGCATTGTGTTGTAGTTGTCTACCAACATAAGCATTGAAGTTTTCTTGTTTCACAATAAAATTGTCAAACTCATCTAAGCATTGGCTAGTAGACTTATAACGAGGAATATCACCTTCATCAAATATATAAAGAGAATTTACCTTTACTACCTGTGTCGGGTTATCAAGACCATGTATTTCTTCAATAGGTGGTAAATTCTTAACATCTTCAGCTTTAATACCTTTTTCTTTCATAGATTTCTTTGCCTCTTGCATATCTTTAAGACCGAAAAATAGAACACCTCTTTTCTTCGGAGTTGGCTTAGGGGCTGGTTCAGGAAGCGTCCAATTATTTTCATTGGCCAACATATTATTCAATAGTAATTCAGCTTGTTCAACTATTCTTTCCCTGAAAACACAACCAGCACAACTATGCAGGTGGTCTCTGGAAGCATCGGTTAGTCCATTATAAAAGACATCAAGTATATCATGCATCTCAAGAGGATGATCAGGCAAAGCATTAAGTAACTGGAGAAGCCCCCCAAGCTTGTGGGAGACTCTCTTCTTCAGTTTGAGCAAAGTTATATATTTCCCGTAAGGCAGCTTGTTTCTTATGAGCGGGAAAATATTTAGCACAGAAGTAATACATCATATCATGGGGACTACACACACAACCAGGATCAAGAGAATTAAACCAAGTCTTAGCATCACCCTTTAACGAAAAAGGAAATAGCTTAAGGACATAGTAATAGCGAATCTTTTCATCATTGGTAAATAGGGTGGCTATATCATTCAACTTGGTAAGATGTGCCACAACAGTTTCAGACTCATAGCCATGGAAAGGATCAGACTCAACCAAAGTAATTAACTCAGGATCAATAGAGAATTCATTATCCTTATCACTGACACAAATAGGTGAAGTAGCAAAAGCAGGGTCATGTTTCATTCTAGCATTCAAGGACTTTTCTTTAAGCTTAGCTAATAACTTCTTAAGATCATATCTATCATTGCAAGCAAGAAAGTCTCTAGCAGTTTATTCATCCATAACATAAGCCTCATGCACAACAAGCAATTCATATCTATTGGGAGTAGTTTCATCATCACTTTCATAAATATCATCAACATTTGCACTCTCCCTAACCTTAGCAATTTGTTCATCTAGAAATTCACCTAGTGGCACAGTATCAGGCATAGAGGTTGTTTCATCATACATAGCAGAAGTAGCATCATCAAGAACATACGACATATCAGATTCAATAGCAAGAGTAGGTGTCCCAAGTTTACTCATAACAGAAGGAGAATCAAGTGCAGAGCTAGATGGCTGTTCCTTACCCCCCCC
>LR738715.1:284869056-285074854 GCA_902687465.1 Secale cereale | reverse complement strand
CCCCCCCGTAGTTGAGGGTAAGATCTTGGTTTTTGAGTCCTTCAAATTCTTCATAGTGATAAACAGATATAAATCCCAAGTGACTTAAAGAATAGAGCTATGCTCCCCGGCAACGGCGCCAAAAAATAGTCTTGATAACCCACAAGTGTAGGGGATCGCAAAAGTTTTCGAGGGTAAAGTATTAAACCAAAATTTGTTGATTCGACACAAGGGGAGCCAAAGAATACTCTTAAGTATTAGTAGCCGAGTTGTCAATTCAACCACACCTGGAAACTTAGTATCTGCAGCAAGATAGTTTAGTAGCAAAGTAATATGATAGTGGCTGTAGCAGCAATAAAAGTAACGATAGTGTTTTTGTAGTTTTTGTGATAGTAGCAACGAAAAAAGTAAATAAGCAACAAGCAATATAGGTAAAGCTCATAGGCATTGGATCGGTGATGGTAAATTATGTCGGATGCAATTCATCATGTAGAAGTTATAACCTAGGGTGACACAGAACTAGCTCCAGTTCATCAATACAATGTAGGCATGTATTCCGAATATAGCCATACGTGCTTATGGAAAAGAACTTGCATGGCATCTTTTATCCTACCCTCCCGTGGCAGCGGGGTCCTATTGGAAACTAAGGGATATTAAGGCCTCCTTTTAATAGAGTACTGGACCAAAGCATTAACACATAGTGAATACATGAACTCCTCAAACTATGGTCATCACCGGGAGTGGTCCCGATTATTGTCACTTCGGGGTTGCCGGATCATAACACATAGTAGGTGACTATAGACTTGCAAGATAGGATCAAGAACACACATATATTCATGGAAACATAATAGGTTCAGATCTGAAATCATGGCACTCGGGCCCTAGTGACTAGCATTAAGCATAGCAAAGTCATAGCAACATCAATCTCAGAACATAGTGGATACTAGGGATCAAACCCTAACAAAACTAACTCGATTACATGATAGATCCGATCCAACCCATCACCGTCCAGCAAGCCTACGATGGAATTACTCACACACGGCGGTGAGCATCATGGAATTGGTGATGGAGGAAGGTTGATGATGACGATGGCGACGATCTCCACTCTCCGGAGCCCCGAGCGGACTCCAGATCAGCCCCCCCCGAGAGAGATTAGGGCTTGGCGGCGGCTCCATCTCATAAAACGCGATAATTCTTTCTCTGTGATTTTTTTCTCCTCGAAACGGAAGATATATGATCTGGGGGTACGTCAGTGGAGCATCGGGGGGCCCTCGAGGCAGGGGGCGCGCCCCCACCCTCGAGGACATGGTGTGGGCCCCTCGATGAGGATCTTCTTGCAGACATTTTTTATATTTTCTGAAATAATTCTCTGTTGATTTTCAGGCGATTTCGAGAACTTTTTATTCTGCACAAAAACAACACCATGACAGTTCTGCTGAAAACAGCGTCAGCCCGGGTTAGTTCCATTCAAATCATGCAAGTTAGAGTCCAAAACAAGGGCAAAAGGGTCTGGTAGATACGTTGGAGACGTATCACCAACCAGGGTGCGTGACGATGAGTGAAGCCCGCAGTCCTCGGCATGGATGTCAGCTAGCAGCTTGCTCCCTTGCTTCCTAGAGATGCATCGTAAAGAAACATCATTTGGTCGTTTCCTGTAAATCTCACCGTCTTGAATGCAATATGTCGTAGCCTGTCGGGCTACACCCTCCGCATCCTCTTCCTTCTCTGGCAGTGCTCCTCTCACCAGGTACACCTTGAGCTCCTCGGTCCAACATCCCTCCTGAGGCTTGAGCGCCAGGAGCAGACGGGCTCCTGAGGTTGGGCTGCAGGCGGGGGCTCCTGGGGTCGGTGGTTGGGGTAGTTCCTCCTGAGGCGTCGCTGGCCCCTCATGCGGGGGTGATGCCGAAGGCTTGAGGAGCCGCTCCTCGAAGACGCCTGGCTCCTGGGGCAGGCGCCTGGATGCCCTTTTGGCGATGTCGTCAGCTTCCTTGTTGGTGCCATGGGGCACGTGCTGCAGCTCCAGGCCTAAGAACTGCTTCTCCATTTTGTGTACCTCTGCGAGGTATGCCTCCATATGCTCATCCCTTGGCTCGTATACCTTGTTGGATAAGTTGACGAGGAGTTGCGAGTCGCCCCTGATGACAAGGCGCTTCACTCCCAGGGCCACCGCAGCCTTAAGACCAGCAATGAGGCCCTCATACTCCGCGGTGTTGTTGGAGACCTTATCACCCGGCTGAAAGCATAGCTGCACGGCACAGTAAAGCTTGTCCTGAGTGGGTGAGATGAGAATAGCTCCAGCCCCGCGCCCCCGCGCGAACGCGCCGTCGAAGTACATGACCCAGCCGTCTGGCGCTTCACTTCCTGGCGAGAGGGGTTGGTCCTCACCCGCTTCGAGCTCCAGGGCGTCGGTCCATTCTACCACGAAGACAGCAAGCGTGACTCCTTTGATGACTCTGGTCGTGCTGAATTCCAACTGGAACGCTTGCAGCTCGATATTCCATTCAGCGACTCTTCCCGCTACGTTGGGGCTCCGGAGTACCCTCTCCAGCGGGTAGGCCGCGACGACCTTGATGGGATGGCATTGGAAGTCGTGGCGCAGCTTGCGCGAAGAGAAGAGGAGCGCAAATAGAAGCTTCTGCGGCATGGGATAGCGTGCCCAAGCGTCATGAAGCACCGTGCTAACGAAGTACACCGGGTGCTCAACGGGGGTGAAGCCCGAGCTCTCCTGGGGTTGTGGCACCTGATTGGGTAAGGGAGCCTCAGGAGCTTGGTCGTCGGACGGGACAGCTATGGTTTCAGGAACGCTGTCTTGCAGGGCCCGGTCGCGGGCTGGCCCTACCGGAGCCTCGGGAGCATCGCCCCGGGGATGTGGGGTCTTGTCTTGGAGCTCCTCCCGGACTGCCACTAATGATGCGCTGGCGGAATGCGGTGTAGCGGCTAGGTAAAGCACCAGAGGCTCTTGAGGTTTGGGTGCCACCATCACCGGTGGGCTGGTGAGATATCTCTTGAGGTCTTCGAATGCCGCATCAGCCTCAGGGGTCCACTCAAACGGGCCCTTCCTTTTCATCAGTTTGAAGAAGGGGATGGCCCGCTCCCCCAGCTTGGAGATGAAACGCCCGAGTGACGTCACACAGCCGGCCAGCTTCTGCATCTCTTTCAGGGTCTTCGGCGGACTCATTTTTTCTATGGCCTTGACCTTCTCGGGGTTTGCCTCGATCCCTCTGTGCGACACCAAGAAGCCCAAAAGCTTACCAGATCGAACGCCGAACACACACTTTTCCGGGTTGAGCCGCATGTCTACTTTGTGTAGGCTGGCGAAGGTCTCTTCCAAATCTTCGATGAGGGTCTTGGCCTCCTCAGACTTTACCACAATGTCATCAACGTAGGCCTCAGCGTTCCTCCCGAGCTGCTCTCCTAGAGCGATATGCATCAACCACTGGAAGGTTGCTCCTGCATTCCGCAACCCGAACGGCATACAAGTGTAGCAGTATACCCCGCACGGGGTGAGGAAGGCAGTCTTCTCGACATCTTGCACCGCCATCTTGATTTGATGGTAGCCCGAAAAGGCATCTAGGAAGCACAGTAGGTCACACTCGGTGGTGGAGTCGACAATCTGGTCGATGCGGGGCAGCGAAAACGGGTCTTGTGGGAAGGCCTTGTTGAGGTTGGTGAAGTCCACACACATGCGCTCTTTTTCGCCTTTCTTGGGCACAACGACGGGGTTCGCCAGCCACTCCGCGTACCGGACCTCGCGGATGACACCCGCTGCTTCTAGTTTGCAAGTTCCTTGTACGATGAAGGACAACTTCTCTGTAGACTAGCAATGGGCCTTCTGCTTCATGGGGCGCATGCTAGGGCATACGTTCAGGTGGTGCTCAATCACCCCCCTCGGGACTCCTACCAGGTCCTTGGGTTCCACGCGAACACCTCCTTGTTAGCATGCAGGAATCCGACCAATGCCTTTTCTTGAGCTGGGGGAAGGACAGCGCCTATGGTGAAGGTGGCGCCTGACGTCCTGTCTTCATCCACCAGTACCTGCTTCGTCTCGGCCCGGTCTTGGGAGAAAAGTTGTTTCTTCTTCGCTGGTGCAGCCCCCTTGGTGCCTGGGGTGGCCTCATCGACCGAACGTGCCGCCGCAGCGGTCCGGAAGGCGAGCTTGCGGGCCGTCAGGGCCTCCTTGGTGTCCCCCGCCACAGTGAGGACACCGCTGCTCCCCGGCATCTTCATGAGGTTGTAGGCCGGATGGGTCGCAGCCATGAACTCAGCCAGGGAAAGATACCCGAGGATGGCGTTGTACGGGAGGCTGATATGAGCGATGTCAAAGTCGATCAGCTCAGTGCGGTAGTTGTTGCGGGTGCTGAAGGTGACCGGGAGGCGGATCTACGCTAGAGGGCTAGCAGAACCGCTGCCGACTCCAGAGAAGGGCTTGGTGGGGCGTAGCCGCTCAAGCGGCACGTGGAGCAGGCTAAAAGTTTCTACTGAGAGCACGTTGTGGCCACCCCCACAGTCGACGAGGGTCTTGGTTACTGTTACGTTGTAGATGGTGGGTGTGCAAAGCATCAGGAGAGCGCCTGAGCCTGTCGCGGAAGCGGGATGGTCACCTGAGTCGAAGGTGTGGTCAGTCTTGGGTGCCGCCCATCCGGGAGGGCCCCCCCGACGTATAGAGGCGGCGCCGATCTGGCGGAAGAACTGCTTGATGTGGCGGTCCGAGGGCGGCGCTTGAGAGCCGCCGAGTAGGGCCGCGACGACGTGGGGCACCGGTGCCCCGAAGCGCGCGGTGAAAAGGCCGCGCAGCTCCTCCCAGGATGCCACAGATGACTCTGGCAAGCTGAGAAACCAGGCATGCGGAACACCTGTGAGCGCCATGGGGAGCCAGCTGGACATGACCTTGTTGTTGCCGCCGGCTGCTGAAACGGCCTCCTCGTTGGCCTGGAGGAAGACGATCGGATATGCCTCCCCGTCGTAATGGGGTGGTAGATCTGGCCAAAACCTAAGTGGCCACTGCACCTGTCGCGAGGCGGGGGTGAAGGCTCGGTGGCCCGCCATGCCATCGCGTGCGCCCACCGAGCCGGTCGAAGAAGAGGCTCCCGCCATGAGAGCCTGGCAGATGGAGAGCGGGGTGGACGGAGAGGCGAAACTTTGGCGCACCCCTACCTGGCACGCCAAATGTCGGATCTTGGGTTCCGGCAAAACCCTCGAGGTTCGAACACAGGGGTGGGCATGAAGATCTCTCCTTTCTGCTCAAGCTCGCCCTCGCACTGATTCCTAGGCCTAGCTCGTCGAACTCAAAGAACAAGGGACACAAGGGTTTATACTGGTTCGGGCCACCGTTGTGGTGTATTACCCCAATCCAGTGTGGTGTGGTGGATTGCCTCGTAGGCTGAGGATGAACTAGTACTTGGGATGAACAGCCTCCTGAGGAGAGGTGTTCTTGCGCTCGGATGAGCTTGAGTGGAAGTGTGGGTGGTCTTGATGATCCGATCCCCTTTCTATGATGGTGGCTAGTCCTATTTATAGAGGCCCGGGTCCTCTTCCCAAATATTGAGCGGGAAGGGATCCCACAACGGCCAAGTTTGAAGGGGGACAACTAGTATAAGCTATCCTGACAAAAGGTGGTCTTTGCCTGCCAAAGTCTCTAGTGGTGACGCCGCCATGGGCTCTGTAGAGACCTCCGCTCTGCCGTCCTACTGGTCTTGGTCTTGTTACACTGATATGGAAACCTTTGCCTGATGCCTCGGGACTCCTCGCCTGCGCTTGCCCCTTTAGCACCAAAGAGGAAACTGGCATCATGTGCCCACTGGCGCCTGCCTGGCCTTGGTCGTCATGCTCATGTCACGAGAACCTCGTTAGGTGCCCCTTGCCTTGATATCTCTACTCCTCGGGAGCTAGCCTAGTGAGGCCTCCCCAGGGGAGGTCTTGCGTCGTCCGCCTCGCGAGGCTTGGCCCCTCGCGACGGTCTTGAGAGGTTGCTGATGAGGTTGGGCTGTATAAGGCCGCTAGATGAGCCACGCCCTGGGCCGCAAGCACGCAAGTCTGGGTACCCCTGTTCCCAGGACGCCGACACCACCGACCTACTTCTTTCGCTTATATATACTCTTATACCCTGAAAACATCCAGGGGAGCCATGAAACCACTTTTCCACCGCCGCAACCTTCTGTACCCGTGAGATCCCATATTGGGGCCTTTTCCAGCGCTCCGCCGGAGGGGGATTCGATCACAGAGGGCTTGTACATCAACACCATAGCCTCTCCGATGATGTGTGAGTAGTTTACCATAGACCTTCAGGTCCATAGTTATTAGCTAGATGGCTTCTTCTCTCTCTTTGGTTCTCAATACAGAGTTCTCCTCGATGTTCTTGGAGATCTATTCGATGTAATTCTTTTTGTGGTGTGTTTGTCGAGATCCGATGAATTGTGGGTTTATGATCAAGATTACCTATGAACAATATTTGGTTCTTCTCTGAATTCTTATATGCATGATTTAATATCTTTGCAAGTTTCTTCGAATTATCAGTTTGGATTGGCCTACTAGATTGATCGTTCTTGCAATGGTAGATGTGCTTAGCTTTGGGTTCAATTTTGTGGTGCTCGATCCCAGTGACAGAAAGGGAACCGACACGTATTGTATTATTGCCATCGAGGATAAAAAGATGGGGTTTATATCATATTGCTTGAGTTTATTCCTCTATATCATGTCATCTTGCTTAAGGTGTTACTCCGTTCTTATGAACTTAATACTCTAGATGCATGTTGGATAGCGGTCGATGTGTGGAGTAATAGTAGTAGATGCAGAATTGTTTCGGTCTACTTCACACGGATGTGGTGCCTATGTTCATGATAATGGCTAGATATTCTCATAACTATGTGCTTTTCTATCAATTGCTCGGCAATAATTTGTTCACCCATCGTAAAATATGCTATCATGAGAGATGGCACTAGTGAAACCTATGGCCCCCGGGTTTACCTTACATCATACAAGTTTTCGATCTAAAATTCCATTTTACTATTTATTTTGCAATCTTTATTTTCCACTCCATACAACAAAAATGCCAAAAATACTTATTTTATTATCTTTATCAGATCTCACTTTTGCAAGTGGTCGTGAAGGGATTGACAACCCCTTTATCGCGTTGGTTGCAAGGTTCATGATTGTTTGTGCAGGTACTAGGTGACTTGCGTGTAGTCTCCTACTGGATTGGTACCTTGGTTCTCAAAAACTGAGGGAAATACTTCCGCTACTTTGCTGCATCACCATTTCCTCTTCAAGGGAAAACCAATGCATGCTCAAGAGGTAGCAAGAAGGATTTCTGGCGCCGTTGTCGGGGAGATCTACGCTCAAGTCAAGACATACCAAGTACCCATCACAAACTCTTATCCCTCGCATTACATTATTTTCCATTTTCCTCTCGTTTTCCTCTCCCCCACTTCACCTTTGACATTTTATTCGCCCTTTTTCCATTTGCCTCTTTCCCATTCGCTTGCCTCTTGTGTGTCCGTGTGTTAGATCGTTTTCTTTGCCGTCATGGCGAGTCCTTCTATCATTGTTAGTACTCCCGATAATGAAGTTCTTAATTTTAAACAAAGGGAGTGAGAAAATCTAAAAGATGCTTGGTATAGAATTTGCAATGCTCAAAATAGATCTACTAGGAAGCAATCTACTTCTTTTCTTCTTCGCAATTTTTACGTAGGCATCACTCCTTTTAATAGATATATTCTTGATACCATTACCGGAGGGAATTTCTTTGGTAGCCATACTTTTGATTCTTATAATGCTATGATAGATCTGCTTGGCCCCCCACCTCTTTTGGTTAATGGAACTATTTTAACTCTGGAACATGTAATGCAAAGGCTTGAAATTATCGAAAATAAAGTTGCCACTGTAGAGTTGATCGAGAATTTGGATAAAAAGATCCACAACCAAATTACCCAATATGGATCTAAGGTAGGAGTTACTCTGAAAAATTTGAGAGAAAAAGAACCCATAGTTAATTAAAAAATAGATCAAGATTCCACTAGAATTTATAAACTTGAGGATATTATTACCAACTTGGGGTCTGCCTTTTCTGCCATTAGAAACACTTTGAACCGTCCTCCTACCAAAGTTGCCAAGTTTATGTATGTTCTTAAAAATAAGGGTGAATCTTCTAGTAAGGAGAATGCAGATCTCAAATCAATAAGTGTTCACCCCAATTTTTTCACTATCATTAAGGAACCTTTTGCTACAAATGAATTTCTTGATTTCTTTCCTAGGAGTTTGATCGTCAACAAAAAGAAAGAAACTCTTAAAGGTTATAAGTGTTCAATTGAAGAATTGCCTACCAAAGATGGCAATACCTAGATCTATTCTTGTTTTTATGTCTAGCTAGGGGCGTTAAACGATAGCGCTTGTTGGGAGCCAACCCAATTTTATTTTTGTTCTTTGCTTTTTGCTTCTATTGAGTAATAAATAATTCATCTAGCTTCTGTTTATATGTGGTTTTGTGTTTTAGTTAGTGTTTGTCCCAAGTAGAACCTTTGGGAAGACTTGGGTGAAGTCTTTGCGATCTTGCTGTAAAAAACAGAAACTTTTGCGCTCACGAGATTAGCTGCCATTTTTTACCAGAGAGTGATTTTAGGTTGATTCTTTTTAGACATGATTAATAGACAAATTCCTCACGTCCACCAATATATTTAAGAATTTTTAGAGTTACAGAAGTATTCGAAAGTTACTGATTACTACAGACTATTCTATTTTTTTGACATATTCTGTTTTTCATGTGTTGTTTGCTTATTTTGATAAATCTATGGCTAGTATCGGGGGGTATGAACCATAGAGAAGTTGGAATATAGTAGGTTTAACACCAATATAAATAAATAATGAGTTCAATATAGTACCTTATAGTGGTGGTTTGTTTTCTTATACTAACGGATCTCACGAGATTTTCTGTTAAGTTTTGTGTTGTGAACTTTTCAAGTTTTCGGGTAAGGATTTGATGGACTATGGAATAAAGAGTGGCAAGAGCCTAAGCTTGGGGATGCCCAAGGCACCCCAAGGTAAAATTCAAGGACAACCAAAAGCCTAAGCTTGGGGATGCCCCAGGAAGGCATCCCCTCTTTCGTCTTCGTCTATCGGTAACTTTACTTGAGACTATATTTTTATTCACCACATGATATGTGTTTTGCTTGGAGCGTCTTGTATGATTTGAGACTATGATTTTTAGTTTACCAAAATCATCCTTGATGTACACACATTTTGGGAGAGACACACATGAATCGGAATTTATTAGAATATTCCATGTGCTTCACTTATATCTTTTGAGCTAGATAATTTTGCTCTAATGCTTCACTTATATCTTTTTACAGCACGGTGGTGGATTTATTTTATAGAAATGATTGATCTCTCATGCTTCACTTATATTATTTTGAGAGTCCTTTAGAACAGCATGGTAATTTGCTTTGGCTATAAAGTTAATCCTAATATGATAGGCATCCAAGATGGGTATAATAAAAACTTCCATATAGAGTGCATTGAATACTATGAGAAGTTTGATACTTGATGATTGTTTTGAGATATGAAGATGGTGATATTAGAGTTGTGCTAGTTGAGTAATTGTGAATTTGAGAAATACTTGTGTTGAGGTTTGCAAGTCTCGTAGCATGTACATATGGTAACCGTTGTGTAACAAATTTGAAGCATGAAGTATTTCTTTGATTGTCTTCGTGAGGAAGCAAGTTGGATGCACACCCACTTAGTTTCTTTTGTTGAGCTTTCATACATTTATAGCTCTAGTGCATCCGTTGCATGGCAATCCCTACTCACTCACATTGATATCTATTGATGGGCATCTACATAGCCCATTAATATGCCTAGTTGATGTGAGACAATCTTCCTCCTTTTTTGTCTTCTCCACAACCACCACTCTATTCCACCTATAGTGGTATATCCATGGCTCACACTCATGTATTGCATGAAAATTGAAAAAGTTTGAGAATACTAAAGTATGAAACAATTACTTGGCTGAAATCTGGGTTGTGCATGATTATAATATTTTGTGTGACTAAGATGGAGGATAGCCAACTATATGATTTTGTAGGGATGAACTTTCTTTGGCCATGTTATTTTGAGAAGACATAATTGCTTAGTAAGCATGCTTGAAGTATTATTATTTTTATGTCAATATTAAACCTTTGTCTTGAATCTTTCGGATCTGAACATTCATGCCACAATAAAGAAAATTACATTGAAAATTATGTTAGGTAGCATTCCACATCAAAGATCCTATTTTTATCATTTACCTACTCAAGGACGAGCAAGAATTAAGCTTGGGGATGCTGATGCGTCTCCAACGTATGTATAATTTTTTATTGTTCCATGCTATTATATTATCTGTTTTCGATGTTTAATGGGCTTTAATATACACTTTTATATTATTTGTGGGACTAACCTGTTAACCGGAGGCCCTGTGCCAGTTGCTGTTTGTTTGCCTATTCCAGTGTTCCGTAAAAAAGGAATATCAAACGGAGTCCAAACAGAATGAAACCTTCGCGAGGATCTTTCTTGGAAGTCTAGGAACCAACGAGGCGGCCACGAGGCAGCAGGGCGCGCCTAGGGAGGTAGGCGCGCCCCCCACCCTCGTGGGCCCCTCATAACACCACCGACCTACTTCTTTCACCTATATATACTCTCATACCCTGAAAACATCCAGGGGAGCCACGAAACCACTTTTCCACCGCCGCAACCTTCTGTACCCGTGAGGTCCCATCTTGGGGCCTTTTCCGGCGCTCCGCCGGAGGGGATTCGATCATGGAGGGCTTCTACATCAACACAATAGCCTCTCCAATGATGTGTGAGTAGTTTACCACAGACCTTCGGGTCCATAGTTATTAGCTAGATGGCTTCTTCTCTCTCTTTGGTTCTTAATAAAAAGTTATCCCTGATGTTCTTGGAGATCTATTCGATGTAATTCTTTTTGCAGTGTGTTTGCCGAGATCCGATGAATTGTGGGTTTATGATAAAGATTATCTATGAACAATATTTGGTTCTTCTCTGAATTCTTATATGCATGATTTAATATCTTTGCAAGTCTCTTCGAATTATCAGTTTGGTTTGGCCTACTAGATTGATCTTTCTCGCATTGGGAGAAGTGCTTAGCTTTGGGTTCAATCTTGCGGTGCTCAATCCCAGTGACAGAAAGGGAACCGACACGTATTGTATTGTTGCCATCGAGGATAAAAATATGGGGTTTATATCATATTGCTTGAGTTTATCCCTCTACATCATGTCATCTTGCTTAAGGCGTTACTCTGTTCTTATGAACTTAATACTCTAGATGCATGCTGGATAGTGGTCGATGTGTGGAGTAATAATAGTAGATGCAGAATCGTTTCGGTCTACTTGACATGGATGTAGGAGATATGCCCTAGAGGCAATAATAAATACTATTATTTATCTCACTGTTCATAATTAGGTTTATGTTCCATGCTATAACTGCTATGGTTCTCGAGTCTGCAAATAAAACGAGGCTCGGAGGAAGACTCATATGCACGTGTGGAATAATAAACGATAAAATGTATTCCTAGTCTGGCCTCTAAGACTAGCTCAAGTGTTGCATGGTGGTTCTGTTTTCCTGATCATGGGCATGTCTATGCCAGCAACTTTGAGGGCACAATGTTAGAGAAACATTTGTGTTGAATCGACCCGATTGATGTTATGCTATGAGTTACATTCGTCACAAGTTAATGGTTAATAACACAGGAAGTTAATGTTTGCATAATTCCTTAGACCATGAGAGTATCGAGGTTCTTCATGCTTGCTTCATGAACTTTGGGGTTTGTTAAACGTCATCCGTAAATGGGTGGCTACTACGACGGCTTACGGGTTCATGGAAAAGTATGGCAAGTAACGAGATAGCTCAAGATTGGGATTTGCTCCTCCGACGATGGAGAGATATACTCGGGCCCTCTCGGTGTAACGGTATCCATCATCGTCTGGCCAGACACATGGTGATTTGATCACTGGGATGCCGGAACACGAAAACGAGAAAAGAGAACAAAACCGGTAACGAGGTAACTTGCATAGTGGACAAAGTGTTGGCCCACAGGGATGCAATAAATCTCACCTCGGGTGATTGTGACATATCGCAAAGCAAAAGGAATATCACACAGCAACTGGAGGTTCACTCGAATATTCATTCGTGTGGGTATAGGGGTCAATATGGGTGTCCACGGCTCCGATGTTGATCATTGATCGGAAGAGGTTCCGGGTCATGTCTATACTTCACCGAACCTATAGGGTCACACGCTTAAGGTTCATCTATCTGCTGAATACTAGACAGGGAGTCTGAGAGAAAATCACCGGAAAAGTTTCGGACAGCGGAGAAGTTCTGCAGAGAGAGGTCATCGGATGAGTTTCTGTGAAACCGAAAAGTTGTTTCGGGATATACTATTAAGTCAAATTGGTTTCGGCACATGCCTGATAATTCTTGGAGGGTGCCAGAATCATTCTGGAAACTTTTTGGAATTTTGCGGGATAAAAACAGGAAATGTTCCGGAGCTGCCGGAGTCACTTCAGAGGCTTTTCGCAGATGAAAATCACTAAACCGGAATTGTTTCGGAACGTGTTGAAAATTATTTTAGTGGGTACTGGAAATGTTCTAAGCCCACATAATTATTTTCAGTTCGAACGGACGCTGAAAAATGTCGTCGTGAATAGTGAAAATCAGCTTTATGGATATTTTTGGAAAGCCACCTTTTAGGGCTTTTGTGAAAAGGTTTCTAGAAGGGCTTGGGGGCCAAGGAAGCCCCTCATGCCCCCCCCCAAGGGTTGGGATGGCCACACATGGTGGTGCTCCATGGAGCTCCACATGGCCTCCCATTTTGCCCATAACACCCTCATGTGTGCCCTAATGCATGGGAGTTTTTGGTAATTTGTGGAGGCACCCTACCCCTTGGTTTTCCTATAAATAGGGGGTGAGGGGGCTGCCCAAAGATGATCCCTTCTCACATACAAGCGCCATGCATGATCTGGCTTCTCTCTCCCTCCCACGAAATAGTTTCGTAGAGCCGAAAGGCTGTCTGGGTTCCGGTGGGAACTAGTTCTGGACGGCGAAGCCCTGCCGGATAGATGACACCGTATGTGTGCAACTCTGTAGAGAGATCGTAGTTTCGATCTTAGTGCCCTGAGGGGCTGTTCATGAGTGCCTCCCGAAGGGCTGTCCAAGTGACGGTCCGAGTTCTGTGAGTCCTCCCGAAGGGCTGTCCGAGTGACCGTTCGAGTTTCGAAGGTCCTCCCGAAGGGCTGTCCGCGACACCGTCTGGGGGACTGTTCGACCGTCTCCCGGAGGGCTGTCCGAGGAGAAGATGAGGGTATACATCCTCGCGGTTGGGAGGTTGAAAATCCTAGCTGCGGGGATCTGCACCGACGATCGTCATCGACTCTACTTCCGCTGCGCTACGAGTCGGTAACGAATATGATCAAAACCTTGTATGCAGTCTTCATAGTGGTCCTGGGCTGGTGCGTAGGTCGGAAATTTTTATTTTCTGCTGCGTTACCCTACAGTGGCATCAAGAGCCGTGCTATGCGTAGATGCAGGTTGCGATCTAGAATACATGGAGATGTATGGGTGTTGCACAATATAATTAGGTAGTAGATAAGATCTATTACTGAAAATTATTTGTGCGGGTAGCAGATGAAATCTGTTACCTGATGTTCTTGTTGCTTCCCTGGAATTTGCATATTTCTGATCTTGATAACAGTATGGTGGAGTTTCAATGTTCTGGCAATCCGCGATCCTGATTGATCAACGAAGTGCTAACAGTTCATTGAATTCCACCGTAGTTAATAAGAAAGATGAAATTTCGCAGACGATAGGGCAATGCAGATATGATCTGCACGGGGGTCATGCGTATGATGAAGTTTAGTATGGGGCTCGAGATTTTATTATCTCGTGTTTCATACACCCCGCAAAAGTTAATCTAGCGACTTGAATTATCATGCTTGATGATGGACGTTGGTAGCTTCGGTTTGTTTCGAAACCTTAGAAGCCACGTAAGATAAACTTTTGCATGAATTGATTAGAGACGTCTAACTTGGTTTTGCAGGAGGGTTTGCATGTGCATATGATGTGGTATAGCAGTGCTCATAATAATTTGATTATGTATGAGATGGCTATATGATGTAAATTAATTAACATGACCTGCGTGTCATGATTTGGCATGATGGCTGGAGCCATATGATTGCACTTTAATGACCTGCGTGTCAACCTTGTGTAAAGCATTTATTTTATCTGCTATAGAGATAGCAATATTATCCGGTGCATCGACAAGGTGGTGGCAATCTTCGCGAAGGTGAACACCGACGCAAGTGCCGAAGACGAAGAATGCAAGACTTCTCCGTCAGAAAGGGCTATACCATATCATGCTAATTATGAATTGCCTGAGATGTTTATCCCTTTGATGCACCCTTCTTGATTGCGCGGTAGTCGCTTTTTATTAGGGTGATCTCTTACAAAATATCAAGTAGTTAGTGTTCTCCCAAGTGTAGCACCGTCACGGCACCTAACTTTTCGGGGTGCGCCGTGTCACACGGGTACGAACGATTAGGGAAGTGTGAGGCGGGTGAGTTGAGACCTCGCAGCGAGATCACTAGGTTGTCTTGACGTTCAGGCATGACCGTCATGAGCTCAGAACACACGCATCGAAAGATGAACAAGAGTCACATAGAGATGTGATTGGCAAGTTGGCCTACCGGTTGAGATTTTCGTCATCAGTGGTGTTACACCAATGGCGAACAATTGAAATGCGGGTCTTGAAACACTCACAATCATTTATGAGAGATATTGATTTGAGTGGGAGCGCATTGTTGAATTAACTTGTTTAATTCTCAGTGCAATTAATTTTGAACACTGTCAAAGTGTGGTTTGCATAATAGTTGTAGAATTATGGCTCGCGTTTCCACCTTCCCTGTTAAAATTGAATAGATGTTAAATATCTGGTTAAATCTTTACGGTTGGTAACGTAATGTGAGGATTGTCCTCAAGAGTGCCGAGAAGGACTTTGTCCTATCACATACTTTCGGTATTCTCCCGCTAATGCTATGGATCATGTGACTCTCGTCCTTCGATCCAAAAGCTAGAATTCCGTTTTCAGGCAAGTGCAATATGTTTGCTTCCATGAGACCCGAACTTCGAAAGTTTGGATAGTTATGTGATATTCATGGAATCTGAAAATCATTTTCAGACACAAACAAAGGATAACAGATATATGATATCCAAAGCAATGTTTGTTTGCAATCTATTAGTAAAGGAGTTTACTATGCATTTGACTGATAAGAGAGGGATCCAGAAGAAAGCCATTCATATGATGAAGTTGGATGCTTTTTCTGGAAGTAGGAGAAAATACTAAAAGGTAAACTATTAGAAGTATAATGGCAATAAGAAAGAAGACTGGAATATCCAGCTCATGTATGAATGTCATACAAGTTTTTGATGTGTAGAAGGCTGGTCAAAGATATAGTCCTTGGGAATTATGATTAAATTGTTGATCACTGATTCTTGGGTATTGTGAGTTAAATCACAAAGATACCCGCTCGATTGCATTCTGATGCAACTCGATGTAAGAACTACTATGGCCTAAGAGACTAGCCAGGAATGAGGTTTAGGTATACACAGGGAACATAGTAAATGTTACTATACCTTCCATCAGTGTATTACCATATGTATTTATTTTCATAATTCATTTAGAGTTTTACAAACTCTAGCCCATTGCATAAGGTATCTTGCAAGAAGGTTGTTCATAAGAGAACTTTTTATGTTCGGTGTTATGAATAACATAAGGGCCATACTTTCATTATGAATGAGATGTATGTTATGAATATTGATAATAATACATTACCTCTGTGTTTACTTTCATAATTCATTTTAGAGTTTCATACACTCTAGCCCATTGCACAGTGTTTGTTGCAAAAGAGTTGTTCATAAAAACAACAATTGTTGTTCAGTATTATGAATAACATGAAGGGCCATGCTTCCATCCAAGATGGGATGTATGTTATGAATATTGATGGTAATATGATACATCCATAACACTGACGTTAAAAGTCGCAAGACTAAAAGAATACCACACAAGTGTGGCACTACATTTGGTCACATTGAAGAAACCCGCATGGAAATTCCATTATGATGGATTTTGAAGTCATTTGATTTTGAATCATCTGACACTTGCAACTTTCCTCCGAAAAGTGAAGTGACTGAAATACCGTTCACAGCCCATAAGGAACGAGTAACAAACTTATTGGTGATCATACATTTGATGTGTGTAGTCCGATAAATGTTGTTAGTAGTTGATTTATCTATCTTCAGAAATGACTCAAGTAGATATATGGATATTTACTTGATGAGACGTAAGTCTGGATCTTTTGAAATCATTCGAACGGTTTTCAAAAATGAAGTAGAAGTTATTGTAACAAGAAAATTATGTTTCTACAATTCGATTGCAGAAAGGAATATTTGAGTTACAAGTTTAGCGAATGTCTGATGAGTTGTGAAAGGGGTTTCATAACTTGCACTTCCCGGAACACCGCTGCAAGTGGAAAGTCCGTGGAGATGTAATCGAACCATTTATGACATGGTAAGATCAAACATGACATAATTTTTTTTTTGCCATTATCCCTTTTAAAGTGATGCTTTAGAGACTGCGGCTTTTACACTGAAAAGAGCTCCATCGGGTCTGTTGAAATGAAGCCATGGTATGGTACGCCCAACCATGTTATATATTTTCTTAACATTTGGAATATGGGGATTGTGTAAAAAGGTTACAAACCTATTCCAAATCAGACAAGTGCTACTTTGTAGGTTTTCCCAAGTAATTGGGTATTCCACCCTCACTATACCAAGGCAAATAGTTTTGCCACGAAACGGTATGCTTTTAAAGAGAATGGTTCTTTCAAAAAGGGTGAGTGGGAGGACAGTGCAAACTCGACGAGATAACAGTATCTTCGTCATCAGGTCAAAGAAAAGGAACCTTGGAAGTAATTCCAGTGTTTTCTACTGCGACTGATACGGAAGTTTCTACAATAAAATGTATGGACTTCGGTCAAACTTGCAGCTGAACCACGTAGGCAAGGCTCGTGCAAACCTCTCAGGTGCGCAGATGAGATATTGTTGTTGGACAACAGTATACCTATGATACACAAGGAAGTGTTGATGGGCCCTGACTCCAGAATTGGCTAAATGCCAATAAAATCCGAGATAGTTTCATATAAGTGATTCAAGATTAAAACATTGATACACCTTTCGGAAGACTTAGAGTCTAACGAATATTTATGGAACTTAAAACTGATACGGATAAAAATGTTTATCCATAAAGCTCGACTTGTTGCAATAACAAGTTCAAGGAGTTGACTACGATGAGGTTGTTTCATCGTAAGCGATGCTTAAAGTCGGTTCGGGTTGAACTAGCAATTAATACATATATCAATCTTGAGATATGAAACATGGATGACAAAAGGACTTCCATCTGATGGAAATGAAACCTAGGACTTGTATGTGATACAGTCCAAAGTAATTTATCGATCCAGAGGATGCTAGTAGGTATGCAAACTTCAGAGTTCCAGCGATGGAAAGAAGAGAGCAAAATGGAGTTGGAATCTTCGTGTTTTGATGAAATGGTCAAAAAGGGTTTTGACTTCATCAATGGGTAACGAAGATGCTTGTAATTCAAGAAAGTAAGTGGGAGCGTATTAATATTTCTAAGAACCTTGTGTGCTTGACACATTGGTAATTGGAAATGAATTTCTTGACACAAATTAGGACTTCATTTGAAAATAATTTTTCGATGAAGTGCTTAGGCTAAATAGTCTTGATATTAGGCATGATGATCTATGAAGATAGATTTACCTAATAGGGCTAAGCAATGAATACATATTGACAAGATGCTTTTAGCATATAAAACGCCAAGGAGTGATTCTTGCCGAAGTCACATGGAAAGAGTTTTTGCAAGACTCGGTGTCCCAAAAACACCAATGAGCAAAATACATGATGGAGATTCCACACACCTTCGTGTTTGGATTAATCATGTATTCCATGGTATGTAAAAACAACCAGATATGTCCAATACTCCAAAGGTGTTGCGAGTATGGATACCAAAGTGATCAAAGTACTGATCATAGGACAACAGTGAAAGATGTCATTTAGTACCAGAGTAGTACTGATGACATGTTTTCTCGCAAGCAGAGATTATGAAGTGCTTGTTGTAAGTAATTACATTGATACAGTCTTCATCAATGCTCCATGCGATTTTCGATTTAAATTAAGGGTTTTGTGTAACACACAATGTGGTGGCACAGTTAGTTGGGAATTGTTCCAAACAAGATACTGTGGCGAATTCTATAACAGAGGCTAAGTATGTTGACGCTTTAGAAGCGACAAACAAGTTGTTGAATCATATAGTTCATTCGTGAACTTAGTATGGTTCCAAGATGGCTTTTGTCAATGGGACACTAATGCAGGTAGTTGCTCCATAACTCAGTCTGAGGAATCCAGCTTCGACCTGTGATTCGCATACATACAAAGCCAAGTCCACACAAAATATGAATTTTGTGAAGGCTTGAAAACGCGAGGGATATGCAAAGTTACACACGGAGCTGAAGTCGTCAGATCCGTTGGACATCAGGCTATACCACAAGCAAAGCATATTTACACCAATGTGCCATAGGTGTAAAGTGCATTAGCATTGACTAGATATTGACTCTAGTGCAAGTGGGAGTCTGTAGGAGATATGCCCTAGAGGCAATAATAAATACTATTATTTATCTCACTGTTCATAATTAGGTTTATGTTCCATGCTATAACTGCTATGGTTCTCGAGTCTGCAAATAAAACGAGGCTCGGAGGAAGACTCATATGCACGTGTGGAATAATAAACGATAAAATGTATTCCTAGTCTGGCCTTTAAGACTAGCTCAAGTGTTGCATGATGGTTCCGTTTTCCTGATCATGGGCATGTCTATGCCAGCAACTTTGAGGGCACAATGTTAGAGAAACAATTGTGTTGAATCGACCCGATTGATGTTATGCTATGAGTTACATTCGTCACAAGTTAATGGTTAATAACACAGGAAGTTAATGTTTGCATAATTCCTTAGACCATGAGAGTATCGAGGTTCTTCATGCTTGCTTCATGAACTTTGGGGTTTGTTAAACATCATCCGTAAATGGGTGGCTATTATGGCGGCTTACGGGTTCATGGAAAAGTATGGCAAGTAACGAGATAGCTCAAGATTGGGATTTGCTCCTCCGACGATGGAGAGATATACTCGGGCCCTCTCGGTGTAACGGTATCCATCATCGTCTGGCCAGACACATGGTGATTTGATCACTGGGATGCCGGAACACGAAAACGAGAAAAGAGAACAAAACCGGTAACGTGGTAACTTGCATAGTGGACAAAGTGTTGGCCCACAGGGATGCAATAAATCTCACCTCGGGTGATTGTGACATATCGCAAAGCAAAAGGAATATCACACAGCAACTGGAGGTTCACTCGAATATTCATTCGTGTGGGTATAGGGGTCAATATGGGTGTCCACGGCTTCGATGTTGATCATTGATCGGAAGAGGTTCCGGGTCATGTCTATACTTCACCGAACCTATAGGGTCACACGCTTAAGGTTCATCTATCTGCTGAATACTAGACAGGGAGTCTGAGAGAAAATCACCGGAAAAGTTTCGGACAGCGGAAAAGTTCTGCAGAGAGAGGTCATCATATGAGTTTCTGTGAAACCAAAAAGTTGTTTCGGGATATACTATTAGGTCAAATTGGTTTCGGCACATGCCTGATAATTCTTGGAGGGTGCCAGAATCATTCTGGAAACTTTTTGGAATTTTGCGGGATAAAAACAGGAAATGTTCCGGAGCTGCCGGAGTCACTTCAGAGGCTTTTCGCAGATGAAAATCACTAAACCGGAATTGTTTCGGAACGTGTTGAAAATTATTTTAGTGGGTACTGGAAATGTTCTAAGCCCACATAATTATTTCAGTTCGAACGGACGCTGAAAAATGTCGTCGTGAATAGTGAAAATCAGCTTTATGGATATTTTTTGGAAAGCCACCTTTTAGGGCTTTTGTGAAAAGGCTTCTAGAAGGGCTTGGGGGCCAAGGAAGCCCCTCATGGGCCCCCCAAGGGTTGGACGGCCACACATGGTGGTGCTCCATGGAGCTCCACATGGCCTCCCATTTTGCCCATAACACCCTCATGTGTGCCCTAATGCATGGGAGTTTTTGGTAATTTGTGGAGGCACCCTACCCCTTGGTTTTCCTATAAATAGGGGGTGAGGGGGCTGCCCAAAGATGATCCCTTCTCACATACAAGCGCCATGCATGATCTGGCTTCTCTCTCCCTCCCACGAAATAGTTTCGTAGAGCCGAAAGGCTGTCTGGGTTCCGGTGGGAACTAGTTCTGGACGGCGAAGCCCTGCCGGATAGATGACACCGTATGTGTGCAACTCTGTAGAGAGGTCGTAGTTTCGATCTTAGTGCCCTGAGGGGCTGTTCATGAGTGCCTCCCGAAGGGCTGTCCAAGTGACGGTCCGAGTTCTGTGAGTCCTCCCGAAGGGCTGTCCGAGTGACCGTTCGAGTTTCGAAGGTCCTCCCGAAGGGCTGTCCGCGACACCGTCTGGGGGACTGTTCGACCGTCTCCCGGAGGGCTGTCCGAGGAGAAGATGAGGGTATACATCCTCGCGGTTGGGAGGTTGAAAATCCTAGCTGCGGGGATCTGCACCGACGATCGTCATCGACTCTACTTCCGCTGCGCTACGAGTCGGTAACGAATATGATCAAAACCTTGTATGCAGTCTTCATAGTGGTCCTGGGCTGGTGTGTAGGTCGGAAATTTTTATTTTCTACTGCGTTACCCTACAATGGATGTGATGCCTATGTTCATGATCATGCCTAGATATTCTCATAACTATGCGCTTTTCTATCAATTGCTCGGCAGTAATTTGTTCACCCACCGTAATATATGCTATCATGAAAGAAGCCACTAGTGAAACCTATGGCCCCCGGGTCTACCTTACATCATATAAGTTTCTGTTCTACAATTCTAGTTTACTATTTATTTTGCAATCTTTATTTTCCAATCTATACAACAAAAATACCAAAAATACTTATCTTATTATTATCATACCTCACTTTTGCAAGTGGTCGTGAAGGGATTGACAACCCCTTTATTGTGTTGGTTGCAAGGTTCTTGGTTGTTTGTGTGGGTACTAGGCGACTTGCATGTAGTCTCCTACTGGATTGATACCTTGGTTCTCAAAAACTGATGGGAAATACTTATGCTACTTTGCTGCATCACCCTTTCCTCTTCAAGGAAAAACCAACGCATGCTCAAGAGGTAGCAATGGTCGATGTGGTCCAGATCCTACTCAACCGCTGACTCATCCCTTACCAGGAGAGGGCCAAGCCAATGTGGGAGTATGAGCCCGAGGACCCGGCCACCGTGTGATACGTCTCCATCGTATCTATAATTTTTGATAGTTTCAAGCCAATATTATACAAGTTTTACATACTTTTGGCCACTTTTTATATTATTTATTTGGACTAACTTACTTACCCAGTGCCAGTTCCTGTTTTCTGCATGTTTTTTTGTATCGCAGAGTATCCATATCAAACGAATTCCAAATACAATAAAATTTCACGAAGCATTATTTTGGAATATATGTGATTTTTGAGAGTTGGAAACACCGCAAACGGAGGCCCATGGTGGGCACAACCCACCACGGCACGCCACAGGAGCCAGGCGTGGCCTGGTGTATCGTGCCCACCTGGAACGTCAGTTGGAGTTGTACTTCAGGCGTAAGGAAGCTTATATCCGGAAAAAATCATGTAAAAACATCAGCGCAATCGGAGTAACGAATCTCCAGGAATGTAAGAAACGGTTTTCGGCCAGATCTGGGGAACGAGAAACAGAGAGAGACAGAGAGACAGATCCAATCTCGGAGGGGCTCTCGCCCCTCCCATGCCATGGAGACCAAGGACTAGAGGGAGAACCCTTCTCCCACCTAGAGAGGAGGCCAAGGAAGAAGGAGAAGGATGGGGGCTCTCTCGCCCTCGCTTCCGGTGGCACCGGAGTGCCACCGGGACAATGACCGGGACAACGATCTACATCAACAATCTTGCTACCGTCCACACCAACTTTCTCCCCCTCTATGCAGCGGTGTAACCTCCCTATTCCCGTTGTGATTCTCTACTTAAACATGGTGCTCAACTCCATATATTATTTCCCAATGATATTTGGCTATCCTATGATGTTTGAGTAGATCTGTTTTGTCATATGGGCTTATCGGTGTAATTGCTATGGTTGGTTTAATTTGCTTGTGGTTATGTTGATGTCCTTTGGTGCCCATCATATGAGCGCGCGTGTGGATCACACCATAGGGTTAGTTGTATGTTGATAGGACTATGTATTGGAGGGCAAGGGTGATAGCAGCTTCAGCCTGACATAGAAATTGATGCATATGGGATTGAAGGGGGGCCAATATATCTTAAGGCTATGTTTGGGTTTTACCTTAATGAACGATAGTAGTTGCGGATGCTTGCTAGAGTTCCAATCATAAGTGCATATAATTCCAAGTAAGGGACGATATGCTAGCAGTAGCCTCTCCCACATATAAACTTGCTATCAATCTAGTAACGTAGTTGACGGCCTATGGACAAATCATTCTCTCATGTTACAAAAAGCTTGCTACTACTCTACTTTTATTGTCTTGCAACCTATTTCAAGTTCCCACAAAGTACTCCTACTTTTATACTTGTTTCCGGTAAAGCAAACATTAAGTGTGCGTAGAGTTGTATTGTAGGACGATAGAACTTGAGGGAATATTTATTCTACCTTTATCTCCTCGTTAGGTTCGACACTCTTACTTATCAAAAAAGCTACAAACGATCCCCTATACTTGTGGGTTATCAAGACCTTTTTCTGGCGCCATTGCCGAGGAATTATAGCATGGGGTGAATATTCTCGTGTGTGCTTGTTTGCTTTATCACTAAGTAGTTTTTATTTTCTCTTCTAAGTTGTTCTCTATATTTAGTCATGGATATGGAACATGAAACACTAAAAAAATTAGTGGTACTTGCTGCTCATGGAGATGGGGAACCTCCTAAAACCCTCGATGCTGGTTATGTGAAAAATATCATAAACTACTTTGATAATCGTGAGAAAACCCCATTCAACTTGATAATGGGAGTAACGTTGGATCAAGGTGTATACTTTAGGGATTATCTCTTGATTCATAAAGGGAAATTGTTATGGGATCAAATTTATATGTTGCATTGGTATGCTCGGGATTTATGCTTGAGATATGATTATATTTGTTGCTCCAGGATTGATGCTCCACACCTACCCTTTTCATGTGCATTTAATGACAATGAAACCTTACCTTCTTATGCTAGAGGTATATATGATTACTATGATGTGGAAAGAATAGAGGAATTTGTTGCTTTTAAGGGTGCTTATGAAATTGAATCTTTGTTTGAAAAGTGTGAAGATTTTGATGATGATATTTATAGACCTGGAAATTTTGCCATCCTTAAATATTGCTATGATAATTACAAATACAATTCCGATATTGATTTATTTATTGAGAAGGTCTCCGCTGTCCAAGAAGAGACTAATATTTTGCAAGAGACTATGGAAGAAGAAATTGATGACACTGTGAGCTCATTGGATGAAAAAGACGAGGAGGAGAGTGAAGAACGAAAGGAGGAAGAACGGATTAGCTACCCGTGCCCACCTTTTGAGGAGAGTAACCCCTCAACTCATACATTGTTTAATTTCCCTATATGCTTACCGAAGGATGAATGCTATGATGATTGCTATGATCCCGTTGATTCTTTTGAAATACCCCTTTTTGATGATGCTTGCTATGCTTGTGGACAAGATGCCAATATGAATTATGCTTATGGAGATGAACTTGCTATAGTTCCTTATGTTAAACATGAGCTAGTTGCTATTGCACCCACACATGATAGTCCTATTTATCTTTTTGAATCCTCCAAACTACACTATATCGGAGAAGTTTGCACTTCTTAAGGATTATATTGATGGGTTGTCTTTTACCATTGCACATCACGTTTTTTATGAATATAATATGCATGTGCTTGCTTCTCCTACTTGCAAATATTATGAGAGAGGAACTACATCTCCGCCTCTCTATGTTTCCAACATGATAAAATTGCAAGAAATTGCTTATACTATGCATTGGTCTTTACTTGATATGCATGAATTGTTCTTGTATGTCATGCCAATGCACAGGAAGAGAGTTATACTTTGTTGTTGCATGACACATATCACTTTGTGCTCACTATTAAATGCCAAATCATTGCTAGTTAAAATTGGCTTTGATATACCTTGGGATCCGGGTGGATTCATTACTTGAGCACTTTATGCCTAGCTTAATGGCTATAAAGAAAGCGCTGTCAGGGAGACAACCCGGAAGTTAAAAAAAGGTGTCACTTATTTCTGTTGAGTGCTTTTATAAAGTTTAAAGAACAAAAAAATATAGAGGGGAACCTAAAACTTTTTCAAAAATAAAATTGAAAGTAAGAAGGACGAGCACTGTTGAAGTGGGGGACATCCTTAAACTTGTTCAGGCTCATGGAAACTTTGTGAATCTTCAGAAACTTTTCAACAAAAATAATTATCCCCTTGTAAAATTCCATTGTATTATTAAAATAATGTGCCAAGATTTGCCTTTAGGATGATTAAATTTCTTGTTGGTTTGTGCGGTGCAAAACAGAAACTTTGGTTGTAGTGCGCGATTTTACATTTTTTACTAGAACATCGAAAGCTTCTTAAACTTTTTGCAAAGTCTTTCTATACAAAATTTTTATTTTTCCTAATTTTGCCAGAATTTTTAGAGTTACAGAATTTTGGTAAAGCAAACGTTAAGTGTGCGTAGAGTTGTATCGGTGGTCGATGGAACTTGAGGGAATATTTATTCTACATTTAGCTCCTCGTTGGGTTCGACACTCTTAGTTATCAAAAAAGGCTACAAACGATCCCCTATACTTGTGGTTTATCACCGTGTAGCACATCTTAGGCACAACCCACGACAAAGTGTGGGGCCTAGTATTTAAGCATCAAGAGGAGTGGCCGGCCGAGGGGGAGTACATCGGCCCCGACGCTGCGAATCCTCCGATGAAGGTGGGCAGCAATCCTCTTTAACATGTGTTCTGATATTCACGATGTGTACGATTCGATCTGAACCTCTTTATGTGGATTTTGTAGGGCTTGATTACCAAGGCCAAGAAGATCAAGGGCCCGGTGTAGCTGCCCATAGAGCCCTGATCAGAACAACTAGAAAATACATTGGTCGTGGTGCCTTACAAGGCGCCCGACAAGAAGGGCAGGAAGAAGGAGGTACCGGAGCCTAGGGAGGGCCTCCGCTGCAGAGCTCGTTCGGACAACCGGATCGGAGACGCTGCAGCCCCATCTGCGGAGAATGGGGATGAGGATGATGAAGAGGAGGAAAGCGCCTCCGCGAATTCTAATAAGAGGGCAGCGTCTGAGGACATTGAAGAGATACAACCCCCTTAGGCCCTGAAAAGGCAGTGCGGGCCCAAGCTAGTCCTGCCCGACAGCTCGAACAAGGAGTGTGAAGCATCCGAAGAGGTTCCAAAGAAGGGACCTAGGGTCAGGCCCCTGGCCGGCAGGTATGGTGCTGGTCTTTTCAGCTCCTTGTTTTTAGTAATTCATTCTGGTCGGAGGCTAACTCTTTAGAATTGCAGCCCTCCACGCGACCGCCCCACTGAGCATACCTCGAAGGGGACGTCTCCGCCCGCCGAACTAGCGGTGGGTCTGCGTCATGCTTCGCACCTCCCCTGATCCCTGAAGAGATTGGTGAGGTGTTATCCTGAAGGACCCCTCCTCCTCCAAACACGGAGAAGGAGGTCGACACCATCATGGCCGAGGTTGACGCCTCGATTGCCGAAGACTAGGAGGGCACGTCTCTCCTGGCCGGTGGGGGAAGGGAGTCCGGACCATCCGGACCCCCCCCTAGCCATCCGCTCCTAAGCCCCCGAGGCCTTCAACGACATCAGTTCCTCTTTCCAGTGGGGAATGGGTCAGTGAACCAACAACGACAGCGCCGAACACCTCCACACAGGCCATAGCTGGCTGGCCGGATGCGCTGGAAGAGTTGGTGAATAACTCTGTCATCATTGACGGGCACCGCTCTCTCATGAGTGCAGTCATGCAAGGCATTCGGTCCACCCAATCCGGACTGAACAACGCTGTCCAAGGCCTTCTAACAAGCTTTGAAGGAAGTCAAGTAATACTCTTTTCTCATAAATTGGATTTAGTCCTTGGTTTGAGTATGCCATATCCATAGTAGCCCCCGAGACTCTGCAAGGTTAGCAAAGAAAACCTGCAGAGGATCCCGTTCTACAGGACATTATTTGAAGTGGTGTGAACTGTTTAATGTCACATGCATCTTCTTTGGCTGCGGCTGCTAACGTTGCAACGCTAGAGGAGATGGATTGGAAGCTCAAGCATTCTGATGAAGAGCTTGACCTTGTCAACAAGCGGCTTGACGAGGTGCAAGGTGAGCCCTTTGATAAGATGTGTAATTCCTTGGTACCGGATATTAACGATCCAGACTGTATTCTAATCTTTTAGTGTGATGATCCTGCAGCTGCCACTGCTGAGGTCGAGGGCTTGAAAGAGGCCCTGAAGAAAGCCGAGGCAGAGGCAGCCGCAAAGAAAACGGCCACTGACAAGGCAGTAGACGAGCTCGAGAAGGCCAAGCTCGCTGGTGAGCGGCATGAGGCTTGAGTAGCCGAGGTGCAAGTGGAACTCAAGGATGCTGCCTAGAAGCTTGAGAACCTTGAGAAGGGGCAAGGGGAGCAATCCTCCCAGCTATCGAAGGTGGGGAAAGAGCTCCAGGAGGCGAGGACCGAAGTGCGAGGTGTCCGGGAGGAGCTCCGCCAAGTCGGGGGAATTGCAAATGGTAAGAAATACTTACTACAGAGTGTGTTCGGAGGCAACAAGTTCGCCTTGCTGACGCAGGTCTGGCGCTCCACAGGCGTCTTCGCCGAACTGCCGAAAAATGTGGCAGCCACCATGGAGCATTATGCCGCTCACGAGGACTCCGAGCAGCGGTTCTTCTGGTCACAGTTTCTGGCCTCCGAGCATCCTCCCCTCCTCAGCAACCAGATGAAGTAGTTGATGGAGCTGCATCGGATGTCCAAGCTGGCGCTGAAGGATCTATGTGTCTAGTTGTGGCCCGCCGAGCCAATTCCAGAGAGCTACTTTGGCCTGGTGTAGAGGCTGCATGAAGCGCCGCTCCACATTGATGCCGTCAAGAGATCTACATGCCTTGACGGTGCTAGGCTGGCGTTTCCGAAGACCATGGTACATTGACTGAGGATTAAGCCCTTGGACATGGACAGCGGTCCTCCGCCTACAGGAAAGGAGCATCGCTGTCCTAAGCTATACTTTGCACAGGTGATGAAGGGCGCACTGGCGATAGAGGGACAGTGATTTAAGAATGTAATCATTGATTGATTTTAATAGGTTTATCATCTTGGTCATTATGCTTTATAATGCGTCCGCCTGACTTATTTTATCTTGTCATGATTTAATTCTGACTCATGTGTGGTCGTGCGTTTATTCTGATAGCTACTAGTCGTCGGCTTCAGCCCCTAGGTGATTATCATGAGGGATGTTTTGTCTCTGCAATGTTACCCTTAGCCAACGTCTTGGTGCCCGGAGGCGGTAGTGCGTGAGCGAAACTAGGCAATCAGACTAATCGACATTATTGCTTTCACTTAGCCTTAGGAGCTTGACGGTGGGGGCTAAGGACTAGTCCCTAGTGTTTTGTGATGTACTTGGGAGCCAAGGCCGACCCTTTTTAATCACGTGGTTTGTGTTAAGACAAACCCTTCGTGTGACATGGTGAAATCACCAATGATTTTTGGAGTCAAAACCTCGTCATTGATCGCTGACCAGTTTGCACCTACTATGACGATCAGTTTTCGGCTTTCTCGTGCTGAGGTACTTGATCGGGAAAGCCAGAAGTACAATTGCAGGGGTTCTCCCTTTGCCCTCTTAGCCAAACGTGTGGAAGATAAGGGGCAAGCATAGGAGTCGGGCAACCCAACTATTGACCCAAGACATAGTTCGGAACTGATGCATATAGTGCAATATCTGAGTCGCCGAACACTCAGAAGAAAACGGTGTCAGACCCAGCACACGGAGCTGATTAAGAAATCAAGCTTTTGGTTAGTAAACCGATCATGTTTTCATGCCGGGTAGTTTCGAATAGCGGGAGGAGAATCGGAAAAGAAAGAGATAGTCGTAAGATGCGGATATTCGAACACCATAAAGGATGTTTTTATTACTTCTCGTAGGCTCAAGATGTGTGACCATACAATTCAAACTACCAAGGAATTTATTTGTAAAAAATAAAAAGTTTTACAGAGTAAAGGTTTACGCAGGGCCTTGATGCGTGAGTCGAAGCCTCAACTATGCCCTGCTGCATGTCTGCGCCTTTGCTTTTGAGAGGTGGGGGTTGGAACCTTTAATGAAACCTTGAGGGGGGGTCCTGCGGATGAAGCTTGATGCTGGGGGGTCCGGAATTGACCCCCGTATCGTCCCCCGTATCATCTGAAGCAAGGTGATTTTGAAGTTCGGGATAGCCGAACACATGGTGCACATCTATTGTTGTAGGCCTCACGACTGCCCATGGTATTTCGAGCGCAAAATGTGCTAACGAGGCACGTGGAGCGCAAAGATTTTGGGCATGCCGTGGGGCGCGCATCCCTATTTGTGACGAACGCATGCGGGTTCCCATGACGGGGAACGAGTTCGGACCCGTGTTCTGCTGTCGCCATCCTTTACGAAGGGCTAGTATCGGGACCCGTACGGGTCGGTTTGGTCTTTGGCCGCTAGGGCCGCAGTGTGCTCTTTGGTTCAAAGTGAGAGTTCTATGTTGCCATTGATAGTTATGACGCCCGAAGTACCGGGCATCTTCAACTTGAGGTACGCGTAGTGCGGGCGGCATTGAATTTAGCGAACGCCGTTCGACCAAGGAGGGTGTGATACCCACTGCGAAAAGGTGCAATATCGAAGATCAACTCCTCGCTTCGGAAGTTGTTGTTTGGAGAGCCGAACACTACTTCAAGCATTACCGTGCCTGTGAAGTGGGCCTCTACTCCCAGAAAGACCCCATTGAAGGTGGTGTTACTAGGTTTGACCCTTGATGGATCGATCCCCATCTTCCTCACTGTGTCTTCGTATATAAGATTGAGGCTACTGCCTGCGTCCATGAGGACTCTAGTGAGGTGGAATCCATCGATGGTGGGGTCGACCACTAAGGTTGTGGACCCTTCGTGGCATATGCTAGTTGGGTGGTCCCTGCGATCGAAAGTGATCGGGCAGGATGACCATGAATTAAACTAAGGCGACACGGGCTCGACGGCATATACGTCCCGCAGTGCTCACTTCCTATCCTTCCTCGGTATGTGGCTTGCGTAGATCATGTTTACCATTTTGACCTCGGAAGGGAAGGGTTTCTGGCCTCCACTATTCGGCCTGTGGGGCTCATGGTCGTCCTCGCTTCGTGGGATTTTGCCAGAGTCTTCGGCTGTGAGCTTGCTGACCTATTTTATAACCCAATAGTTACGGTTGGAGTAGGTTGAGGGCTTCTTTGATATGCCGTGGATCTGGCAGGGCCTGTCCAGAATTGCGTCTAATCTGGATAGGCCGTCGCCATTTCCTTTAGGGGCCTTCCTTCGGGATCTGGACTTTGGATTTCAGAATTCGACATTTACTTCCATGTCCTCGCCATCGCCATCATTGTGGCAACATTTATTCCTGTTGCGTCGCGGCTTTCCGTTTCTATCCCGAACCTCAGATGTACCGAGTGTATCGGGATTGGTGTTTTTATGAGCGATCCAACTGTCTTCACCTGCGCAAAAGCGAGTCATGAGAGGAGTGAGGGCTGCCATCATTCTTGGTTTGTCCTGGCCAAGCTGTCACATGAGCCATTCGTCCTTGACACTATGCTTAAAAGCGTTCAAGGCTTCGACAACCGAACAGTCGACAATCTGTTTCTTCTGGTCAGGAATTGGCTCCAAAATTGTCGGGCAAATTACCCTAGCTGTTGTGTGATGCGATTTAGGTCGTCGGTGTCTGGAGGCCGGACATGGGTGCCCTGAAAGTTCGCTCGAAAAGCATCCTCAAGATCTTCCCAACAACTTATAGAGTCTTTGGGAAGGCTATTCAACCAGTGTTGAGATGGTCCTTTAAGCTTTAGTGGCAAATACTTAATGGTGTGGAGGTCATCTCCTCGTGCCATGTGAATGTGGAGGAGGAAATCCTCTATCCATACAGCAGGCATGTGGTTCCGTCGTATGGTTTGACGTTCACGGGCTTGAAGCATTCGGGGAATTGGTGTTGCATGACCCTCTCTGTGAAGCGCAGGGGGTGTGCGGCGCCCCGAACTCGGGCTATATCGCGTCGGAGGTCTTCAGCCATCTGAGTCCGCTGCTACTCCCGAACTCGATCATTTCGGTTCAGCCAGTCGTAATATCCTTCTCGGTGAGCAGACGGGTCTTCTATGGGTCCGTAGATGGACCTGTTATGGCATCCTTGAGCGTCCAGGTCATGGTGGATGTCATACTCGTAAGCAGGCCATACTTTAACCTGACCGTAACGGCGAGGGATGCTTGGCCTCGTCAGCTTCTTTGTCCCGCCCTTTAGGGGGGCGGTCCGGCTGTTCGGCGTGGGTGTGTGTTGGACGTGGTGGCTCTATGGCCTCGTCGTCGAATTGCGGTAGTAATCTTTGCTTGGGGTAACTTTTGATTGGCCGTTCGCGGCCGTACCCTTCTTCGGTGGCTAGGACTTTACTCCATCGATCGTTGAGGGTTTCCTGTTTGGTCTTGATTCTTCTTTTTGTTTCTTCAAGCTACAGGCGGTCGCTATAAGCTTTTGCTTGAACCGTTCCTGCTGCAGCGGGTCTTCGGGGATGATGAAATCTTCATCCCCACGACTGGCTTCCTCTTCAGAGGGTGGGAGGTAGCTTCTATCTTTGGAGTCCTCGAGGTATTCTAGGTAGAGTGGGTCCTCCTTCCCCGCGGGGTTATCCTGCTGATGTTCATCGGATGCGGCTCCGGCGAGGTCATCCGTATTTTCATGACACCGTTTTCCGCAGAGTCCGTGTTGCCTGCATGGCTTCAATGTGCCTTTGATCGGTGGTGCTGTCTGCGGCGTTTGGGCAGATCATCTCCAAGCTTTTTATTATCCTGATTGGTAGTGTTGTCGCCGTCCTTGGAGTGTCTACTATGTAGATATCATAGGTGCACATGGCCGACCAGAGGCCGGTGACTGGGGGGGCACATCAGTGCTAGCCGTGGCTCCGCTATCCTATGTGTATTCGGCGTTTTCCGAATTATAATCTAGCATGTCGGTTAAATCTTCGACACTGCCTACCAAATGGGTGGTGGATGGGACGTAGAGTTCCCTGTGGTGGGCCTCGAAGGACTACTGATTGTGTGCTGCAGGCAGGTCCTCCCAGATGGTCATTCCTTGGAATCGGTCCAGTGCCTCGTTTAACATAGCGAGGGTCGCTGGATTTGAGGGCTCTAGGCCAAATTCCGTCGTAACGGGGCGGGGAGGCAGTCTGTGCCCTAACCGGTCCTTGGTTTCCGCAGGCCGAGTTGAGCTCGGGGTACGGGACCGGATCCTCGAAGGGGTCCGGATTATCCTCGGAGACTAAGGACAGGCCTTGGCCCTCACGTGTAGTTTCCACACTAGGATTCAAGGTCGAGCCGCTTCGGGCCGGGGGTGCCCCCGCCCACAGATCGCCGACTCGTCGTAAGGGCTCAAGGCAAGAAGAGCGTTGTGAAGGAAAGGTTCAGCCGAGATTGACTCTTGGCTTTTGCTTCCTGGTTTGGCCTCGAGGGCCGAAGATAGGTCCCCCGCGGATATGGTGAGTCCGACTGAAGGTGGAGACTGGTCCCCGCTTGGAGGGGAGCCCTCCTGGCTCGAAGCTATTTGGAGGAGTGGAGCCGATCTGTAGATCGGATCGGGGGACTCCAGAGCGGGCGCGGCAAGGCCTTTGGGGGTGCAGGAAGGGGCAGTGAATTCGGCGAAGACCAGATCGCCCCGCATATCCGCAACATATTCTAGATTGCCGAATCGAATTCGGTATTCAGGTGCGAAGTTATCGATCTGATCTAGATGACCAGTCGGGTCAGCATGCATCACGATGCTGCCGAACATCGAGAGTTGTCTCGGGACGAAGAGGTCCCCGTAGATGATGCCTTCTCCTATGATTAGGCGAGCCATCGATCCTTGGGGGAGCCCACAGCAGAACTCCCAATGAAAGCACCAATGTCGATGTCAAAACCGGCAGACCTCGGGTAGGGGGTCCCGAGCTGTTGATCTTGGATCAATGGGGAACAAGGGACGATGAACATGGTGTTTACCCAGGTTCGGACCCTCTCAAAGAGGTAATATCCTGTGCTTGATTATATTGGATGTGTATATGGTTACAGAGTGTATCTACCTCGATATCATCATGAAATAAACCCTAAGGTGATGAGGTGTTCGATGTAGCTCTGGCCCTAAGGATTACAACCTTCAGTTTATATAAACATGGGTAGGGTTAGGGTTACATGTGATTAGTTACGAAAAGAGGAAAATCATGCCTATCCTTGGCTTGGAGGGCACACCACGACTCTGAAGTTTCCTTATCCAATCACGGGTCCGTACTCGGTCTTGGTTCCATAGCAGCCCATCAATCCGGCCAGCGACCCGAGGACCCTTAATCTAGGACTCCCTCACCACTCTTGTTAAATGCCTGATTTTGTAAGTACTTAACAAACTCTGATCAACTTCTCCATACAAGGTTGTAAATGATAAATAGCTAACTGCATTTTATTCCTCTCAGGGGATTGAACGCGCAAAGAAGGAAAAGGGAGAGTGTGTATTTCATAGATCCTGCATTAGCAAATGGCACAACATTACGTGATAAGGATCAACGGGAGTGGGCCATTAACACAGTCGCCCGTATCTTCGAAAACACATCCCATGCATAATCATTTCTCTGGCCATACCATGAACGGTAAGTCAAATAAACAACCACACACTGATTGTCTTTCAGATTTTTGACATAATTCGTAAGTTCGCGACTTTCTTAATGTGTAGCAATCACTAGATATTGTTATTCATTGTTCCAAATAAGAACACACTTTACTACATGGATTCTCTCAGAGAGTCAACAAACACTCAGGATCTGACGCATCTTCAGCAATTCATGGATAGGTATTGAATTCTATGATGTTGAAATTAATTCATATTTGGTTCAATAATTGATGTTGTCAAAATTCATCTTCAACTGCAGTGTGCACGCATTGTGGAAAACTAAACCAGGGAACCTGTTCAAGAAGGAACTACCTATGCAGCACGAGATCATTTCTTCAGTAACACACTGAAATCCGTTATTTTCCGAAAATGTATCCAATAGTTTGCAAATACCGTTTCTTACACTAGTCAAATGTTCAAGCTTCTAAATAAACCTCTTTCTATTTCTGTCCAAAGAAATAAAAATAGATCTAACACCGGTTAGGTTCTTCCTAACGGGACAAATACATGGCTAATTATGTACAAAAAAATCAGTGTCCTCAGCAACAAGCAGGGACCAACCTTTGTGGATACTTTGTTTGCAGACACATGATCTCCATATGCAAATCTACTGATAGTTGTGAAGATGCTCGTGAATTAGTACCAGTAAGTCTATCTTAATTAATATCTTCTAATCCACTCATATGGCACATTCTGATCTTAAAAATACTGCAGCACATCTCAGAACCGAGGACCCATGATCCGCTCCCCACTGGTGAATTGCTGATGGTTCAGAGATTTATCAGCGACTTCTTCCTGAATCACTACATCAATCCCACTGGTGATAAGCATGTGTTCTCCTGAAACATTGAGTAAGAGTTAGCCACTAAACATATACGCATTGATCCATTGTTTTCCATCTAATGAGGTCTTCGTATTTTGTACATTATGATTAATTATGTAATGCATATATATATATATATATATATATATATATATATGTCAACAAATCATTGGAATTTAGCTACCATTTGTTCAACTGCAATTGTTGTGAAATCTGATGAATGTTCTTCCTGTGAACACTATTTGTTAGATTGCATATTGTGGCGAATTTTTTTTTGCATGCTAATTCAAATGGGATATTTTTGCTTTAACCTGGCAGTTGCTCCGCGCACGGTTCAACAAAATGAGTGTGTGCGATCCACATCAGAAAGCATACATCAATTGTAGTGGAACCATCGGTGATACACATCAGATTGCAGATGATTTGCAGCACTACTACGTGTGCGTAGGGGGCGTGGAACCGTTTGTGATATCACATTATCGCACACGAGAGCTCTGAGTAAACCGTGCCCAATGTAAAATTCAGTCACTGTCGTATTTTTTTAGGAAACGTGTGGGATCCCAAACGAAAAGCACACATCACTCTTACCGCAACCATCGATGATACACAACAAATCACAATTGGTCTGCATCACTTGTATGTGTGCGAAGGGGCTCCTAGACCGTTTGTGATAGAACATTACCGCACACGGTAATTTTTGGAAATGTGTGCGATGGAGTCTTGCATGGCAGACGAGTTCCGCAGAAAACTCGTGTGCGATGGGTTGCATATCGACACACAGGTAATATGTTGGTCTATGTGCCTTACATAATGTTTCCCAAACGGTTTATTACGACACACCGTTTGGATTCTCCACGTCATTAGGAACGTTTAATCACCGATCCCACAAGTGCGAAAAAAATTACCATGTGTAGCATCGCATAAGATTACAATTGCCAATGCTTGTGCATCATGGCTCCCTATCCCAGGCGGTTTCTGGGTCATGTGGGAAGCACTCCCCCCTATCGCACACACTAACTTGGCGACGATTCAAAATGTCATTACAGAAAGGGGTTAAAAACGTGTCTATAGCACCTTATTGTACTAGTGTTTTTCTGCACCTTGAAATATTCTTCAACGTTAACAACACTTTCTCTAAGCATGCCTCTATTCTCTTCCTCATACATGCTCTAGAGCTTTGCTAGGCACATCTTCAAAGATTGTAACCACTCTTGATCAACCCACTCCAGGTAAGAACACTTCCCTTCATCCTATAGTATTTAAAACTAAATCAGTAACAATTGTACGGAAAGTGGGTGTCTAGCAACATAGAAAATCACCAAATACATATTTTGAATAACTTAAGAAACAGGTTAATTATGACATATCTTCTAAAAAATATCAATGTGCAAATAAATAATTGCAACTTAGACAACAACCAAATTCAGAAACATCAGAAGCTATAATTAACTTCAACAACGCTAGAAGTTCTTAGTCGTGTACTATAAATAGCAAATTGAACATTTTATGAGGAAGCTAAATATAACTGCAACAACATAGCGACATTGTTTGGATGACAACAATTTGATACTAACAGGTGTGTACATGCATAAATTTAGTGACATAGAACTAATAGCACTAAAGTCTTCCACTATGTATGCCAAAACCGGTATAAATACAACTGTTAGTACATTTAGCACTAGTGCCCTGCACTGGCGAGCCGATGCAGCGGAAAAAAAATCTGGGAACCAGACTCCAGAGCACCTAGTTGCTCCGATGCCCAGTTCCTTCGTGCCATAAAGTTGTAGTATTTTACTTCTTGGCTGCTCGGATGTGTGGACCAAAGTTGGCTGCACAAATTGCTAAAGCGGTGCCAAATAATTTTTTAATGACACCGCTGATGAGATGGCAACATTTTTAGATACTAGGTAGAAATTGTGACATTATCTCAATCACATACAGAATAACATAGCACAGTGACACTGTCTGAATCACATCTAACAAATGATTTGGAACAACGAAAGTGGGGCTAACCTTCTTTGCACATGCTAGAAACTTCCTGCCACTGTCCACAGATTCAAATGCAACTAACTTCACGCATGGAGATTGATGGTGACAACGAGCAGGCAGATCTTCAGCCACCCTGCTCCATTCATTGCAACTGATGGTCCTAGGGAGCTATAAGAGGAAGAAATGACTTAAATCGACCGCCATGTCAAAATCCTTCATTCCAAATCATAACCCTAGAGATAGAAGAGAGGCATACAGGGGTGGTGAAATAGTCATCGTCGAAGGAGGAACCGCTGGACAGGTCATTGAAGAAGACCATGGAGACCGCGGCGGTCGGATGCGAGACAGCGAGAGCGAGGAAGCAAGCGAGAAAGTGGCTATAGCTTGGGAAGGAAGGAAGGAGGAAATTGGGGAAATGTGACATGTGGTCGGGGAGAAAATGGGATGGGGAGGGGGAGTTAGATATTTCGGCTGTAGTCGAAATTTTCGAAAGGTGGAGGGAAACTTTGCGTGCGGTGCCGCCAGACACCATTTCACTTGGAACGAACGTGTGCATCACAAACGATTCTTCTACTTTGCGCGCATGCGATGAGTTTGATCATTCAAATTTTGGTCGAAATTTCCCTCGGTACTTTCCTCATCCACATCATTGCATAATTTAACATCACTTGCTAATTTGGGCACAGAAAAGAGCCTACAGCACACAGACCACACTTACTGAATCGAGCAATTTTAGTAATTAAACAGAGCCAGTTAACCTAAACATTCCTCTAACAATAGACAAGCGTTATAAATAAAGTCTAAGTACGCATAATTTTAACAAAGTCGTCGCCGCGCCGCCATATCCCTCGCCGGTGTAAGATGAGACGTCGATGATTTGTCCTGGCGACATGTCGCCGTTGGTGGACTTCACGTCCCCCGGGCTGAACTCGACTGCGGTGGCGTCCTCGTCCTCAGCGCGGACCTCGAGGTTGCAGTACTCGTAGCACTAGTTGTGCCAAAGATCGCATTGGTACTCCAGTTCTGATTCCTCGATGGACAGACTCTTCTCTACCTTGTCCTCAGCCACGCACAACTCCTCCACCCGGCGCTCCTCGATCTGTGCCGCCTCCTGCATTTGCAGGTCCCTCTCGGTGATCTCAGGAGGAAGCTAAAGGAAATATGCCCTATAGGCAATAATAAAGTTGTTATTTATATTTCCTTATATCATGATAAATGTTTATTATTCATGCTAGAATTGTATTAACCGGAAACTTGATACATGTGTGAATACATAGATAAAACAGAGTGTCCCTAGTATGCCTCTACTAGACTAGCTCCTTAATCAAATATGGTTATGTTTCCTAACCATAGACATGTGTTGTCATTTGATCAACGGGATCACATAATTAGGAGAATGATGTGATGGACAAGACCCATCCATTAGCTTAGCACTATGATCGTTTAGTTTTATTGCTATTGCTTTCTTCATGACTTATCATGTTCCTCTGACTATGAGATTATGCAACTCCCGAATACCAGAGGAACACCTTGTGTGCTATCAAACGTCACAACGTAACTGGGTGATTATAAAGATGCTCTACAGGTGTCACCGAAGGTGTTTGTGGTGTTGGCATAGATCGAGAATAGGATTTATCACTCTGAGTGTCGGAGAGGATTCTCTGGGCCCTCTCAGTAATCATAATAAGCCTTGTAAGAAAATGACTAATGAATTAGTCACGAGATGATGTATTACGGAACGATTAAAGAGACTTGCCAGTAACGAGATTGAACTAGGTATGAAGATACCGACGATCGAATCTCGGGCAAGTAACTTACCGATGACAAAGGGAACAACGCATGTTGTTATGCGATTTGACCGATAAAGATCTTTGTAGAATATGTAGGAGCCAATATGAGAATCTAGGTTCCGCTATTGGTTATTGACCGTAGATGTGTCTCGGTCATGTCTACATAGTTCTCGAACTCGTAGGGTCCGCATGCTTAACGTTTGATGACTATTAGTATTATGAGTTATGTGATTTTGATGACCGAAATTTGTTCGGAGTCCTGGATGAGATCACGGACATGACGAGGAGTCTCAAAATGTCCGAGAGGTAAAGATTCATATATTGGAAGGCTATATTCGGACATCGACAAGGTTCCGAGTGATTCGGGTATTTTTCAGAGTACCGGGGAGTTACGGGAATTCACCGGGAGAAGTAATGGGCCTTATTGGGCCATACGGGAAGAGGAGGAGGCAGGCCAAGGCGAGGTGGCGCCCCCCCATGGGTCCGTATTGGACTAGGGAAAGGGGCGGTTCCCCCTTGCCTTTTCCTACTCCCTCTCTCTTTCCTGCTTTCCTTCTCTCTTACTCCGAATAGGAAAGGGTTTACTACTAGGACTTGGAAGTCCTGGTAAGACTCCCTACTCTTGGCGCGCCCTAGGAGGCCGGCCTCTGTCTCTCTCTCCTCCCTCCTTTATATACGTGGGCATGGGGCACCCCAAAGACATACAAGACAATCTCTTAGCCATGTGAGGTGCCCCCTCCACTGTTACACACATCGGTCATATCGTTGCAGTGCTTAGGCAAAGCCCTGCGCTGGTAACTTCATCATCGCCATCACCACGCCGCCGTGCTGATGAAACTCTCCCTCATCCTCAACTGGATCAAGAGCTCCAGGGACGTCATCATGCTAAATGTGTGCTGAACACGGAGGTGCCGTACATTCGGTACTTGGATCGGTTGGATCATGAAGATGTTCGACTACATCAACCGTGTTACTAAACGCTTCCACTTTCGGTCTATGAGGGTATGTGGACACACTCTCCCTGCTCGTTGCTATGCCTCTCCTAGATAGATCTTGCGTGATCGTAGGACTTTTTTTGAAATACTATGTTCCACAACAGAAGCAGGTGCTCCATGGCCTCCGTCGCCTTTTCGGATGTGGGTTGCTTGCTGGATTCCGAGGTGGCCTGGAATATATTGGCCTGTTGGTGCTCGATCTTGGCCTGGATAGTGTCGACCCAAACCAGGGCGACATCGGCGGCGCAGACGACAGCTCGAGTGCTCTCGGCATTTGCAGTCGCCGTCGCAATAGTTGCTGCAACCGTCTTGGCTGCTGCAGCTGCCATGTCGACTACCGCAAACGCCCTTTCGGCAGATGCGGTCGCGCTCAATGAGGATGTGGTCGCGCTCTCGACGTAGGCCGACACGCTCTCAGCGTAGGCGGCGGCGCTCAGGGAGGTCGCGGCCACCATACGGGCCCTCACGAAGCGTTTCCATGACGTCATTCTTTGCCAGAAGGGGTTGCGGGAATGTGGATTGGGGAGTCATGGATTCGGGGGTGACCGGCACTAGAGAAGACGAAGCCAGCGAAGATTATGGAGGAAGACTTCAATAGACCCACGAATTTTCATTGCAGATGGTTCCTACAGCAAACTGTGTGTTATGTTGTTGATATTTTGTATTAGCTGTGAAAGACGAATTTGGGGTACAGTGCGAACGGATGGTGTATTAAATGTACGAGAAAATTTGGAGTACTAATACAACTGTCATGTCAAAATTTGGAAATTTTCAGGGGTCATTTGACCTTTTAAGACATTTAAGTTATTTTCTAGCCATTTAATTACTGTAATTCAAATTTGAACTACATGTACATGCAACAGCTAGCCATTACAGTTTGAAAATTCATATTTGTGTACTTGTCTGGGAGTTAATTCCATGTGGCATAAATTGGAAGTAATTTTCATACATATTGGTGTCACGGCTTGGACACAAGGCATGGAGTGCCATGGCATTTAAATTCCAAAAAAAATGATCAGAAATACATGAAACCTTGCTTGATGTAATTGCATGCCACCAGGATATTGTGGTAAATAAATTGGCCTGTTTAACCAGAGTTTGGACACACACCCCTCACAAACCGGAGCAACTCACTAGAAGGCTCATGGTCCCGAGATAGAACAATGCATGTTTGATGACGAACCGACGATAACTTCCTCTTCTGGCCTTCAATTTTTTTCTACAATTAACGTGCACTAATAAAATTGTCATGTCAAAATTTCAACAAAATTTTTGAGGTAATTTGACCTTTTAAGACATTTAAGTGATTTCTAGCCATTTAATGACCATAATTCAAATTTGAACTAAGTATACATGCCATAGCTAACCATGACGGTCTGAAAATTCATATTTGTGTACTTGTGTGCGAATTAATTCCATGTGGTGTAAATTGGAAGGAATTTTCAAACATATTGGTGTCACGGCTTGGACACAAAGCATGGAGTGTCATGGCATTTAGATTCCAAAAATATTAAAAAATGATCAGAAATACATGAAAACTTGCTTGACATAATGACCTGCCACCAAGATGTGTGGTAAAAAAATTTGGCTTGTTCGACGAAAGTTTGGACACACACCCCTCACAAACTGGATCAACTCACTAGAAAGCTCGTGGTTCCGAGAGGAACATGTTTGATGAAAACCCGGTAATAACTTCCTCTTGTTGCCTTCAAAAACATTCTACAGTTAACATGCCCTAATACAACTGTCATGTCAAATTTTGGAAAATTTCAGGGGTCATTTGACCTTTTTAAGACATTTAAGTGATTTTCAAGCCATTTAATGACCATAATTCAAATTTGAACTACATGTACATGCAACAGCTAACCATAACGGTCTGAAAATTCATATTTGTGTACTTGTGTGCGAGTTAATTCCATGTGTAAATTGGAAGGAATTTTCAAACATATTGGTGTCACGGCTTGGACACAAAGCATGGAGTGCCATGGCATTTAAATTGCCCCAAAAAATAAAAATGATCAGAAATACATGAAACCTTGCTTGACCTAATGGCATGCCACCAAGATATTGTGGTAAAAAATTGGCTTGTTTGATGAAAGTTTGGACACACAACCCTCACAAACCGGAGCAAATCACTAGAAGGCTCATGGTTCCGAGAGGGAACAATGCATGTTTGATGATGAAGCGGCAGCTTCCTCTTATGGCCGTCAAAAAAAATCTACAGTTTACATCACTAATACAACTGTCCTGTCAAAATTTGGAAAATTTCAGGGGTCATTTGACATTTTTAAGACATTTAATTGATTTTCTAGCCATTTAATGACCGTAACTCAAATTTGAACTACATGTACATGCAACAGCTAACCATAACGGTTTGAAAATTCATATTTGTGTACTTGTGTGCGAGTTAATTCCATGTGGTGTAAATTGGAAGGAATTTTCAAACATATTGGTGTCACAGCTTGGACACAAAGCATGGAGTGCCATGTCATTTAAATTCCCAAAAAAAATAAAAACAATTAGGAATACATTAAACCTTGCTTGACGTAATAGCATGCCACCAAGATGTTGTGGTAAAAAAATTGCCCTGTTTGACGAAAGTTTGGACACACACCCCTCACAAACCGGAGCAACTCATTAGAAGGCTGGTGGTTCCGAGAGGGAACAATGCATGTTTGATGATGAACCGACAGCTTCCAGTTATGGCCTTCAAAAAAGTTCTACAGTTAACGCCACTAATACAACTATCATGTCAAAATTGGAAAATTTCAGGGGTCATTTGACCTTTTTAAGATATTTAATTGGTTTTCTAGCCATTTAATGACCGTAATTTAAATTTGAACTACATGTACATGCAACAGCTAACCATAACGGTTTGAAAATTCATATTTGTGTACTTGTGTGTGAGTTAATTCCAAGTGGTGTAAATTGGAAGGAATTTTCAAACATATTGATGTCACGGCTTGGACAAAAAGAATGGAGTGCAATGGTATCTAAATTCCCAAAAAAATTAAAAAAACAGAAATACATGAAACCTTGCTTGACGTAATGGCATGCCACCAAGATGTTGTGGTAAAAAAATTGGCTTGTTTGACAAAAGTTTGGACACACACCCCTCACAAACTGAAGCAACCACTAGAAGGCTCGTGGTTTCGAGACGGAACAATGCATGTTTGATGATGAACCGACGATAGCTTCCTCGTATAGCCTTAAAAAAATCTAAAGTTAACATGCACTAATACAATTGTCATGTAAGAAATTGGAAAATTTCAGGGGTCATTTGACCTTTTTAAGACATTTAAGTGATTTTCTAGCCATTTAATAACCGTAATTGAAATTTGAACTACATTTACATGCAACAACTAACCATAATGGTTTGAAAATTCATATTTGTGTGTGTGCGAGTTAATTCTATCTACAGTAAATTTGAAGAAAGTTTCAAACATATTGGTGTCACAGCTTGGACACAAAGCATGGAGTGCCATGGCATTTAAATTCCTAAAAACTTTTATTAAAAATGATCAGAAATACATGAAACTTTTCTTGACATAATGGCATGCCACCAAGATGTTGTGGTAAAAAAATTGGCATCTTTGATGAAAGTTTGGACACTCGTAACCCACAGGTGTAGGGGATCAGATGTAGCCTCTTTTGATAAGAGTGTCGAACCCAACGAGGAGCTAAAGGGGGAACAAAAATTCTCTCAAGTTTTATCAACCACCAATACAACTCTACGCACGCTTAATGTTTGCTTTACCTAGAACAAGTATGAAACTAGAAGTACTTTGTTGGTGTTGTAGGATAGGTTTGCAAGATAATAAAGAGCATGCAAATAAAAGCTAGGGGCTGCTGAGATAACTAAACAATTAAGTTAGTATAGCGAGTGTGGAAAAGTGATTGTGGGAGTTGTGGAATTGTCCCTAAGCAATTGACTATGTTACTAGACCGATAGCAAGTTTGTATGTGGGAGAGGCCACTGCTAGCATGTCATCCCATACTTGGTATTCTATGCACTTATGATTGGAACTCCAGCATGCATCCGCAACTAATATCATTCATTAAGGTAAAACCCAATCATAGCCTTAAGATATATTGGTCCCCCTTCAATCCTGTATGCATCAATTTCTATGCTAGGCTGAAGCTACTATCACCCTTGCCCTCCAATACATAGTCCTATCCACATACAACTTACCCTATGGTGTGATCCACACGCACGCTCATATGATGGGCACCAAAGGACAGCAACATAACCACAAGCAAATTAAACCAATCATAGCAATTCACCAATCACCGATATGACAACAGAAATCTACTCAAACATCATATGATGGCGACACATCATTGGATAAAAATATGAAGCATAAAGCACCATGTTCAAGTAGAGGGTACAACGGGTTGTAGGAGAGTGGAACACTGAATATAGATGAGGGGAGGTGACGAAGATGTTGGTGAAGATGATGGAGGTGTTGGTGTAGATCATCGTCACATGATGATTGCCCGGCGGCGTTCCTACGCCACCGAGAGAGAGGGGGAGAGAGTCGACTACTTCTTCTTCTTCCTTGACCTCCCCCCTAGATGGGAGGAGGGTTTCCCCTTTGGTCGATGGCCTCCATGGTGGCGGAGGGGCGAGAGTCCCTCCGATATGGGATATGTCTCTCTGTTTCTCTTCTGTTTCATGACCCATGTTTCTCGCCTTTCACCATTGATAACCCTCAACCGTAAGGGATCGAGATAGTCTTCGCGGGTAAGAATAACCCAATTTATTGATTCGACACACGGGGAGCCAAAGAGTATTTATAAGCTTTGACAGTTGAGTTGTCAATTCAACCGCACCTGAAATATACTTACTTGCAACAAAAGATAAGTGGTAACGGTGATATGATAGTGATGGTTGTGATAGTAAAAGTAAACAGCGAAAGTAAATAGCAAAAGTAGCAACTAGTAACCAGCAGGATTTAAAACACTGTAGGCTAGGGAGATGGATGGTTGGGCGCTGCATGGATGAGATATATCATGAATCTAACTTGGGGCAAGGCACACGGAAAAGTAATGATCATCTAGGCAAATATCAAACATTAGGCATGTATCTCGTAGGTAGTTGTACGTTCTTGCAATAAGAACTTGCACAACATCTTTTGTCCTACCATCCCGCTACGAACGGGGCCAAAAGGAACTTATGGAGATTAAGGTGCTCCTGTCAAAGAGCACTGGAACAAAGCAATAAACTCAATGGATACATGCAATCCTCAAACTATGGACCATCCCCTTTGGTGTCCCAAGCTGTCACTTTTGGGATCGCCGGTTCCGGACCGTAATAGGTGCAAACAACTCATAGATAGGACCCAGAACACAAATATATTCATGCAAACACATATGGTTCAGATCTGAAATCATGGCACTCGGGCCCTAAGTGACAAGCATTAAGAATAACAAGTTGAAGCAAAGATGATAAACACCATAGTAGATGATAGGCAACATGCCCACAACGATCTGACAAACTATTACATGATCTAACTCATCCAATCCCTACCATCCCCTTTGCCTACAGCAGGGGATTACTCACACATGGAAGGAGAAGTCATGGAGGGAGGATGGAGTGGTGATGATGATGACGATGGCGACGATCTCCCCTCTCCGGAGGCCAAATCAGCCTCCAGATTAGCCCTCCCGGAGAAGAACAGAGGGTGGCGGCGGCTCCACGACGAAAACTGGGAAAACAACTCCTTATCTGGGATTTTCTCGTCACGAGCTAAAATATGGGTCAAAGTAGGGCACCAGGGGAGGTGGGGCCCGCCCAGGCGGCCTCCCGGCGCGGCCAGGGGGTGGGCCGCGCCACCAGGGCGCCTGGAGCCCCCCTGGCCCCCCTGGCCCCTCTTCTGGCCCTAGGTTCCTTCGGGTGCGTGGATTTTCTGTGATTTTTCGTGGAATTTTCTGAGATACCTAAAAATCCGTTTTCCTGCACACAATAAAACCATACAGGCAGCTCTGCTGAAAACAGCGTCAGTCCGGGTTAGTTTAGTTCAAATCATGCAAGAATGAGGTCAAAACAATATCAAAAGTGTTTGGAAAAGTAGATACGTTTGAGACGTATCAACTCCCCCAAGCTTAGCATATTGCTTGTCCTCAAGCAATTCAGTTCAACGAACTGGACGCGACAAAGAAAAACTTTGACAAACTCTTTTGCTTCATTACATGTATATAAACTTGTACTACGAAAAGAGTCTAGCAAGTATTGAAACAATGCTATGAGGACAATGCACGGAGCAATCCTTCTTTCAAGTGACCAATCACAAATACCTAGAAGTAAATAATATACTACTGAAAATCAAGACAAGATTACATTGCACATAGCTTGAGCATATTAGGGTGGTATCTCGCTAGCCTCCATGAGTGAAGCAAAACATAAATGCAGAAACTCCTCCAGAGTTTTAAAGGAGACTAGAACTAAGACTTTCAGAACAAATAATATCACAAGCATGCAGAAGACAATGTAATACTTTGGGACAATGCACATTACACTCAGAATGACAATTATGCTCTCCTAGTTGGTGCTTTGAAGAAAGAAGGTGGAGACTCTCGAACCGTGGAATTTGATGGCGAGGTTGAAAACCCGTGGTCGGAAACAAAAACTAAACATGTACCAGAGCTCTTGGTTTTAAAAACAGAGGTAAAAATGTTTTTGAGAGGTTCATATTTCGTCAACGAATGCTAGTAGATAACCCAATTACTTCTTGAGCTGGACAAGTTTCGAGGAACGGCTCCCGCACGAGGACGATCACATCCCCTTAATCTCCTTTGTTTATCACTGCCAAAGTTTTCTGATTTCTCATGAACAAAGCGTGAAGGAGGGTTTGTTTGTTGTATTATCTTTTATGAGCCGGGCGCACTCTATGCCAGTTCCTTCTCGTATTAGGGGTTTGCAGATTAGACATGCAATCCTGGGGTGAAACTTGTCCAACTTAAAAAGATCATGAATTAACTACTACTTCCTCATGAGCTAAAACAGAGGCACAAAAAGAGAGATGCTTTTGATTAATTTCGAGATGGTACACGAAAGTCTTCGTTAGGAATGGCAGGTAAATACCATGTATAGGAAGGTATGGTGGACTCATATGGCATAACTGGTTTAAAGGATTTTGGATGCACAAGCAGTCAGTCCGCTTAGTACAGGTGGAGGTTAGCAAAAGACTGGGAAGCGACCAACTAGAGAGCAATAACGGTCATAATCATGCAGAGCGACAAAGCAACATTGAATCGGGCATGGAAGTGATATAACTATTCTAAAACTCAAAGATCATCAAGGCAGAGTAGACTTTTTAGTCTTAAACATGTGTAAACATGCGCCAAGTCAATCCAAGAATTCTCCAAAGGGAAATACCACCTTAGTATACCAAACTATGAACAATGCAATGCATGTAAATCATTTCAATAACACATTATATACTCTAGCTATTCGAGACTAGCCACAAGGAAAGCATGAACCACTGGGAGAGCATTGTAAACATAGCACTATGTCGCTACAAGCTGGTCTCTAGATCATAAGTACAGGCATATGTACAAAAGTAGAAACAAGAAGAGTTCATACCGGTCTTCCCTTGTTGCTTCCCTTCAGTCGATCTTCGTCATTACTGCCTCGTCACTTGCACGATCGAACGTAGGAAATATAATTAAATGCCATCACGGACTCGAGCTGAACTCTGAAAACAAAGCAAACTAAAGAGAGAAAGGAAATCTTTTTGGATTATTTCAAAGGTTGAACGAAAGCAAAAGAAAGAGACAATCTTTTTGTTGTTTTTGCAAAGAAAGAAATAAAGAATAACGGGCAAAAACTTCGAAAAGATCAAAGCGAATAAAACGGATAATACAATGGAAAAGTGAGAGGGGCACGTACTCCCCCAAGCTTAGGCTTTTGGCCTAAGTTGGTAGTAGCTACTGCCCCCAGGAGCCTCCTGCTCCGGGGGAATGGTGGTGAGTCCAAGGGTCGTAGAAGGATTCTGGCGCGTACACCGAACTCCTCGGATCCTCCCACGAGGAAGGGTCCGTACTCCAAGCAGAGGAAGACCCTTCACCAAACTGGGTGACGGTCTCCCCCTGAAAAGGTGGTAACTCACCGTGCTCCTCCTCGTCGGGCACAACCCCCTCCATGGGGTTATGAAACTGATGCTGGGCCATGGACTCATCGAACTGGATAACATCAAAGGACCATCCGTTCCTGAGGTGAGGGAATAAGATGCTGGAGATCTTTGAACGATGAATGTCCCTCGTACCCATGCTGTAGAGAGAGTTGAAGACGGTTTTCAGCTCGGAGGGCTGAGAGGTCATCCTAGCCGTCCTCCCAACGTTTGGCACACCTATTATTTCACAAAACTTTCCCAAGGGCATGGTGATAAGATCATCGTAAATTTTAAACTCAATAGCACTAGAATCAGGATTATATCTAAAATTGTTAATGAAACCGGAGGTGAGTTTTTGATACTGAGTAACACGGCACGTGACGAGCCGTGTGAGACCTGCATTAGCACAAAGATTATAAAACTCATCCTTGATTCCCGCAGCTTCAAGGAATTCATCACATGGAAACATCATAGCACGTGCTGGACTTGTGTCTTCCAACAACTCTAGGGGCACATGATCTTCATTGTAGCTCACCCTAGCAGTCGAGGGTGAAGCTGCGGCTCTAGTAACTCGATCGGAGTGCGTGGGCCTCTTCTTCTCAAGCCACCCCTTTGCCCTTCCTAACAAACTCATTTCTGAAATTTTTGGCAAATTACAAAAACAAGGATTAAAACAAAGTGGGTTAAGGCAAACTACTCAACTCACTTACCTAAGGCATAAACTTGCATCAAAACTTGGAAAATAACTTTCTACACATGCATGCAAGCTCATATATACAGCACCAAGAACTACTAAATACTCACAAATGAAGCCACCAATCAGAAATCTAATTGGAGGGGTGGAGGAGTTACATACCAGGGAGTATTTGTTCAAAATCTCAGCTCAAATGATAGGCTGTAGAGAGAGATCGAAGAATCGCCTCCAAGAGCAGCAAGAACGCAAGAACAAGTGCAGAACTCGTGTTTTTGGAGAGAAAGAGAGAGGGAGGAAGAAGACTTACCTGGAGGGGGGCCTTGTGGGCCCCAGGCGCCCTGTGGACGCGGCCAGGGGGGCAGGCCACGCCAGCTGGCCGCCTGGACCACTGGTGGGTCCCCCTGGCCGGCCCCAGGTACCTCTGGGTCACTCCTGGCATGGAAATTCTTATTTTTATTTTTCTGGATTTTTTCTGAAAATTTCACTGTTGAAATTTTTTCGAAGTTCAAAAAGCTGCAAGACTTTCTGAAAACTTAAAGCAGTGATTAGTATTGTGAAGCTTCAAAACGTAAACACTTGGTACAGCAAGGAGAACAAAAACTGAAACAAATGAAAACATAACAAGCTCAACTTTTTATCTATATAAAACATGTTCACTAGTAAGGTTGATCAAGTCTTACCAACAAACAGGCGATATATAGAGCAAAAAGTCTCACCTCTTACGAAGTAATCACTGAACCTTTACTTTGATAGACATTGTCCCCACCATAATAGTTTTGTATTTGTGGTGCACATGTAGTGGACAGTCCCATTCTCCAATCTTCACGGTCTCGATATTTTCTATAGAGTTGAGGCCATGCCTCCTGTCGGTCTTCTTTGGAAAATACACCGTGTGTTCTTTATCATTCACATTGAAGGTAACCTTCCCTTTATTGCAATCAATAATAGCACCTGCGGTGTTAAGAAAAGGTCTACCAAGAATAATGGACATGCTCCCATCCTCGGGCATGTCAAGCACAACAAAATCAGTAAGGATCAAACAATTAGCAACTTCTACGGGAACATCCTCACAAATACCTATCGGAACGGCGGTTGACTTGTCAGCCATCTGAAGAGAGATATCTGTAGGAATTAGTTTCTCTAAACAAAGCCTCTTGTAAAGAGAGAGAGGCATAACACTCACTCCTGCTCCAAGATCACATAAAGCAGTTTTGACATAATTATTCTTTATTGAGCAAGGAATGGTGGGTATACCTGGATCAGCAAGCTTCTCAGGAATCTTGCCACTGAAAGAGTAGTTAGCAAGCATAGTAGATATTGCTTCATTAGGAACTTTTCTTTTATTAGTGACAATATCTTTCATATATTTTGAATAGGGAGGTAACTTAATAGCATCAGTCAAAGGGATTTGAAGGAAAAGAGGTTTAATCCACTCACAAAACTTATTGTAATGCTCTTCTTCTTTAGATTTGATAGACTTACCTGGAAAGGGCATGGGTTTCTGTATCCATGGTTCTCTTTCCTTCCCATGTCTTCTTGCGACGAAGTCTTCTCTAGTGTACCTCTTACGTTTGTCAGGTGCTTCTTCTTCTCGAACTTCAGGCGGATCATTCTTCTCATTATCCTTACCTTCAGGTTCAGCACCGTCTTCAGTCTCAGCATCGGAGATAGATACACTGTTGGGATCAATAGCTGGCTCTTCATTTGTAATAGGATCATTGGAATTGTCAGCCTCCTTATGTTTCTTCTTCTTCTTTTTTTGAGAGCCAACAATTTCTTCTTCCTGCATTTGAGAATCTTGCTCGATTCTCCTCGGATGCCCCTCTGGATAGAGAGGATCTTGAGTGCTAGTTCCTTCTCGGGTCTTAATCCCGAAGGCCTGCAAATCATCTTGTTTGGCATTGTTAGCAAGCAAATCTTTTTGCACATTAGAAATTTGTTCAAGCTAAGTTTGAACCATTTGAAAATGCTTCACAAGACATTGAACATCATTAACTGTTCTTCCTAGAACATCAAGCAAACTTTTGATAGTAAGGGAATCATCATGCAATTGACTTTGTATCCTCTCATTAAAATGATTCTGTTTCATAATAAAATTATCAAACTCATCTAAACATTGATCAGGAGGCTTACCATGAGGGATGTCACTTGCGTTGAAATCTAAAAGAGAGTGTACCTCTACCATGGGAGGGTGAGTGGTAGGCTCACACAACTTCTCAATAGGGGGTAGATTCTCCACGTCCTCAGTTTTAATACCCTTCTCCTTAATAGACTTCTTTGCTTCTCGCATATCTTCGGGGCTTAGAACAAACATGCCCCTCTTCTTTGGTGGTGGAGGTGGTTCAGGGACGGACCAATCTTCATGGTTTTTGGCAATCCTGCCCATCAAATCCTCTGCATCATCCGGTGTTCTTTTCCTGAAAACACAACCAGCACAACTGTCCAAATAGGACCTGGATTCCTTAGTTAGACCAGCATAAAATATATCGATTAATTCGTTCTTAGGGACTCCATGTCCTGGTATAGCCCGAATCAGACCGCAGTACCTCCCCCAAGCTTTAGGGAGGTTCTCATCCTGCAACTGTTTAAAGTTATAAATTCTTTGTAAAGCAGCATGTTGCATATGAGCAGGAAAGTACTTATCAACAAAAGAGTGAGCTAAGTCTTGAGGAATCTTAATGGAACCACATGGGAGTGAATCATACCATGTTTTAGCACCTTCCTTCAAAGAGAAAGGAAGAAGTTTGGTCACATAAAAGTTTCGTATCTTCTCATCCGTGGTAAACAAACCGCCCAACTCAGTGAGTTTGGTCAGGTGTGTAATAGCATCATCATTTTCTATGCCATAAAAGGGGTCAGCTTCAACCATAGGTATAAGTGAAAGATCAACAGAGAAATCATAATCAGGATCATCAATGCATATAGGAGATGTAGCAAATTCAGGATCATGAACGGTCTTGTTCTTCAAAGAGTGTTTTTCAAACAGCTTCTTAATAGCTTCAGGGTCGGAGCCGGCAAACTCTGTCAGTTCCCTGCATAAATCATCATCAAGCATATAGTAATCATCATCAAGGAGTCTCTCCTTGAGTTTACTCAAATCAGGATAATCGTAAGTTCCACCAATAGGGTAGCGAGTAACAGGAATTTCAATTCCAGACTTTTTTGCAGCAGCAGCGATCTGTTTCTCAAGAGCATAACCAAGTGAACTAATATCATCAAGAGTAGTAGAAGCATCATCGAAAGTATCGGACATTAGTAACAGATTCAGTAGGAGCATCATGTGGTGGCGGTGAGGCAAACTTACTCATAACAGAAGGTGAATCAAGTGTAGCACTAGTGTTCAGAACAGTACCTCTTCTTGTAGTGGAAAGTAAGATCGGAACCTTAGGGTCTCCTTTCTTACCCATAGAGGATGAAGTGCAGCAGGTAGGATACTTCAAGTAGACTTGTAAATATTGCTATGCTCCCCGGCAACGGCGCCAGAAAACGGTACTTGATAACCCTCAACCGTAAGGGATCAAGATAGTCTTCGCGGGTAAGAATAACCCAATTTATTGATTCGACACACGGGGAGCCAAAGAGTATTTATAAGCTTTGACAGTTGAGTTGTCAATTCAACCGCACCTGAAATATACTTACTTGCAACAAAAGATAAGTGGTAACGGTGATATGATAGTGATGGTTGTGATAGTAAAAGTAAACAACGAAAGTAAATAGCAAAAGTAGCAACTAGTAACCAGCAGGATTTAAAACACTGTAGGCTAGGGAGATGGATGGTTGGGCGCTGCATGGATGAGATATATCATGAATCTAACTTGGGGCAAGGCACACGGAAAAGTAATGATCATCTAGGCAAATATCAAACATTAGGCATGTATCTCGTAGGTAGTTGTACGCCCTTGCAATAAGAATTTGCACAACATCTTTTGTCCTACCATCCCGCTACAAACGGGGCCAAAAGGAACTTATGGAGATTAAGGTGCTGATACGTCCAAAACATATCTATAATTTCTGCTTGCTCCATGCCACTTTTGGGTGATATTGCTATGATATTCATACACTTCCATACACTTTTGATCATATTTGGACTAACTTACTAATCCAGTGCACCCCAGTGCCAGTTTCTGTTTTTGGCTGTTTTTGTATTTCAGGTTTTCACGTTTCGAGAACTGCCCAGAAAAATACAGAAAATATATATAAAAAATCAGCGTTTCGGGAACGACACTGCTTCCGAAGGGGAGCCTGGGGGGCCACAGGGGCCCCAGGCGCCCTGTGGGCGCCCCCCCTGGGCCGCGCCGAGGGGGCGCCTTGGCCCCTCGAGAACCCCCTGATGCCCTACTTTGGCAGATATTTAAAGGGTCCCCCGTAACCCTTGAAACAAGACTTCTTTTTGCCATCCCATCTCTGTTCCGCCGCCGCCGCCGCTTCCAAGATCGGGAGCACCAGGAGAACTCTTCCCGGCACCCTGCCGGAGGGGAGGATCACCACCGGGAGCTTCTCCACCACCATGGACGCCTCCCGGATGACTCGTGAGTAGTCTCCCTTGGGCCATGAGTCCATGACCAGTAGCTATGTGATGTTCTCCTCCCGTTCTTGTGCTTCACTAATTAGTCCTCGTGAGCTGCCCTACATGATCGAGGCACCTATGTAATCCTTATGCTGTTGCTATGTTGAGTTTGCTGGGATCCGATGGATTATGAGATTATGTTCAGATTGATCTTGAGTAATATATTTGATTCACCTCTTTTATATTTTAGTTCATAAGTAATTCTTGCATGTTCTCCGTTGTTATTTATTGCTTTGGCCGAGTAGTAAGTAGTGACTCCAAGAGGGAACGTTATGCTCGATTGTGGGTTCATGCCCCTCGATGACTAGCTTGAGTGACAGAAACATGAGTCTAGGGGATGTGCTGTTGCCACAAGGGGGAAAACAACAGTGCTTGTGCCCGCGGGTGCAAGGATTGTTTACTTTACGCAAAGTTCTTTTAATGCAGTTGTCTGTTGCATTGAGTTTACACTATGGGTGGGACTCGCAACTTAATACCAGCGAGATGTTCTGGATAGATATCTCAAGGTGGATGATTGGTAGTAGATATTGATGGATTTCGGTCTACTTACTTTGGCGTACCGCCCATGCTTTGAACCTCAACCTTTCTTGTAATGCAGTCAGCATTGGTTTGCGTTCGTGGTCCTGTCAATTGCCCAGCTGTAATTTGTTACCTCACATAGCTGTTTTATCGTCTTTTGGGAGAGAGACATCACTAGTGAACATCATGTGACTCCGGTCCATATTACCATCATTGATCACATACACTATTTACTTTCCGCTATTTTATTTACTATTGCAAAACACTATCTATCACTACTATCATATTGCTTTTAACCCTTTGTGAACTACAAGGCTGGAGAGATTGACAACCTCTCTGTACTCGTTGGGAGCAAAGTTATTTGTATCTGTGTGCAGGTCCACGTTGATTGCTAATTGCGCCGTTAGCAGTTGACACCTACCTGTTGAACCTAGGAGTCTCTGGGATTCGATCCTTGGCATCTTTGCTAGGGGAAAACACTTCTACTTACTGCATCTTACACCTTCCACTTGGGGTAATCCAACGAGGGGTTCGAGGCCCATTAGGTGCTCCTGTCAAAGAGCACCGGAACAAAGCAATAAACTCAATGGATACATGTAATCCTCAAACTACGGACCATCCCCTTTGGTGTCCCAAGCTGTCACTTTTGGGATCGCCGGTTCCGGACCGTGATAGGTGCAAACAACTCATAGATAGGATCAAGAACACAAATATATTCATGCAAACACATATGGTTCAGATCTGAAATCATGGCACTCGGGCCCTAAGTGACAAGCATTAAGAATAACAAGTTGAAGCAAAGATGATAAACACCATAGTAGATGATAGGCAACATGCCCCCAACGATCTGACAAACTATTACATGATCTAACTCATCCAATCCCTACCATCCCCTTTGCCTACAGCAGGGGATTACTCACACATGGAAGGAGAAGTCATGGAGGGAGGATGGAGTGGTGATGATGATGACGATGGCGACGATCTCCCCTCTCCGGAGGCCAAAACAGCCTCTAGATTAGCCCTCCCGGAGAAGAACAGAGGGTGGCGGCGGCTCCGCGACGAAAACTGGGAAAACAACTCCTTATCTGGGATTTTCTCGTCACGAGCTAAAATACGGGTCAAAGTAGGGCACCAGGGGAGGTGGGGCCTGCCCAGGCGGCCTCCCGGCGCGGCCAAGGGGTGGGCCGCGCCACCAGGGCGCCTGGAGCCCCCCTGGCCCCCCTCTGGCCCCTCTTCTGGCCCCAGGTTCCTTCGGGTGCGTGGATTTTCTGTGATTTTTCGTGGAATTTTCTGAGATACCTAAAAATCCGTTTTTCTGCACACAATAAAACCATACAGGCAGCTCTGCTGAAAACAGCGTCAGTCCGGGTTAGTTTAGTTCAAATCATGCTAGACTGAGGTCAAAACAATATCAAAAGTGTTTGGAAAAGTAGATACGTTTGAGACGTATCAACCATTTCTTAAATTCCTGGAGATCCGTAACTCTGATTGGGCTAAAATTGTAACACACTTTTTATCGGGATACAAGCTTCCTTGCATCCGAAGGACACCTAAAACTGACCTTCGGGTGGCCACATTCCTCGTGGCCGCGCCCAGGGTAGGGGGTGTGCCTAAAGGACTTGTGGGCCCCTCGGGCATCGTCTCGCGTTGATTCCGCTCCCCAAAATCTCATATATTACAAAAGAATCTCCGTAATTTTTTATCGCGTTTGGACTCTATTTGTTATCGATTTTATGCAAACAAAAAACATGCAACAATGAGGAACTAGCACTGCGGACTGGATCAATATGTTAGTCCAAGAAAATCATATAAATTGTTTCCAAAAGTATGTAAAAGTTGTAGATATTGGCATGGAACAATCAAAAATTATAGATACAACAGAGAGTATCAGACACACACCCCTCACAAACCAGAGCAACTTACTAGAAAGCTCGCGGTTCTCAGAGGGAACAATGCATGTTTGATGACGAACCGACGATAGCTTCCTTTTATGGCCTTCAAAAATTTCTACAATTAATGTGCACTAACACAACTGTCATGTCAAAATTTGGAAAAATTCAGGGGTCATTTGACATTTAAGATATTTAAGTGATTTTCTAGCCATTTCATGACCGTAATTCAAAGTTGAACTAAATATACATGCAACAGCTAACCATAACGATTTGAACTTGTGTGCGAGTTAATTCCATGTGGTGTAAGTTGGAAGGAATTTTCAAACATATTGGTTTCACGGCTTGGACACAAAGCTTAGAGTGCCATGGCATTTAAATTCCAAAAAATTAAAAATGATCAAAAATACATGAAACCATTCTTGACATAATGGCATGCCACTAAGATGTTGTGGTAGAACAATTGGCCTATTTGATGAAAGTTTGTACACACACCCCTCACAAACCGGAGCAACTCACAAGAAGGCCCATGGTTCTGAGAGGGAACAATGCATGTTTGATGACGAACCGATGATAGCTTATTCTTGTCGCCTTCAATTTTTTTTCTCAAGTTAACATGCACTAATACAATCGTCATGTCAAATTTTGGAAACTTTCAGGGGTCATTTAACATTTAAAGACATTTAAGTGATTTTCTAGCCATTTAATGAACGTAATTCAAATTTGAACTACATGTACATGCACCAGCTAACCATGTGCAGTAAATTGGAAGGAATTGCCAAACATATTGGTGTCACGGGTTAGAAACATGCATGGAGTGCCATGGTAAAACAAAATAAGAATTTGTGGCTTATATGAGGAAAGAAAATATAAATATCTGGCAAGACAACCGGCCCCACACGATTGGCACTCTATTTTTTGCGCCTCGAGGTTTCGAAGGTGAGTGGCGCGGGTTATTAATAAGACGCGGTTCTGTATTGGAAACCATCAGCTATTAAGTTCACACACGGCTTTTGTTGCAACCGTGGCTTATATGTGCAATTCAAACTACAGTACTCGTAAATTCTGGCAACCGGCGTGTGTACTGTTCCCGTCGATCTAGATTTCGGCCACCAATAAATACTAGCTTGCTCACGTCGTCCCGCCTGCATTCTCATCTACATCCTCCCCACGCTCGCCCTCTCTCTCTAGATCTCTCACGCAAATCTCTTCCATAGCGCCACCGATCTGCCTACACGCCGACGAGGAGGCGCTACCCCCCGAGGACGTTTAGTCGGAGAGCAGCGACGAGGAGGACCCCTACGGGCCGCCAGACGAGGTTGCGCCGGACCCCCCAACTTTGGAGTGGTTTTGGGGCCAGTACATTCTTTGTCTATGGAAGTCGCTGCCACCGGCTTAGAAAGCCATGCAAGTGGCGTTCAAGAAGGAGATGGAGGAAGAGGAATCCAGGTACCAGGCGGCCTGTGAATCCCGTGAGGCCGCCTGAAAAAATGAGACGGTGGAGCTTTGGGGGCGGGGGTGTCGTCGTGCGGAGGAGATGTACGAAGACGGGTACTTCACGAGGAAGGTCAAAGGCCGCTAAGCGCCTCATCGCAACGTGGAGGTGCGCCGATAAGCTCCAGCGTGACACGGTTGAGGGGCTCCGGTGGGTGCCCAACCAAATGGCAAGATCGTTCTCGCTCGTCCGCCAACAGGCAGATCAGTACGTCAAGTGTGAGGCATAGGAGGTAGAGTACTGCCTCCACGCTGGGAAGACACTACACACGAGGGAGCTACTCGCGAGGGGCTACCGGAATACTGCCCCCAGGAGGGATTATTAGTTTTAGTTTTGTTCTATTTCAATTGTATGCATTGTACATAGTTGTTAAGTATCATCACGTATAAGTGATGATATTATATATATTCTGTGATGAACTAATGAACAATTAATATATGTTATGAATTCCATTTTTCTATCTATTTTCGTATACTAATTTGTATCTAGTTGTTATCATCCACATATACAGAATGGAAAGCATATATACACGCATTGAAATAGAACATATAAGAATGGAAAATAGAGTACATACATTGAAATAGAGGAATATTATGATTGTTGTGAATACATAGCGATCCACATCGAAATGACTCAACAAAATAAAACGTGTCCATGACCAGTAGCCCTTGCCTACGGTAGCTCTTGGCTCTACCTGAAATCATGCAGGCATTCGTCCAAGCGGTGGACATGCTCGCGGTACATCAGGAGCGCGATCTCGAGCTCCAAGTTGGCTATTTCATCGAAGATCACCAGCTCGAGGATGCAACAACCATGTTTCTCTACTACGCCCAGGTGGACACCTGGCCCAAGGAGGCGACCAAGCCTAGCGACCAGCGCATTGGCATCGAGTGGGCCGCGGACAAGGCGAATGGTGCAAGCCATGCGAATGGCGCAGCGGGCGTCCGGTGCAAGTACGGCATGGCTAGCCTCTGGTGCAAGTACGGCACAGACGGCCTCTGTCCACTATTGCCGAGGGATGGGGGTACTGACGGGGTGTGTACCAGATATGACGCCTTGTTGACAGCATGCAAGCATCGACGGATCCGCTCTTGCTGTGCAATGAGCCGTGCCTCTTGATTTGCGGCGCTCCATCGGGCTCGTTTTGCGGCGAGCCGCAGCTATCGACGCGAACGTGCCTAGCTTGCTCTACGGCGCAGCATCGATCATGTTGTGCGGTGAGTTGTAGCCTCTCGACGCTGACATGCCTATCTTGATCAGCAGCACTGTAACACCGTGTGCCAAGGGTCTGCTCAACCCTAGCGATGACGCATAGCACGACATCATCCATTGCATTGATGGGGAGCGCCTCAGGCTCGACGGGTCGTGGCGCCTTCTCGTTTTCCTCGTCGAGGAGGTTGATGGCAGAGGTGGCACTTTGGTGGGCTGCCATGCTTGGAATAGGTGGGTTTGTGATGACCCACAAGTATAGGGGATCTATCTTAGTCCTTTCAATAAGTAAGAGTGTCGAACCCAATGAGGAGCAGAACGAAATGACAAGCGGTTTTCAGCAAGGTATTGTCTGCAAGCACTGAAATTATCGGTAATAGATAGTTTTGTGATAAGACAATTCATAATAGGTAACAAGTAACAAGTGTAACTAAGGTGCATCAAGTTGGCCCAATCCTTTTTGTATCAAAGGACAAGCCTGGACAAACTCTTATATAAATCAATGTGCTCTCGAGGACACATGAGAATTATTGTCAAGTTAGTTTTCATCATGCTCATATGATTCGCATTCGTTACTTCGATAATTTGATATGTGGTGGACCAGTGCTTGGGTGTTGTCCTTACTTAGACAAGCCTCCCACTTATGATTAACCCCTCTCGCAAGTATCCGCAACTACGAAAAAAGAATTAAGATAAATCTAACCATAGCATGAAACATATGGATCCAAAACAGCCACCTACGAAGCAATGCATAAAGTAGGATTTAAGCTTCTGTCACTCTAGCAACCCATCATCTACTTATTACTTCACAATGCCTTCCCCTAGGCCCAAATAATGGTGAAGTGTCATGTAGTTGACATTCACATAACACCACTAGAGGAAAGATAACATACATCTCATCAAAATATCGAACGAATACCAAATTCACATGATTACTTATAACAAGAATTCTCCCATGTTCTCGGGAACAAACGTAACTACCCACAAAGAATATTCATGTTCATAGAGGAGTATTTAATAGCATCAAGGATCTGAACATATGATCTTCCACCAAATAAACCAACTTGTGTCAACTACAAGGAGTAATCAACACTACTAGCAACCTACAAGCACCAATATGAGGTTTTGAGGCAAAGATTGAATACAAGAGATGAACTAGGGTTTGAGAGGAGATGGTGTTGATGAAGATGTTGATGAAGATTGACCCTCCCTCGATGACAGGATCGTTGGTGATGACGATTGCTTCAATTCCCCCTCCCGAAGGGAAGTTTCTCCGGCAGAATAGCTTCGCCAGAGCCCAAGATTGGTTCCGCTCAAGTTCCGCCTCGAGACGGTGGCGCTTCATCTCGAAAGCTCTCTCCTGATTTTTTTTTCCAGGTCAAAACGCTTCATATAGCAGAAGATGGGCACCAGAGACCGACCAAGGGGCCCACAAGGGGGCGTGCCCCCAGGCTTGTCGCCACCTGGTGGGTCCCCCTCTGGATTTAGTTCGCCCAATATATTTTTTATTCCAAACTAATTCTCCGTTGAATTTCAGGACTTCTGGAGTTGTGCATATTAGACCACTCAGATTTGCTCCTTTCCGGCCTAGAATTCCTGTTGTCGGCATTCTCCCTCTTCATGTCAAGCACAATATGTTGGAGCTTGCCAAAGGATAAAAGTAAAAAGGAAAGGTGAAGATCATATTGAATCTGATATTAAGTCAGACATTAAAATAAAATATAGGCCCTTTGCAGAGGGAAGTAGAGGTTGCCATGCGCTTTTTAGTTGGATGCACCAAATCTTAATGCAAATGAACGTCACTTTGTATTTCCACTTGTGATAGAGACCTTTATTATGCAGTCTGCCGTTTTTATTTCTTCCCCATCACAAGATCGTACAAAGTTTATTTTCCTCACACTAATAAGTAGAACACATTTAAATAGCAATTTTTATTGCATGTATCGATGACAACTTACTTGAAGGATCTTACTCAACCCGTAGGTAGGTATGGTGGACTCTCATGGCAAAACTGGGTTGAAGGGTTTTGGATGCACAAGTAGTATCTCTACTTGGTGCAGGAAGGTTTTAGCTAGCATGAGAGTAAAGGCAAGAACAACATGTTGGAGGATCTATGACAATATAATTTCTATTTGGATATAAAGGAGCATAACACATTACATTGTCTTCCTTGTCCAACATCAACTTTTTACCATATAATATTTTAATGAATGCTCACAATCACAAAAGATGTCCAAGATAGTATATTTATATGTGAGACCTCTCTTTCTTTATTACTTCCTATTAATTGCAACAATGACCAAAACTATGTCTGTCAACTCTCAACAAGTTTCATGTAGCATACTCTTTTTTGTAAAGTCATCACTCTCCATAAGACTATTATATAATATCTTTTTATTTTAGTCTTTTCCATTTTCTTTTCTTTATGATAAAAGCAAGAAAACAAAACCCTCAACTCAAAACTACTCTTTATTATATAACTCTCAGACTCGATTACATAGATAGATCAAAAGCAAAACTCAAAGACTAAATCATACTAATTTTTTATTCTACTAGAAAGAAACATAACCAAAATTTTGAACTAAGATAAACGATAAAAGTAAAGTGTGATGGTGATACGATACCAGGGCACCTCCCCCAAGCTTGGCACAAGCCAAGGGGAGTGCCCACACCCGTGTACTCAAGTCTCCTTCTTCAATGGCGGTGATGAGATCGCAAGCTTCTCCTCCAGTTTGTGTCTTAGACTGAAGTTTTCCTCCCTTAGATCCTCATTCTCCAACTCCAGCTTTAATATCCTCTTGCATAGTGCAGCCTTACTATCCTGCAGAAAACGAGAAGGGATATGTTGGGTTTTGTTGGGAAGGCTTGACTTCTTTAATTCCACATGCATATCTCCGGGTTGAGGCAGAGGGACGTTGTCTTCATCCGTGCTCGCATCCTTTGTTTCTTCCAGGTCGGAGTCTTCTTCCTCCTCCAAATTCTCAACATAAGGAGAGAGATTTCCATAGGTCCTCGGATTCGCAACATAGTGCAAAACATAGCTTTCTCCATCTGAATCTTGAGAAGACATATTTTCATATCTTCCCAGAAAACAGCACGAAACAAGAACAGGGGATATTGTTGTGATACGGTGGTCAAAACCTTTGAGACATTATATAATGAATTTTTACCAACCAAAAGAAGTATTCTGGAAGAAAAAGGAGTCTGGGTGACACACGAGGTGGCCACAAGCCTGGGAGGCGCGCCCCCATGGCTTGTCGCCTCCTCATGCACTTTTGGGACTACTTTTTATTTTCCTAATTTTTTAAATATTCCAAAATGGATATAAATTGATTTTGGAAAGTGTTTGGAGTCGGTTTACTTACCGTACCACATACCTCTTCCTTTTCAGGGTTCTGGAACATGCTGGAAAGTTTCCCTTATGTACTCCTCCAGTGTTATGGTATCAGTAACATTGGTGTCAATATTTATGGGAGTACCTGAGATATAATGTTTGATCCTTTGTCCGTTTACCACTCTCGGGTTATTGCACGCGGCGTTGTTGATCTTGATAGTGCCGGAACGATAAACTTCTTCGATAATGTAAGGTCCTTCCCATGTAGAGAGAAGCTTTCCTACAAAAAAAAAAATCTTAAACGAGAATTGTATTTCAAAAATTGGTCACCTACATTGAAATCCCGATCTGTATTCTTCTCTCATGCCACCTTTTAACCTTTTCTTTAAATAACTTGGCATTTTCATAGGCTTGGGTTCTCCATTCATCAAGTGAGCTAATATTAAATAGCCTCTTTTCACCGGCAATCTTAAAGTCGTAGTTCAACTCTTTAATTGCCCAATAAGCTCTATGTTCTAGTTCAAGAGGTAAGTGACATGCTTTTCCATAAACCATTTTATACGGAGACATGTCCATAGGATCTTTGTAAGCAGTTCTATAAGCCCATAATGCATCATCAAGTTTTTGAGACCAATTGTTCCTAGATCTATTAACAGTCTTTTACAAGATCAATTTTATCTCTCTATTGCTTAATTCTACTTGACCGCTAGATTGGGGGTGATATGGAGCTGCAATTCTATGGTTGACATCATATTTAGCAAGCAATTTACGGAAAGCACCGTGAATAAAGTGTGAACACCCGTCGGTCATTAAAAAATCTAGGGACACCAAACAATGGGAAAATAACTTCTTTAAGCATTTTAATAGAGGTATTATGATCATCACTACCAGTTGGAATAGCTTCTACCCACTGAGTAACGTAATCAACAGTAACTAAAATATGTGTACACCCATTAGAGGATGGAAAAGGTCCCATTAAATAAAAGCCCCGAACATCAAGTGGTTCAATAACAAGTAAATAATTCATAGGCATTTCCTGGCGTCTACTAATATTACCAATTCTTTGACATTCATCACAAGACAAGACAAACTTACGAGCATCTTTAAAGAGAGTAGGTCAATAAAAACAGGATTATAATACCTTATGTGTCGTTCTATCTCCTGCATGATGTCCTCCGTAAGCCTCGGAGTGACATTTCCGTAGGATATGTTCATGTTCATGCTCAGGTATACAACACCTAGTAACACCATCTACTCCTTCTTTGTAAAGGTGTGCGTCATCACAGAAGTAATGTCTTAAATCATAGAAAAAGCATTTCTTCTGTTCGTATGTAAAACTAGGTGGTATAAATTTAGCAACAATATAATTAGCATAATTCTGCATACCATGGAGTGCTACGAGATGTATTTATGACCGCTAATTGTTCATCCGGAAAGCTATCATCAATAGGTAGTGGGTCATCAAGAATATTATCTAGCCTACACAAGGTGTCTGCTACGGGGTTCTCAACTCCTTTTATATCTATGGTGCGCAAATCAAATTCTTGCAACAGAAGAACCCAATTAATAAGTCTAGGTTTAGCATCTTTCTTTTCCATAAGATATTTAATAGTAGCATGATCAGTGTGAATAGTTACTTTAGAGTCAACAATATAAGATTTGAATTTATCGCACGCAAATACAACTGCTAAGAATTCCTTTTAAGTAGTAGCATAATTTCTTTGGGCATTGTCTAGAGTTTTACTAGCATAATGGATAACATTTAATTTCTTATCAACTCTTTGTTCTAGAACAGCACCAACAGCATAGTCACTAGCATCACACATGATTTCAAAGGGTAGTTTCCAACCAGGTGTTTGAACAATAGGTGCAAAGACTAAGGCTTTCTTAAGTATTTCAAAGGCTTCTACGCAATCATCATAAAAAACAAATGGAATATCTTTTTGCAAAATATTAGTAAGTGGCCCAGAAATTTTAGAGAAGTCTTTAATATATCTCCTATGGAAACCAGCATGACCAAGGAAACTTCATATACCTTTGATATCTTTAGGATACGACATTTTTTCAATAGCATAAACTTTAGCCTTATCAACTTCAATACCTCTTTCAGAGATTTTATGCCCCAGGACAATACCTTTGTTAACCATAAAGTGGCACTTCTCCCAATTCAAGACAAGAATAGTTTGTTCACATCTCCGCAAAACTCGATCAAGGTTGCTCAAGCAATCATCAAAAGAACTTCCATAAACAAAAAAAAATCATCCATGAAAACCTCAACAATCTTTTCACAAAAATCAAAGAATATAGTTGTCATACATCTTTGAAAGGTAGCGGGTGCTTTGCATAAACCAAAAGGCATACGTCTATAAGTAAAAGTACCAAAAGGACATGTAAAAGTAATTTTTTCTTGATCTTCTTGTGATAAAGGTATTTGGGAAAAACCAGAATATCCATCTAGAAAGCAAAAGTGTATATGTTTTGATAGTCTTTCTAGCATTTGATCAATGAATGGCAAAGGGCAATGATCTTTCCTAGTAGCTTTGTTTAGTTTTGTAAAATCAGTTATCATTCGGTAACATGTAATAATTATTTGTGGGATTAACTCATTTTCATCATTACGAACAATGGCAATACCTCCCTTCTTAGGGACACAATGAACAAGACTTACCCATTTACTATCAGCTCTGGGATAGATTATACCTGCTTCTAGAAGTTTTAATATTTCATTTATTACCACTTCCTTCATCTTGGGGTTTAACCGTCACTGATGGTCAACAACTGGTTTAGTGTCGGGTTCCACCTTAATTTTGTGTTGGCATAGAGTGGGACAAATGCCCTTAAGATCATCAAGAGTATATCCAATAGCGGCATAGTGCTTCCTTAGAGTTTTTAATGGTCTCTTTTCTTCATGCTCAGAAAGGTTAGTACTAATAATAACAGGATATATCTTCTTTTCATCAAGATAAGCATATTTTAGTGTATCAGGTAATTGTTTCAATTCAAACACATTATCACTTTTAGGTGGAGGAGGACCCCCTAAGGTTTCAACAGGCAAATTTTCCTTGAGCACGGGTTGTTGGTCAAAGAAAATTCTATCTATTTCATTCCTTAAATTCATGAACATATCATTTTCATGATCTAACAAATATTGTTCTAAAGGATTAGTAGGAGGTACAGCAATATAAGCAAGGCCAATAATTTCATCCTTACTAGGTGGTTCTGTATCACAAGTTTGTCTACGGAATTTAGAGAAATTAACTCATGATACACATCACCAAAATTAACACCAGCCATTTCCTTAGTACAATTAATTCTAGCATTTACCGTATTCAAGAAAGGTCTGCTACTTCTCGAGCTTGTGTTGTATTCCCTCGAAGAGGAAAGGGTGATGCAGGGCAGTAGCGTAAGTATTTCCCTCAGTTTTTGAGAACCAAGGTATCAATCCAGTAGGAGACCACGCGCAAGTCCCTCGCACCTGCACAAACAAATAAGAACTTCGCAGCCAATGCGATAAGGGGTTGTCAATCCCTTTACGGTCACTTACGAAAGTGAGATCTGATAGAGATGATAGTTGATATTTTTTGGTATTTTTTTGCTATAAGAACAGAAAGTAAAAGTAGAAAAATTAAAGTAGGTGTAGAATGATATGTTGAGAATAGACCCGGGGGCCATAGTGTTCTCTAGTGGCTTCTCTCATGATAGCGATATTCTATGGTGGGTAAACAAATTACTGTCGAGCAATTGATAGAAACGCGAATAATTATGAGACTATCTAGGCATGATCATTATATATAGGCATCACGTCCAAGACAAGTAGACCGAAACGATTCTGCATCTACTACTATTACTCCACACATCGACCGCTATCCAGCATGCATCTAGTGTATTGAGTTAATAAGAAAAGAGTAACGCCTTAAGCAAGATGACATGATGTAGAGGGATAAACTCAAGCAATATGATATAAACCCCATCTTTTTATCCTCGATGGCAACAATACAATACGTGCCTTCTTGCCCCTACTGTCACTGGGAAAGGACACCGCAAGATTGAACCCAAAGCCAAGCACTTCTCCCATTGCAAGAACTATAGATCTAGTAGGCCAAACCAAACCAATAATTCGAAGAGACTTGCAAGGATATTATAATCATACATAAAGAGTTCAGAGAAGAACCAAATATTTCTCATAGATAATCTTGATCATAAACCCACAATTCATCGGATCTCGACAAACACACCACAAAAAGAGATTACATCAAATAGATCTCCTCGAAGACCGAGGAGAACTTTGTATTGAGATCCAAAGAGAGAGAAGAAGCCATCTAGATACTAGCCATGGACCCGAAGGTCTGTGGTAAACTACTCACAACTCATGGTAAGGCGATGATGATGATGTAGAAGCACTCCGTGGAAGATCCCCCCACCGCCGGAGCTCCGGAACAGGCCCCGAGATGGGATCTCACGGGAACAGAAGGTTACGGCGGTGGAACTAGGGTTTTCTCTGTTGTTCTAATGGTTTCGGGGTACGTAGGTATACATAGGAGGAAGGAGGGCACCGGGGGCCATACGTGGGACCCATGAGGCAGGGGGCGCGCCCTAGGGGGGGCGCGCCCCCCACCCTCGTGGGCACCTTGTAGACCCTACTCCGTGGTTCTCAAGTCTCCCGTGCGTGATTTTCTCCAAAAATATCTCTCCCGAAGGTTTCATTCTGTTTCAACTCCGTTTGATATCCCTTTTCTGTAAAACCCTGAAACAGGCAAAAAACAGCAATCTGGACTGGGCCTTTGGGTTAGTAGGTTAGTCCTAAAAATAATATAAAAGTGTATGACAAAGCCCATTAAACATCCAAAACATCATAAATAATAGCATGGAACAATAAAAAATTATAGATATGTTGGAGACGTATCAATGTCTACCAAATATAATGGAACAAAATCATCTTGTGGGGAACCAAGAACTAGAAAATCAGTAGGATATTTTATTTTCTCACACAAGACTTCGACATCTCTAACAATCCCGAGTGGTGTGATAGTATCTCTATTACCGAGTTTTATGGTAACATCTATATATTCTATCTTGGCGGGTGCAATACCATTCATAATTTCTTGATAAAGAGTAAATGGAATAGCAGTCACACCAGCACCCAAATCACATAAACCATGGTCACAATGATCTCCAATTTTGACTGAGACAACATGCATGCCAACTACAGGTCTATCTTTGTCTTCCTTATCCGGTTGGGCAATTCTAGCAGCTTCACCAACAAAGTAAATAACATGCCCATCAACATTATTGACCAAGAGATCTTTAACCATAGCAATATTAGGTTCAACTTCAATTTTTTTCAAGGGGTGTAGGTGTCCTAACATAACTCTTATGAACTATGATTGAAGCTTTAGCATGTTCCCATAACCTAACAGGGAAAGGTGGTTGCTCAATATAAGCAGTGGGAACTACTGGATTATCATTACAAGTAATAGTTTCTTCTACAACCTTAGTGGGTTCTACTAATTTTACTTCAACGGGAGGATGATATTTAAACCACTTCTCCTTAGGGAGATCAACATGAGTAGTAAATGATTCAAAGAAAGAAGCTACTATCTCAGAGTCAAGTCCATATCTAGTGCTAAATTCATGAAAAGTGTCGGTATTCATAAAAGATTTAACACAATCAAACTCAAGGTTCATACCTGACTCCTTACCTTCTTCGAGTTCCCAATCTTCTAAGTTGTGTTTAATTCTTTCCAAAAATTCCCATCGAACTTCAGTAGTCTTCTTCATAAAAGAACCAGTACAAGAAGTATCGAGCATGGATTGATCATTACGAGAAAGTTGAGCATAAAAATTCTGGATAATAATTTCTCTTAGAAGCTCATGATTGGGGCATGACTATAACACTGACTTAAGCCTCCCCCAAGCTTGAGCAATACTTTCTCCTTCACGAGGCAATTTTTTTTTAAATATAATTGCGATCACGATGAACTAGATGCATAGGATAAAACTTGATCCGTTTCCAATGTATCTATAATTTTTTATTGTTCCATGCTGTTATATTATCATTCTTGGATGTTTTACAATCAGTTTATAGTCATTTTGTATCATTTTTTGGTACTAACCTATTGACATAGTGACAAGTGCCAGTTGTTGTTTTTTGCATGTTTTTTACATCATAGGAAATCAATACCAAACGGAGTCCAAATGCAGCAAAACTTTTTTGTGGATTTTTTATGGACCAAAAGACATCTAGTGGGCCGGAGAAATGCCTGGGGGTGCTCCGAGGGGAGCAGAACCCAGCAGGGCATGCCTGGGGGCCCAGGCGTGCCCTGGTGGGTTGTGCCCACCTGGGTGCCCCCCGGACCGCCTCTTTAATCTATAGATAATCCAATATTCCAGAAACCCTAGGGGAGTCGATGAAAATCAATTCCAGATGCCGCAAGTTCCAGAACCACCAGATCCAATCTAGACACTATCTCGGAGGGGTGCATCATGTCCATTGGTGTATCTCCGATGATGTGTGAGTAGTTCTTTATAGACCTACGGGTCCGTAGTTAGTAGCTAGATGGCTTCCTCTCTCTCGTTTGATTCTCAATACAATGGTCTCTTGGAGATCCATATGATGTAACTCTTTTTGCGGTGTGTTTGTTGGGATCCGATGAACTTTGAGTTTATGATCAGATCTATCTTTTTATATCCATGAAAGTTATTTGAGTGTTCCTTGATCTCTTATATGCATGATTTCTTATAGCTTCATATTTATTCTCCAATATTTGGGTTTTGTTTGGCCAACTTGATCTATTTATCTTCCAATGGGAAGAGGTGCTTTGTGATGGGTTTGATCTTATGGTGCTTGATCCCAGTGACAAAAGGGGAACTGACACGTATGTATCGTTGCCATTAAGGATAACAAGATGGGGTCTATTTCTACATAAATAGATCTTGTCTACATCATGTCATCATTCTTATTGCATTACTCCATTTTTCCATGAGCTTAATACACTAGATGCATGTTGGATAGTGGTCGATGTGTGGAGTAATAGTAGTAGATGCAGGCAGAGTCGGTCTACTAATCTTGGACGTGATGCCTATATAATGATCATTGCCTAGGTATCATCATGATTATTTGAAGTTCTATCAATTGCCCAGCAGTAATTTGTTCACCCACCGTTTGCTATTTTTCTCGAGAGAAGCCACTAGTGAAATCAACGGCCCCCGGGTCTCTTCTTTATTATATTTGCCTTTGCAATCTATTTTCCTTTGCTTTTATTTTCATATATATTAAACCAAAAGAACAAAAATACCTTGCTACACTTCATCTTATTTGGCGTTTGATCTATCAATATTTACAACTCTCTCACGTCCGTTTGCTAATTTTTGGCAACGTTACTCGGAAGGGATTGACAACCCCTTTTACACGTCGGGTTGCGAGTATTTGTTATTTGTGTGCAGGTGTTGTTTACATAGAGTTGCGTGATTCTCCTATTGGTTCGATAACCTTGGTCTCATCACTGAGAGAAATACCTACCATTGTTGAACTACATCATCCCTTCCTCTTTGGGGGAATACCAACGTAGTTCTAGCAAACATCAAAAGGAATTTCTGGCGCCGTAGCCGGGGAGACATCATCAACATCTACCAGGTTCCTAATCACAAATCTCATCTCCTCGTAATTTACATTATTTTCCATTTGCCTCTCGTTTTTCTCTCCCCCACTTCACAAAAAATGTCGTTTTATTCGCCCTCTTTTTCGTTTGTCATTTTCCGGTCTGATCTATCGCCTACTTGTGTTCTTGTTTACAATTGCTCAAAATGACACAAGAGAACACTAAGTTGTGTGATTTTTCTAATAGCAACAACAATGATTTTATTGGCACTCCGATTGCTCCTCCCGCCACTAGTGCGGAGTCTTGTGATATTAATACTGCTTTGCTGAATCTTGTTATGAAAGATCAATTTTCCAATACTCCTAATGACGATGGCGCGTCCCATCTTAACACATTCGTGGAATTATGCAATATTAAAATGAAAAGAGATGTGGACAATGATGTTGTCAAGTTGAAATTATTTCCATTTTCCTTGTGAGATCATGCAAAATTTTGGTTTTCTTCATTGCCTCGTCATAGTATTGATTCTTGGAACAAGTGCAAACATGTTTTTATTACTAAGTATTTTCCGCCCGCAAAAATTATTTCCATTAGAACCCAGATCATGAATTTCAAGCAACTTGAGCATGAGCATGTTGCACAATCTTGGGAAAGGATGAAAATGATGCTAAGGAATTGCCCAACTCATGGGTTAAATCTTTGGATGATCATACAAAAAAATTATGAGGGGTTGAATTTTGTTTCTCGTAATTTATTAGATTCCGCCACGGGTGGTACTTTTATGGAAATTACTTTGGGTGAAGCCACCAAATTGCTTGATTATATTATGGCGAACTATTCGCAATGGCATATCGAAAGGGCGCCTACTAGCAAAAAAGTTAATTCGCTTGAGATTGATTATTTGAGTGAAAAAGTTGATGCTCTCATGAAAATGGTTGCTAGTAAGAATGCTCCTATATCTTAATGATATGGCTTTGTCTACTTTGATTGAGAAAAATAGTGATGCCATGGATGTGAATTTTATCTCTCGAAATAATTTCAATAACAATGCTTATAGAGGTAATTTAATTCCTAGCCTTTTCCTAGTAATTCCTCTAATAATTATGGTAATTCATATGGTAATAAATCTTATAATAATAATAGTAACACCTCTGAGAATAATATTAAATAATTTATCAACACTCAAAAAGTTTTCAACACTACAATGGAAGAAAAGTTGAATAAGATTGATGATTTGTCTAGAAGTGTTGATAGAATTTTGCATGATGTGGAAAATCTCAAGATGAAAATTTTTGTTCCTAAGGAAGAGGAATCAATTAAGTCTCTTTATGTTTCTATGGATGAAAGTAAAAAAAGGACCGCTATGCTTAGAGCTAAAAGATAATTGTTAGAAAAGGAATTTTCTAGTGATTGCTTTCATAAAAAAGATGGAGATCTTAAAATGATTGGTGTTTCTCCTATTCATTCCTTATTTAGTAAAATAAAGATTGATGAAAAAGGTACTGGAGAAGAGTCAACTTTAGCTGGAAGGCGTCCCGATAATTTAGAGGGTGAAAATCTTGTAGAGAAAATTGATTAAAGTGGGTTTGAAGAGGTCAACACTTTAACTAGTGATGTGCCCACTCTTTTTATTACAAAGGCTTTAATTATGGTAGTTGCTCTTTGATTGATTGTATTTCTTTGTTGCAATCCATGATTAATTCACCCCATGCCTATGAACAAAATAAAGCTTTTACTAAACACATTGTTGATGCTATGATGAAAGCTTTAGAAGATAAGTTGGAATTAAAAGTATCAATTCCTCGAAAGTTGTATGATGAATGGTAACCTACTATCAAGATCAAAATTAAAAATTATGAGTGTTTTGCTTTGCTTGATTTTGGTGCTAGTGTTTCCATGATTCCGAGGTCTCTTTGTGATGTTCTTGGTCTTACCAATATTGAAGATTGTTCTCTTAATTTGCATTTGGCGGATTCAACTATTAAAAAGCCTATGGGGAGGTTCAATGATGTTTTTATTCTTGCAAATAGGAACTATGTACCCATAGACTTTATTGTTGTTTACATTGATTGCAATCCGTCTTGCCCCATTATACTTGGTAGACCGTTTTTGCGCACTATGGTGTGGTGATTGATATGAAAGAAGGGAACATTAAATTCCAATTTCCCTTGAGAAAGGGCATGGAACACTTCCCTAGAACAAAGAACAAATTTTCCTATGAATCTATAATTAGGTAAACATATGGATCATCCAACAAGGATGACAAAACTTGAGATCTTTGAATTATGCCTAGCTAAGGGCGTAAAACGATAGCACTCATTGGGAGGCAACCCAACTTGTATCTTTTTGTTTTTTGCTTTTCTTGATGTTTTCAATAAAATACTCATTAATACCTATGTTTAGATGTGTTTTTGTGGTTTCAATAAATGTTTGTGCCAAGAAAAGCCTTTATGATCATGTTGGGTGATAGTAGGTTTGATCTTGCTAAAAACAGAAACTTTTGCGCTCACGAAAAAAATTCTCATATTTAACAGAAGAGTGTTTTGAGTTGATTCTTTTTCAAGAAGATTAATATAAAAAAATCACGTGGTCCTAATTGTCAAAAAACAAATAGAGTTACAGAAGTATTCGAAATATCCAGATTGCTACAAACTGTTCTGTTTTTGACAGATTCTGTTTTCTTTGCGTTCTGTGCTTGTTTTGATTATTCTATGGTTTTGTTTGATGAATTTTTGCCATATAAAGTTGGAATACAGTAGATATAATGCAAAAATAAAATATTAATTGGTTTGCTACAATACTTATAGTAGTGATTTGCTTTCTTATACTAACGGATCTCACAAAGGTTTTGTTGAGTTTTGTGTGATTGAAGTTTTCAAGTTGAAGGTGATGTTACGATGGATGAAGGAATATGGAGTAAGAAGAGCCTAAGATTGGGGATGCCCATGGCATCCCAAGCTATTATCCAAAGAGAAGCAAGCAACTAAGCTTGGGGATGCCCCGAGTGGCATCCCCTCTTTCTTCTAACGACCATCCGTATTTTACTCGAAGCTATATTTTCATTTGTCACTTACTATGAGTTTTGCTTGGAGCGTCTTGTATAATATTAGTCTTTGATTATTTTATTTTTAATTTTCAATAAATATCCTTGCTGTACACACCTATTTTAGAGAGCCAAAAGTATGCCATGACTTGTTAGAATTGCTCTCTATGCTTCATTTAAATTTTTATGAGCTATGGAATTGCTCTAGTGCTTCACTTATATCTTTTTGAGCACGGTGTGCTTTAGTATTTTTTTAGAAATTATCTATTGCTTCACTTAAATTAATTTGAGAGAAAGAAATATTATGCTCATGATCTTCACTTATATTTGTTTCAGCTTATCAAAAGCAACACTTGAAAATTAGTTCGAAAGTTATAGATATCCAAGAAGCATATAATAAAAACTTTCATGAAGATCATTGGACAAAATAAACTTGATTCCTTGTAATAGTTTTGAGATATGATGATGTGATATGTGAGTCATGTTGATGAGTAATTGTGCTTTAGTAATAATATTGGTGTTAAGGTTTGTGATTCCCTATGCAAGCACGAAAGTCAATAGTCATGCAATGAAATTACATCCTCCTTGTGTTGCATTGTTCGGTGTTAGTTATGTTTAATGTTCTCTTATGATGGTTTTTGTTCCTTGGTTGGTCGCTTCTCAACCCCTTGCTATCCTCCACCTTGTACTAAGTAGAAATACTACTTGTGCATCCAATTCCTAAAATCCAAGGTGTGCCAAATGAGTCCACCATACCTACCTATATGCGGTATTTCCATGCCGTTCTAAGAAAATTTGTATATGCCAACTCTAATTTTAAAATAAATTTCATTTTTGTGTGCCCGTACCGCTCGTGAAGTGGCGAGGGGTGGCTAATATTTTTCATGTTGGATGTGTTATTCTTAAGATGAGTGTTTATTCACTTGTCATTGCACGAGAGTATGGTGGTAATAGGGATTCCTAGTCCCAAAATGAAAAAGAAATTTACTTTATGTTGTCAAATAACAAATTCCTTGGAAAGTGTTGGTATGGAAGGCACCCGTGGATACAGTTAGCCATGGCTTGTGGAAGTTTGGTGGAAAAGGAATAAACTTTATTTTATGTTTGGGAACCGCCTATGATGCATCCAGTGTGGAAAGTGTTGGGAACTCTAAGTCGTTCTCGTTGGTGACAAAAGCATGCAACCCAAAATAAATTTTATCTCTCAATTTAAACTTTGAGCTCTGGCACCTCTACAAATATCTACTTCCCTCTGCGAAGGGCCTATCTTTTACTTTATGCAAAAAAAATTATTTTGAGTCTCCATCTTCTCTTATAAAGCACCAACTATTGAACACTATTATCGCACTTGAGCATTGGATGTAGCTAATATTTTGATGTGTTGCATGAATGGATCAATGATTGAGCATGATGGGCTAGGGATAACTTGCTTTAGTATTGATATTTTGAAATACATGGTTGCTTGTTGATATGCTTGAGTATTTAAGTCTCATGTCAAAACTAGACTATTGCTTTGAACCATATAAAAGTCCAAATGTCCATGCTATAAAGAAAAGAATATGAGATGACATGTTAGGCAACATTCCACATCAAAAATTCTGTTTTTATCATTTACCTACTCGAGGACGAGCAGGAATTAAGCTTGGGGATGCTAATATGTCTCCAACGTATCTATAATTTTTTATTGTTCCATGCTGTTATATTATCATTCTTGGATGTTTTACAATCATTTTATATCATTTTTTGGTACTAACCTATTGACATAGTGCCAAGTGCCAGTTGTTGTTTTCTACATGTTTTTACATCGCAGGAAGTCAATACCAAACGAAGTCCAAACGTAGCAAAAAATTGTGGATTTTTTATGGACCAGAAGACATCCAATGGGTCGGAGATGCACCTAGGGGGTGCTCCGAGGGGAGCACAACCCACCCCAGGCGCGCCCTGGTGGGTTGTGCCCACCTCGGGTGACCCATGGACCGCCTCTTTGCTCTATAAATACCCCAATGTTCCAAAAAAAACCTAGCGGAGTCGACGAAAATCAATTCCAGCCGCCGCAAGTTCCACAACCACCAGATCCAATCTAGACACCATCTCGGAGGGGTGCATCATGTCCATTGGTGCCTCTCTGATGATGCGTGAGTATTTCTTTGTAGACCTACGTGTCAGGGATATTACTAGCAGGTATAAACCGGCTAGGAAGATCAGGATTACGTTAATGTAGTTGTGTTATCATAAGTCCAGTAGGTTATGAGTTAGAGGTTACGGCCCGTGGAGGCTTAGGGACCATATGTAAAGCTTACGGTTTATGAACCGTCATATAATGTAACTTGAGGTATAAGGTAGGAAGAATAGAGACCGAGGCGGACACGATTATGAACCGGCCTCGGGACTCTGTAAACCAGACCGGACGTTGCCTCCTATATAAAGGGACGACCCGGCGACGGTTCAGGGACAAGCAACAACCCGTCGAGACACAGGCAAGAAATCTGCCCCTGTTCATCGACGCCCAAGCAATACCAAACCAAACTAGACGTAGGCTTTTACCTTCATCGAAGGGGCCGAACTAGTATAAACCCTCTGTGTTCTTTGTGTACTTTAACCTCTTCGAGCTAACCCGCGCGATGGCTCCACACCTAAGTCCTCTAAACCGGACATCTGTCGTGCTAATTCCACGACAGTTGGCACCCACCGTGGGGCTATCGCACGATGGTTTCGAGTTCTTGAAGGGCAGCTTTGAAGGACTCAAGGGTTACGCGGTTGGCCGGATGACCAAGAGTCGCCGCGGCCGGATCTACATCGATGACGCAGGCTGGGGCCTCGAGGTCGATTCAATCGAATACGGGTACCGGGTCCCCTTCGGCAGCATCCACGTCTTCATCGGCAAGATTGGTGAACCGGGACCTGAGCCGGACATCTTCCCCAACATTGTCGAGCCGGCTCAGCGTGCGAGATCGGCCCGGATTCAGCCCGCCGTGAAGCGTGTTTTCGTTGGAGCAGTACATGGAGTCCAAGCCGAGGACGGATCGGATTCTGGTGGCGAGACCGCTGTCTATTCCGACGATGAATCTTCATCTGGAGAGACCAAATCTCTGTATCTGTTGCAGGACGGCCGATCCGGGGGTGTATTCGATGGTGACAGTATTCCGGACCCCTTCGATCGGCCAAACCGGGTGGCTGTCTTCATGGCCGGATCACAGTCTATGCAGCAGCCTACGGTGACTGGGGCGTTCACAGCAGAGGCAGCTGGTGCAGGGGCAAGCAACCAAGCACCCTCACCCTCTGACGCTCTATCCACCTTGGTTGAGGAGTTGACAGCACGCGCAATAGCAGAAGTAGCTCCTGCCAACAAGGCGCAGCATGATGCGGAGATCCTCCAGCTGAAGGTCTGGATTGAACAAGCTAAACGGGATCTGGACGCAGAGAAGGCCATGATGGTTACAAGGCAAGCGGAGCTGGATTCTCAAGCTTTCCGGCTCAGGATTGATCAGGCTTCTGCGCAGGAGGTAAGGAACAGAAGGTATCAAACTCGTCTACCGCCGGTCTATGAGGCGATGAATCTCTTTGGCACACTAGGAGCGGGAGCCAGCAATAACCCTGAAGTAAACCGGGGAGGAGCCCTAGGAGCAGGTGCGCCGGTTCAACAGCCGGCCACAGAGCAAAATCGTCAGGTTGTGCCCACACCGCACATCCCCATCCTTCCTGGCCATTACTCAAACCCGTTGGATAATATTGTCGCCGCCGCTTCACGACTGGCCGCTTTACCTATTGAGGGGACATCCCCCGTGGCGATGGAAGCGCGTCGGGCCAAGGAATTGCTGGACACAGCGTTGACACAGCAACAGGCATACTCTTACAGCAGGGAAAGGATTCATTCAACCCCCCGCCATAGCAGGAGTTACACTAGGCGTTGGGATGAACCGGAAGTGTCTAGCAGCGAACGGAGACGTCATCGTCACAGGCAGGATAATTCGGCAGGAGCAGAGGCGCACGCCCAGGAGGCGATGACCGGGCCAGACCTACAGCCCGCAAGGATACCCGTCAAATGACGCCGGTTCACCCAACCACAGCAGAGACAGGAGTCACGGCGAGTTCCTTTGGAGTACACTGTCTTGTCCCCGCTTTACGAAGCGGAAGGTTACCCAAAGACTTCAAAGGTCCGCGCAAGGTGCCCAACTATACGGCAGACCTGGCTCCAGAGGCATGGATTGAGAGTTATGAGATGGCTATGGAGATGCTAGATGTGGATGAAGCGGCATGCGCAAAGTATTTTACCATGATGCTTGAGGGTACAGCCCGGACATGGTTAAAGGGCTTACCACCTAACTCCATCAGATCATGGGGTGAGTTGCGTCGCCAGTTTATCAAAAATTTCAAAGACACGTGCAAACAACCAATGTCAATAGTGGACTTAGTGGCATGTGTTCAAGGAGAACAGGAGCCTACGAGCACCTGGGTACGGCGAGTGTCAGAAATCCTGCACTCTTCCAATAGCATCAATCCCAGTACGGCGATAGTGACACTGGAAAACAATTGCCGGTTTGAGTCTCTGAAGCTGAAGTAGGGACGGCTCAAGCGGGATTGTAATGACATGGGGACACTCATGAGCGCTCTAGTGAAGTATGGGGACTCTGATAACACTAAGTACCCAGAGGCAGATGGAGGCAAATCCGGAAAAGCAAACAAGGCTGGTAAACCGGCGCAGGCTAATCCGGCAGGAACAAGTTTTAATGGTAAGCGAAAGGCAGAGAGCAGCTCTGATTTTGTGGCCAATACCAATGTTCAAGGAAATTTTCAGCGCCGCAAGGGTAGGCCACCTCCACGGAGCGGCGGAGGATCCATCAATCTGGATCAGCAGTTGAACGAGCCTTGCCCAAAACATAGCACACAGGAACACCTAGCTAAACATACATGGGGGCAGTGCCGGATCATGGTAGAGGCCATGAGACAAGCCAAATACGACAATGGACCACCGGGCGGCGGCTCGAGTTCCAGTTTTCAAGGTCCGGGTCACCAGGGTAATGGGCCCGGATCAGGATATCATGGCGGCAACAATAACTACAACCAAGGCAACCACCACCAGCATGGTCAGGGCAGTTATAACAACCAAGGCAACCACCAGCACGGTCAGGGTGGTTACAATAACCAAGGTAATTAGCAGCGTCAACAGCAGCAGCAATCCGGATATCAGAGTAATCCGAAGGAGCTAAGTAGTGGACAGTACCATGTCTTTACTACGAGTTTGTGCAAAAGAGATCAAAAAATCCTAAAGCGGGTGGTACATGCAGTTGAACCGGCAACCCCACGTTTTCTGCATTGGTCGGAACAGCGTATTGTATGGAGCAGAGAGGATCACCCGCCGCGGATTGATAATCCGGGCCAGTTCGCCATAGTGGTGGCACCACAGGTGGGTGGCTACAAATTCACAAAGGTACTCATGGATGGTGGCAGCAGTATCAACATCCTATATTATGAGACTTTCCGTCGAATGGGGTTGACGGACAAGAAATTGAGACAGTCCAACACGGTGTTCCATGGAGTAGTGCCAGGTAAATCAGCTTACCCAGTTGGGAAAATTGATCTGGAAGTCACCTTTGGAGATGAACAGGACTCCAGGTCAGAGACAGTAAAGTTTGAGGTGGTAAAGATCCGGAGCCCATATCATGCTCTATTTGGAAGGCCGGTTTACGCCAAGTTCATGGCTAGACCGTGCTACGTTTATCTACAACTCAAGATGCCGGGTCACAAGGGAACCATCACGGTTCACGGAAGCCGCAAAATTGCATTGGAGTGTGAGGAAGGAGACGCAGCCTATGCAGAGGCGGTATGTGCTACAGAGGAGTTGAAGTTTTACAAAGACAACGTTGAGCCGGCGGATATGTCCCCGCTAAAGAAGCCAACTACAGAGCATGATCCGGCGTTGAAGTTTAAATCGGCAGAGGAAACTAAGCAAGTGGACTTTGTGCCAGGCGATTCATCCAAGCAGTTCACTATTAGCGCTAACCTTGACCCCAAATAGGAAAGCACGCTCATCGAGTTCATCCGTGAGAACCGGGATATCTTTGCATGGAAACCTTCTGACATGCTAGGTATACCGAGGGAACTCGCTGAGCACAGTCTTAATATTGATCTGAAGTTCAAACCGGTCAAGCAGTATCTGCGTCGCTTCAACGAAGAAAGGCGCAAGGCTATAGGTGAAGAAGTGGACAGGCTTTTGGCCGCAGGGTTCATAGTTGAGGTGTTCCATCCGGAGTGGTTGGCTAATCCGGTTCTGGTGTTGAAGAAAAATGGAAAGTGGAGGATGTGTGTGGATTACACAGACCTAAACAAGGCTTGTCCAACTGATCCTTTTGCTCTCCCCCGTATTGATCAGATCATTGATGCTACGGCAGGATGTGAGCGGCTAAGCTTTTTGGATGCATATTCAGGGTATCACCAGATCAAGATGGCAGTTAAGGACCAGGAGAAGACAGCCTTCATAACTCCCTTTGGAGCCTTCTGCTATGTATCTATGCCCTTTGGGCTCAAGAGTGCCCAAGCAACTTACCAGCGTTGCGTACAGAACTGTCTTAAGGGGCAGATTGGAAAAAATGTCCATGCTTATGTGGATGACATCGTTGTGAAATCAAGGAAGGAGGAGATGCTGATAGAGGACCTAAAAGAAACCTTTGACAACCTTCGGGTTTATAAGATGATGCTTAATCCGGAGAAGTGCGTTTTTGGTGTTCCGACAGGCAAGCTCCTTGGGTTCCTAGTATCAAATAGGGGAATAGAAGCCAATCCGGAGAAGATCAAGGCGAGCACGTCCTTGACTAAACCGGCTTGTGTCGGGGGAAACTGTCCTCCCACGAGCACCTATGGGACCGGAGCCCCTTCTACGTTGCGGTAAGGGAGCGGAGGGAGCACGAAGAGCAGATCGAGGAACGCACGCGGGCAGTTTACCCAGGTTCGGGCCGCGCGGACGCGTAAAACCCTACTCCTGCTTGGATTGTATTGAGTTCTTGAGCTCGGGAGCTTAAAGAGCTAGCTACACCGAGCAAGAGAGTTGTCTAGGTTCCGAACCTCCTCTACGTTGTGCATGGGCCTCCTTTTATAGCTCAAGGGGTCACCGACAGGTGTCAACGTAGAGGAGGGTAAAAATGTAATTTTGGTGGTAGTTGTAACAGTGCGGGAACAGTGCATGAACAGTGGATGAACAGCGGTCTTCACCTAATCTTGACAGTGGGGGACAAGGGCATTAAATGCCCGTCACCGTCGACCCCAAAAGCGCCCGTCCATGCCCCTCCGTTCGCCACGGCGGTAGCCTCGTCATCGTGTCTTGCCACCGTGTCCCCCAGGCTGCACAGCCATCCACCACGCGTCCCTGGAAGGGCCCCAGGGCGACGCGTGGGTCGATGAGCTGGAGCGCGGGCACACAGCATAGTTTTCCCCCGCAAGCACCTTGCCGGGGCCATGATCTTGCCGGGCCCGGAAGCTTGTCGCTCCCCGGGTCCCGCCGGGGCGCGTGATGCGCCACGACATGTCCTCTGAGATGCTGTTTTCTGGTCTTCCTGGCAAGCTCCTCTTGCCAGGGTCTTGTGTTAATGTGATAATCTTGAGCCTGGTACGGCCTTCCCGGCAAGCTCCACTTGCCGGGGTCTTGATCTTCTGTCTTGTATACTTTGTTTTTGAATGGCTTCATAGGGACCGAAAAGGTTTCCGGCGAGCACGTGGTAAACCCTGCCGCGGGAAGCTGCTACTGCCCGTGCACAAGTTGGGGTACTAAGGTACCCCTATCTTAGTACACCGACAGGAGCCCCCGGGCCTGGGCCACACACGGTGCCGAGCGCTGTTGGGCCAGGCCCAAGACAGTGCACGGGCACGCGTGGCCCACGGCACGCCGAATCTCCTTCCGTATCCGCCGCATCCCCCCCTAACGGCACGCGTCGATTGCGGTGTCGTGGGGGAGATCGTGGCCTCGTTCTTTAATGGGAAATGCGGAACGTCCCCCACTTCCCCCTTAAAAGCCGAGGAAGCAGGGGCAGTTCCTCTCCTTCGTCTTCATTGCGCTTCTCTTCTCGAGAAAGCTCCGCTGCTTCTTGCCTCCACCCCTCCTCCGCCGTCTTCTGCATTCGCGGCGCCGTCGAGCTCCTCGCCTCTTCCCTCGCCGCCTCCGCCATGGCTCCGAAGAGCGACAAGGCGAAAGCGGACAAGACCAAGAAGGAGAAGTCTGAGCAGGCGGCGAAGCTGGCCGCCCTGCGGAAGAAGAGCGTGGTCTTCACGCCGAGGCTTGGCGCGAAGGAGCTGCGGAACAAGTACTATATGTTCTGGTCAGGGGAGACCAAAGCTCATCCCCGCACCAGAGCCTTCCCCGCCGTCGCCAAAGATCTGTTCCCCGGCGGGTACTTCTTCTTCGCTGCTTTTTTCCACTGTGGATTGTGCCCTCCGTACTCGGAGTTCTTTTGCGATATCATGAACACATACAACCTCCACCTCCTAGACTTCACTCCCAACGCCATCCTTACGATGGCCGTTTTCGCACATCTGTGCGAAAACTATGTTGGGATTCATCCCAATGTCGCCCTTTTCCGCCACTTTTTCATGCCTAGAGTAGAATCGGGCGCTCCCCTCTCCGGCGGCATCTCCTGGATCTTCCGGCTGAACAAGAAGGATTCATACCTGAAGGGAGAGCTCCGCGGCAAGTGGGAGGAGTGGCGTGCAGATTGGTGCTGGATAGTGGAGGATAAGCCGGAGCCCTTCACCGCGCCGCGCACAACTGCCATAGTGCGCGGCAGAGACTGGAGCGAATTGGCCCCGGAGGACAATAAGCTCAGCATTGCCCTCATCAGGATTATTTGTCTCCGGGTAGCCAAACTGACCATCGGAGAGGTAGGGGCAGATTTCCTCCGCCGCCGCATTGCCCCTTTACAAGAAAGGAAAAGGCCAGCATGGGAGTTTGGCAACGCGACGGATATTATGAGGCTGCGCCCTGGGTTGAACTTCAATTTCACTGCTTTGGAGCTGAAGGGGATGGTCCGGGAGCTCTTCAAGCATGACCCGGCCCACCCGGAATGGTTTAGACCTCCCCGGGGAGTGGTGCCGCTGTGCAACAGCACTGCCCGGGATTCCTTGCGCGCGATGATGCCTGCGTGCGACTCCCACGGCGTCGACCCCACCTGGATAGAGCCTCCGCCGGATGCAGTGCTGAGCTTCTTCGACAACTTGGTCGAGACGCCCAAGAACACCGAGGAGAACAGGGGCCTCACCCGGGCCACTACGGCTCGGGATATAGCCTACATCGCTTCTAGGATGGAGGAGGCCGCCGCAGCTGCGGCGGCGGGTGATTTTGGATGCTCTGTGGACGATGCAGAAGCTGCGGACGCGTCGTGCCAAGCAGAGGAGGCGGAAATCCTCAGGCTGCTCAAGCTTCCGCCCGACGAGTTTGCCGGGGTTCCTTCCTTGAGGCTTTCCGGGATACCCGGGGTTGCCGGGGTGAGCGAGGCTGTAATGCCCAGGATGGAATTATACCTCCTACGTGTCGAGGCACGACTTAAAGGCATAAGTCCATCAGAATGTCATGGAGCCCTGCTTGAGGTTGCGGAATTGCTCACGCATACCCTCGATAACACTTGTAGGAATGTGATGCGAGCGGAAATCCTTGCAGAAATTCTCCCACGAGATCACTTGACCCGGCCTTGAGTCTTTGTACTGCTGCCACCAATCAGCTGCTTGATCTTTCAGTTGGAAGGCTGCAAACTTCACATAGTCATCTTCTTTCACGTTACTGCACTCAAAATGCTTCTTTATGTCGGTCAGCCAATCTTCAGCATCAAGAGGGTCGACACAGTAACTGAAAGCTTTAGGATTGTTGGCCAAGAACTGGTTGAGAGTAGCATGGTGCTGCTGGAAGAAGTTGCCTTGGTTCATTGGAACGCCCTGATTAGCTTGATTAGCTTGCATAGCTTGCATTTGCTGCATCATCTGCATCATCAACTGAGTGTTCTGAGCAGTAGTCTGCATAATTGCTCTCCAAGCCTCAGGCGGAGGAGGAGGAGAAGGAGGACGCTCTGGAACCTCTTCACCCTCTGGGTTGGCATTCGGAACCTTTTTCGGAGCCATCCTGTAAGACATGACCACGAATCAGCAATTGATTGACAAAAGGAATAAGCTGAATCAATGGAATGAATTGCAACAAGTCTTCACAATAATCATTCGAACAATAAGAACGAATGAAATCATCCGAACAAGAGGAACGAATGAATTTCTTAGTTAATTGATAACATCAGTCTTCACGAGAAGCCACATAGGGATCAAAAGGATAAAATAATAAAAACAACAAGGTACGGAAAGGAACAAACACAAGAGAGGAGTTTCGTTCTAACATCTTTGTGCTGCAAGCATATGAACGCGTTACGAAAAGGTTTTGCAATCCCCGGATCAGCATAGCCAAGGACCCTTTAAGATGCAACTCCTGATAGTAACCTCGGTCATATAACCTCTTCACTCAATGTCGAACCCCGAACTCACTAACCTGCATTCGTTGGAAGAATGCCTACGATCTACTGGATAAAACCCACCTATAGCTTTCCGAAAGATTCCAGTTATGCAATCAGGTGTTGGGGATACACGGGAAGCACCGCGCAATCAACTCTAACCTACATCCAGGTGTATCCATCCTTCAACACATAACCAGTCTTTCTCGGAAACTGTGTACCTCGGACCTTCGAAAAGCATCCACTATAACAAGCTATGGCAATACTCCCGAACTACCTCCCCAGTACTGGGTGATGTCGGGGTTATCTTGCCACTGGCCGTATAGGGGAGATTTTCGATGTCGGCCGTCTTAAGTATTTAGTACTGCCGCGATATGCTTGTTACAATGATACCCCGAAGCTCAACTCCTCGATAACAGGAGGCATCGGGAACAATATCCTTGTCACAAGAACATCGAAACAATCCCAGAATACTCGCGGGATTCCTAAAAAAAAAATTTGTGCAAATTTTGAAGATAGGAGAGACAAGAGTAGACGTCAGGAGTCCTCACCAGAGAGAAAGGGGATGAGAAGCAAAGAAATCCTACTCTCCGATATAATATAGGACTCAAAAAGTTTTCAGTGTGTGCCTAGACTCAACCGTCAACGGTTCGATCAAACAGTGGGGGCTCCTAGGTCGGAGAAGGCTCTGATACCAACTTGTAATGCCCAGGATGGAATTATACCTCCTACGTGTCGAGGCACGACTTAAAGGCATAAGTCCATCCTAGAATGATCTCAAGTTTGGTAATCTTTGCACAACTCATGTAAAAGAGGGATAGTAAACTGAAAATAGTTGGCTTACAATCGCCACGTCACAGAATCACCGTACAAGTCTCAAACATCATACAATAAGATCACTACAACCCTCTAAGGGCAAGAGCCAAAAGTCAAAGTACCAAACTCAGATAAATAAAACAACCACAGGCGGATCGAATCCTAGTAAGAGTCTCCACTACTGATCGTCCGGGTAGCGCACATAGTACCGACTACGCTCCTCGTCGTACTCCCAATCCAGCTCGGTGCCATCACCTGGATAGCTCACAGCTGGACCTGCATCTGGTGTGTGAAGTAACTGTGAGCCACAGAGGACTCAGCAATCCCGTCTCCGGGTAACAGAACTATCAAAGCCTTTGGGTGAGGGAAAAGCTGAAGAAAGAACAAGTCTGCAGCAGCAACTAGCATCTAGCTTACGCAAGTGAGAGCGAGAAGAGAAGGCATCACGAGAAGTGATCACGAAGTGATCCTAGCTACAGCTCACAAGCATAACCCCTCCGTGTTCAACTCCCGAATCCCTATTCGGAAATTGACAGTCACGGAACACACGCTGGTAGTGTATTAGTAACATTGTGTCAAGTTTTCTACAACCGGAATTAACAAGCTCCCATCTGCCACATAACCGCGGGCACGGCTTTCGAAAGTTCAAACCCTGCAGGGGTGTTCCAACTTGACCCATTACAAGCCCACGATCCGCGGAGTCGGAACTCCAAAGTGGGAAGACCCGAGTATCCTCGGAATCCCGTGCTCAAGATATACCGAGCTAAGGTAAGGCTAATCCAGCAAATCCTCCCGGCGTGTCGACACCCTGATAGTAGCCGCGCGTATCTAGGTCTCAGGACACGACCGGATGGGCGATCCCACGGGTTTTTACCAAACCTTGAGTTTCCTCGAGGTGGCCCCGCGTAACCCCCGTTTCGGACCAACACTCATGTGGAGCACTGGCCCGGGGTTGTTGATTAAGAAAAGGGTTTATAACTCCCTATGCAAGTTTAGTTTGTTATTAGGCAAATAGTACCAATGTTGGGATTTGCTGGAAAAGACTTAGCACTTAGCGGTTTATCGAGGGGGTCCCATACACCCCAACCGTGTTAGGAACGCATAATCAAGGAACATAAAACCGGCTTATACGGATCCTAACGGCATGAGTGGAACAAAACACCAAGCAAAAGGCTTAGCCTTCCACCCTTGCCAATATATAGGTGATTTCAATTAAAGCATTTATATAGTGTTATATAACCCAACCAAAACTTCAACATGGAGCAAGCATCTTCACTTCACCTGCAACTAGCAACGCTATAAGAAGGGCTGAGCGAAGCGTACTTAGCCAAGCAACGGTTTGCATAGGTAGGGTGGTTAAACATGGCAATTGGTTACAAGTAGGAGGCTGACAAGAAGAACATGGGCATCGAGGCAAAACTATAGATCGAGACTACTAGCAATAGGCAAAGATAGTAAAGTTATCGGGGTTCGGTCATCTTGCCTGAAGAGAAGACGTTCGGATCGAAAGAAGGGTCCTCGTGCTCAAACTCGTTGGAAACCTCGTGCTCAACCTCGTTGGAAACCTCGTGCTCAACTTCCGGCTCTAAACACAACAAACACACCAAGCACCAATCAACAAAATGCAATGCGCACTCGAAAAAAACATGAATGCATGATGGATGTACTAGGGATGCACATGGAGCACGTAAAAAATCACTCAAGCAAAACACCTCAAAACAAGATAACAACCTGATATTATTAATCTACACAGAAAAACACCCAAGTTTGATATAAGATTCGCTGAAATCGGAGTTACGGGCTAAAAGTTATGCCCGAAACAAGATTTGAGCGAAAACTGAAAATTACAGCAACATAGCATCTTGGGAGCTCAAAATAATTAATCTACAGCACCCAAAAGCATGGCAAAGGACTTGAACACAAACTAGATATAAAGTACAGCAACTAGGTCCAAAGTGCACCCCCAACGGAGTCACGGATCAAAAGCAATGATCTTGGACATATTGAACTTTGAAATAAAATTCTGGCAGCAGAATTTTATTGAAAGTTTGGAGCAAAAGATAAACATGCTACAGCCACTCAAATGGACATGTGAGGACATGGATGGAAAGACAACAAGATATACTTCAAGGAACAATCAAAATCCACCCCAAAACTATCATGCTTTGTCCTACAACATCACACGAACATGGCATCGGAACGTTACAGATTTCAGACTTAGTGAAATTTCACTAAGTCCCAAAACAGCAACATCATCATAGCATCAAAAAGAGCATGTTTAAGTCACCTCGAAACTAAACATGGCAAAGGGTAAGCACCTCATCAAAGTACATATGACGATGATCCCGAAACACACAAACATGCATCATTGTGGTGAACACAACGATTGCAACGAGCTCAACAAGATGGCATTGCATAACAAGTGAAAACACAACATGTGAACATGGCACTTGCAATGAAGATAACAAGGCAACAATAAATCTACCATGCAACCTATCACACACAACACGTAGTTCGTGGCAAGACGAACACGTGGACATGTCATTTGCATCGTTTGGACAAACGAGCTAAAAGTTATCACAAGTCAAAGGTGGCATGAAAATAACACATAACAGCAGTTTATATCAAGATGCACTCTTGCAACAGCAAAAAAAGTGTCAAGATGACATCTAACATGCATGACTACAACAGGTAAAACGTAGAGGGCAACTCCACGAACATCTGGACATGCTACACGCGCAAAACGGAGCAACAAATAAAAAGTTAGGGCAGGTTGAAGATTGCATAACAGATCAAAAACTGGACTTAGAAGATTAGGGTTCAACCTCAACCAGATCCAGATCTGGGAAAAAAGGGGAGAAGGAGTGGGCCGGCGGCTCTGGCCCAACGAGCGGGCGCGGCTGGCGGTGACACCTGGGCCCGAACTGTGCGGTGCGGCGGCGGCCCACCTGGAGCGGGAGCGGCGGAGCGGAGAGGCCCGGCGAGGCGGCGATGCGGCCCGGCGGCCCAGGCGCGGCAGGAGCCCGTGGCCTGGCGCGCTCGGCCCGCGGAGCTGGGCGGCCTGGTACGCCTCGGTGGAGCGGTGGCTTCGGTGCGGACCTGGTGGCGATGCGGGCCTGGCCCAGGCGGCGGAGCGGAGAAGCGGAGGGGAGGCGAGGCGCGAAGGGAGGCGGCCCACCAGTCGGCGGCGACTGGATCGACGCAGGCGCGTCGTACGGGCCCGACGAAGCGGTCCCCTGGACCGGCCAGGTGCGGTCGAGGCCGACGCGGCGATTGCCTGGGCCAGCTGGCGACCAAGTGCAGCGGCGCGACCGCGTTGACTCGCGCGAGGAAGAGCTGCTGCAGCCGTTTCGTGGATCTGGAGGCGCCGATGTCCCGCGGATCGAGGGGATCCTTCGGGATCCAGAGATTTTTTTGGGGATCTGAGATAGAAAAGAAAAAAAAAGAAGGGGAGAGAGGAGGAAGAAGGAGGGGTTGCCCCAAATAGACTAGGGGGTCTATAAGTAGCAGGAATTTAGGGTTAGGGGAGATTAGGGGCGCTAGGAGCCCTCCGATCGTGATCCAACGGATCCGATCGCGGGGATGATTTAAAAGGACCAGACGGAGATGAAAGAATGCAACAGGGGTATTTCCGGGACACGAAGTGAAGGCACATCGGACCCACACGGACAACGGAGGGAAAAGTCAACGGAGTCCAAACGAGACGAGATTTGAGAGGCGGGTTGCACACAACAAAACAACAACACACAACACAACCTCGCGGCACACCGGTAACGTAAAACGCCCGAACAACAAAGTAGGCCTACGGGACGTCACGGACACGTGAGGGAGCTCCGGAACGCGAAACGGACAACGGGAAGAAACACACGGAACCGGATGCAACCCACAACACAAAAGCAAATGCAATGCACATGACTACATGATATGAATGAAAGCCACACACTCACACAACAAAACGACGAAAGCCCGAAAGACAAAGAACCCGAAATGGAAATAGATGAAGCCGGAGATTTATTATATACCCAAAAGGGAAAGTATTACATCCGGGGCATTACAAACTCTCCTCTACTACAAAAAGATCTCGTCCCGAGATCTAGGACTGGAAAAAGGAAGGGTACTCGGAACGAAGATGATCTTCTCGTTCCCAGGTAGCTTCTCGGTCTGTGTGATGTGACCACTTGACTTTCAGAAACTTGATGGTCTTGTTGCGAGTCTTGTGTTCAGTTTCTTCGAGAATTGCAACTGGATGCTCTCGGTAGGAAAGGTCTTGTTGAAGATCAATCTCCTCAAACAGAATCATGCGCTCAGGTGCCTTGAAGCATTTGCGAAGCTGAGACACATGGAAGACATCATGAACATTTGCAAAGTTGGAAGGGAGCTCGAGCTGATAGGCTAGATCGCCTCTTTTGCCAAGAATTTTGAAAGGCCCGACGTATCTAGGAGCAAGCTTTCCTTTGATACCGAACCTTTGGGTTCCTTTCATCGGAGAAACTCGGAGATAGACATGATCACCGATGTCGAAAGCCAAATCACGATGCTTTCCATCATAGTAGTTCTTCTGACGCGACTGAGCGGCCTTGAGATTCTCACGTATGACTTTGCACATTTCTTCGGCTTCAGAGATCAAATCATTGCCAAGAAGTTGGCGTTCGCCTGTTTCAGACCAGTTGAGAGGGGTACGGCACTTTCTGCCATAGAGAATTTCAAACGGTGCTTTGCCTGCACTTGCTTGAAAGCTGTTGTTGTAAGAGAATTCGGAAAATGGAAGACAGTCTTCCCATTTCATGCCGAAGGAGATGACACAGGCTCTGAGCATATCTTCTAGGATCTGATTCACACGCTCGACTTGACCACTAGTCTGAGGGTGAAAGGCAGTGCTGAACCTGATCTTCGTGCCCATGGCGGACTGAAAGGAGTCCCAGAACCTTGATGTGAACAAGCTGCCACGGTCTGAGGATATCACTTGAGGAATGCCATGTAGGGACACAATTCTGGAAGTGTACAACTCTGCAAGTTGAGCTGCATTGATTGATTCTTTGACTGGAAGAAAGTGAGCGACTTTGGTAAGCTTGTCAATCACCACAAAGATAGCATCATTGCCTCGCTTGGATTTAGGAAAGCCAGTGACGAAGTCCATTTCAATGTGGTCGAACTTCCACTCAGGAATAGGAAGAGGTTGAAGAAGACCGGCTGGACGTTGATGTTCTGCTTTCACTCTTCTGCATACATCACATTCATTGACGAATTGGGCAATTTCCCTTTTCATGCGTGTCCACCAGTAAGATTGCTTGAGGTCTTGATACATCTTGGAACTGCCAGGATGAATGGAAAGGAGAGAGTCATGAGCTTCTTCCATTATGAGCTTCCTGAGATCACCTTTGGGAACAACGAGTCTGTCCTCGAAGAACAAGGTATCTCTCTCATCAACACGGAAGCACTTGTATTTTGGAGTGCCCTTTGCAATCCCATGTTTCACCTTCTTCACCATGGTGTCACTGAGCTGGGCCTCACGGACTTGATCTTCCAAGGTAGGAGCAATCTGGAGATTAGCAAGAAAACCCTGCGGAACAACCTGAAGGTTGAGCTTCCTGAAAGCTTCACAAAGCTCAGGCTGATATGGCTTGATAAGAAGGCTGTTGCAATATGCCTTTCTGCTCAAAGCATCTGCAATCACATTCGCCTTGCCTGGAGTGTACTCAATGCTGGGGTTGTACTCTTGGATCATCTCGACCCAACGAGTCTGGCGGAGGTTCAGATGCGGCTGTGTGAAGATGTACTTCAAGCTCTTGTGATCAGTGAAGATGTCGACCTTTCTGCCCAACAACAGATGTCTCCACATAATCAGAGCATGTACCACAGCTGCTAGCTCGAGATCATGTGTGGGATAGTTCTTCTCAGCTGGCTTTAGCTGACGTGAAGTGTATGCCACAATTCTCTTCTCTTGCATAAGCACACCACCAAGACCTTGAAGAGAAGCATCACAGAACACTTCATAGGGCTTGGATTCATCTGGAGGAATCAGAACTGGAGCGGAAACAAGCTTCTCTTTGAGGGTTTTGAAAGCCACTTCACACTCGGGAGACCAAAAGTATTTGACATTCTTCTGAAGGAGGTTGGAAAGAGGCTTGGCAATCTTGGAGAAGTTCTCCACAAACCTTCTGCAATAGCTGGCAAGACCCAGAAAACTGCGGAGCTGCTTGACGTTCTGAGGAGCTTCCCAGTTGACAATTGCTTCAACTTTCTCGGGATTAACCGCAATAGCGTCAGCTGAGATAATGTGGCCCAGGTACAAAACCTTATCGAGCCAAAACTCGCACTTTGAGAACTTGGCATAGAATTTATGCTCTCGGAGTCGATCAAGAACCAGACGCAAGTGCTTTTCGTGATCTTCTTCATTCTTGGAAAACACCAGAATATCATCCAGATACACAAGCACGAATTCGCCAGTATAGGGGTTGAAGATGTAATGCATCATCCTTGAGAAGGTAGGAGGAGCATTGGCGAGACCGAAGGACATGACGGTATACTCATATGAACCGTAGCTCGTTCTGAACGCCGTCTTGGGAATGTCTTCCTCGCGAATGCGAATTTGATGGTAGCCCATTCGGAGGTCAAGCTTAGAGAATACTTTAGCTCCTTTGAGCTGCTCAAAGAGTTCGTTGATGTTGGGGAGCGGATACTTGTTCTTAATCGTCTTCTTGTTCAGTGGCCGGTAGTCAACACAGAGACACTCCGTGCCATCTTTCTTCTTGACAAATAAGACACCACAGCCCCACGGAGATGTACTCGGTCTGATGAGACCCATACGCTCCTGTTCATCCAACTGTTTCTTCAATTCCTTCAATTCATCTGAAGAGAGCTTGTATGGACGCCGGCAAACAGGTTCGGTGCCCGGCTCGAGTTCAATGACAAACTCCACCTGACGGTGTGGAGGCATGCCTGGAAGTTCTTCTGGAAAGACGTCTTGATATTCATTCACCACTGGAATTTGCTCTATTGCATTAATTTCACCCTTATCATTAAGAGAGAAAAGCCGAATAGTATTATCCCTGGAGGCGAAGATAATCACATCTTCATCAGAATGAGTCATCTTGACTTCCTTTTGAGCACAATCAATGTGAGCATCGTGCTGAGAAAGCCAATCCATTCCGAGAATGAGGTCGATGTCAGAATGACCAAGAATCACCGGAGAAGCCAAAAATCGATAATCACCCATGCGAATAGAAACATCCGGAGCATATATCTTTGAATGCAATAGTTTGCCTGGAGAAACAACTGACAATTCTCTTGGCAAACTTCTGGTGACGATGTTGTGCTTGGATGCAAAAGGATATGACATAAAAGAGCAAGAAGCACCCGAATCAAATAACACTTTAGCTGGAAAAGAGTTCACTGGAAGGTTACCCAGAATGACATCAGAAGAAGCCTCTGCTTGTGCTGCATTCATCAGATTAACCCTTGCAGACTTTGGATCATGCTTGACAATAGCTGAACTCATAGGTGGTGGAGGAGGAAGACGCTTCGGATTCGGACATCTGTTGGCATAGTGACCCTTCTGAGTGCATTTGTTGCAAGTCACTTCTGAGAGAGGACGGAACTGAGAGCCACTGGACTTGGAGCCTTGAGACTGAAACTGCTACTTCGACTGGTTGCTTGGGTTGGGTGGGTGGGAGAAACCACGACCACTAGAGTTCTTGTTGTTGGAGTTGTTGAAGTTGCTGGAGTTGTTGTATGGAGCTCGAATCATTGGAGGAGGAGGAAGCCAGAATTTCTGTTGTTTCGCAGCCAACTGAGACGATGAGGTAGAGTGAACAGCATCTCGAATTCTCTTCTTAGAAGCCTCCATCTTAAGCTGAGCTGCTTCTTGTTTCAAAGCCATATTATAGAACTTATCGAATTCGTCTGGCTCGAACAAAGTGAGAGCAAGCTGAAGTTCATCTTTGAGACCTCCACGGAACTGATAGATTTTGCTCTTTGCATCAGGAATGTCTTGCTTTGCATAACGAGCGAGGTTTTGGAACTTGACATTATACTGATAGACTGTCATGGAGCCCTGCTTGAGGTTGCGGAATTGCTCACGCATACCCTCGATAACACTTGTAGGAATGTGATGCGAGCGGAAATCCTTGCAGAAATTCTCCCACGAGATCACTTGACCCGGCCTTGAGTCTTTGTACTGCTGCCACCAATCAGCTGCTTGATCTTTCAGTTGGAAGGCTGCAAACTTCACATAGTCATCTTCTTTCACGTTACTGCACTCAAAATGCTTCTTTATGTCGGTCAGCCAATCTTCAGCATCAAGAGGGTCGACACAGTAACTGAAAGCTTTAGGATTGTTGGCCAAGAACTGGTTGAGAGTAGCATGGTGCTGCTGGAAGAAGTTGCCTTGGTTCATTGGAACGCCCTGATTAGCTTGATTAGCTTGCATAGCTTGCATTTGCTGCATCATCTGCATCATCAACTGAGTGTTCTGAGCAGTAGTCTGCATAATTGCTCTCCAAGCCTCAGGCGGAGGAGGAGGAGAAGGAGGACGCTCTGGAACCTCTTCACCCTCTGGGTTGGCATTCGGAACCTTTTTCGGAGCCATCCTGTAAGAGATGACCACGAATCAGCAATTGATTGACAAAAGGAATAAGCTGAATCAATGGAATGAATTGCAACAAGTCTTCACAATAATGATTCGAACAATAAGAACGAATGAAATCATCCGAACAAGAGGAACGAATGAATTTCTTAGTTAATTGATAACATCAGTCTTCACGAGAAGCCACATAGGGATCAAAAGGATAAAATAATAAAAACAACAAGGTACGGAAAGGAACAAACACAAGAGAGGAGTTTCGTTCTAACATATTTGTGCTGAAAGCATATGAACGCGTTACGAAAAGGTTTTGCAATCCCCGGATCAGCATAGCCAAGGACCCTTTAAGATGCAACTCCTGATAGTAACCTCGGTCATATAACCTCTTCACTCAATGTCGAACCCCGAACTCACTAACCTGCATTCGTTGGAAGAATGCCTACGATCTACTGGATAAAACCCACCTATAGCTTTCCGAAAGATTCCAGTTATGCAATCAGGTGTTGGGGATACACGGGAAGCACCGCGCAATCAACTCTAACCTACATCCAGGTGTATCCATCCTTCAACACATAACCAGTCTTTCTCGGAAACTGTGTACCTCGGACCTTCGAAAAGCATCCACTATAACAAGCTATGGCAATACTCCCGAACTACCTCCCCAGTACTGGGTGATGTCGGGGTTATCTTGCCACTGGCCGTATAGGGGAGATTTTCGATGTCGGCCGTCTTAAGTATTTAGTACTGCCGCGATATGCTTGTTACAATGATACCCCGAAGCTCAACTCCTCGATAACAGGAGGCATCGGGAACAATATCCTTGTCACAAGAACATCGAAACAATCCCAGAATACTCGCGGGATTCCTAAAAAAAAAATTTGTGCAAATTTTGAAGATAGGAGAGACAAGAGTAGACGTCAGGAGTCCTCACCAGAGAGAAAGGGGATGAGAAGCAAAGAAATCCTACTCTCCGATATAATATAGGACTCAAAAAGTTTTCAGTGTGTGCCTAGACTCAACCGTCAACGGTTCGATCAAACAGTGGGGGCTCCTAGGTCGGAGAAGGCTCTGATACCAACTTGTAATGCCCAGGATGGAATTATACCTCCTACGTGTCGAGGCACGACTTAAAGGCATAAGTCCATCCTAGAATGATCTCAAGTTTGGTAATCTTTGCACAACTCATGTAAAAGAGGGATAGTAAACTGAAAATAGTTGGCTTACAATCGCCACGTCACAGAATCACCGTACAAGTCTCAAACATCATACAATAAGATCACTACAACCCTCTAAGGGCAAGAGCCAAAAGTCAAAGTACCAAACTCAGATAAATAAAACAACCACAGGCGGATCGAATCCTAGTAAGAGTCTCCACTACTGATCGTCCGGGTAGCGCACATAGTACCGACTACGCTCCTCGTCGTACTCCCAATCCAGCTCGGTGCCATCACCTGGATAGCTCACAGCTGGACCTGCATCTGGTGTGTGAAGTAACTGTGAGCCACAGAGGACTCAGCAATCCCGTCTCCGGGTAACAGAACTATCAAAGCCTTTGGGTGAGGGAAAAGCTGAAGAAAGAACAAGTCTGCAGCAGCAACTAGCATCTAGCTTACGCAAGTGAGAGCGAGAAGAGAAGGCATCACGAGAAGTGATCACGAAGTGATCCTAGCTACAGCTCACAAGCATAACCCCTCCGTGTTCAACTCCCGAATCCCTATTCGGAAATTGACAGTCACGGAACACACGCTGGTAGTGTATTAGTAACATTGTGTCAAGTTTTCTACAACCGGAATTAACAAGCTCCCATCTGCCACATAACCGCGGGCACGGCTTTCGAAAGTTCAAACCCTGCAGGGGTGTTCCAACTTGACCCATTACAAGCCCACGATCCGCGGAGTCGGAACTCCAAAGTGGGAAGACCCGAGTATCCTCGGAATCCCGTGCTCAAGATATACCGAGCTAAGGTAAGGCTAATCCAGCAAATCCTCCCGGCGTGTCGACACCCTGATAGTAGCCGCGCGTATCTAGGTCTCAGGACACGACCGGATGGGCGATCCCACGGGTTTTTACCAAACCTTGAGTTTCCTCGAGGTGGCCCCGCGTAACCCCCGTTTCGGACCAACACTCATGTGGAGCACTGGCCCGGGGTTGTTGATTAAGAAAAGGGTTTATAACTCCCTATGCAAGTTTAGTTTGTTATTAGGCAAATAGTACCAATGTTGGGATTTGCTGGAAAAGACTTAGCACTTAGCGGTTTATCGAGGGGGTCCCATACACCCCAACCGTGTTAGGAACGCATAATCAAGGAACATAAAACCGGCTTATACGGATCCTAACGGCATGAGTGGAACAAAACACCAAGCAAAAGGCTTAGCCTTCCACCCTTGCCAATATATAGGTGATTTCAATTAAAGCATTTATATAGTGTTATATAACCCAACCAAAACTTCAACATGGAGCAAGCATCTTCACTTCACCTGCAACTAGCAACGCTATAAGAAGGGCTGAGCGAAGCGTACTTAGCCAAGCAACGGTTTGCATAGGTAGGGTGGTTAAACATGGCAATTGGTTACAAGTAGGAGGCTGACAAGAAGAACATGGGCATCGAGGCAAAACTATAGATCGAGACTACTAGCAATAGGCAAAGATAGTAAAGTTATCGGGGTTCGGTCATCTTGCCTGAAGAGAAGACGTTCGGATCGAAAGAAGGGTCCTCGTGCTCAAACTCGTTGGAAACCTCGTGCTCAACCTCGTTGGAAACCTCGTGCTCAACTTCCGGCTCTAAACACAACAAACACACCAAGCACCAATCAACAAAATGCAATGCGCACTCGAAAAAAACATGAATGCATGATGGATGTACTAGGGATGCCCATGGAGCACGTAAAACATCACTCAAGCAAAACACCTCAAAACAAGATAACAACCTGATATTATTAATCTACACAGAAAAACACCCAAGTTTGATATAAGATTCGCTGAAATCGGAGTTACGGGCTAAAAGTTATGCCCGAAACAAGATTTGAGCGAAAACTGAAAATTACAGCAACATAGCATCTTGGGAGCTCAAAATAATTAATCTACAGCACCCAAAAGCATGGCAAAGGACTTGAACACAAACTAGATATAAAGTACATCAACTAGGTCCAAAGTGCACCCCCAACGGAGTCACGGATCAAAAGCAATGATCTTGGACATATTGAACTTTGAAATAAAATTCTGGCAGCAGAATTTTATTGAAAGTTTGGAGCAAAAGATAAACATGCTACAGCCACTCAAATGGACATGTGAGGACATGGATGGAAAGACAACAAGATATACTTCAAGGAACAATCAAAATCCACCCCAAAACTATCATGCTTTGTCCTACAACATCACACGAACATGGCATCGGAACGTTACAGATTTCAGACTTAGTGAAATTTCACTAAGTCCCAAAACAGCAACATCATCATAGCATCAAAAAGAGCATGTTTAAGTCACCTCGAAACTAAACATGGCAAAGGGTAAGCACCTCATCAAAGTACATATGACGGTGATCCCGAAACACACAAACATGCATCATTGTGGTGAACACAACGATTGCAACGAGCTCAACAAGATGGCATTGCATAACAAGTGAAAACACAACATGTGAACATGGCACTTGCAATGAAGATAACAAGGCAACAATAAATCTACCATGCAACCTATCACACACAACACGTAGTTCGTGGCAAGACGAACACGTGGACATGTCATTTGCATCGTTTGGACAAACGAGCTAAAAGTTATCACAAGTCAAAGGTGGCATGAAAATAACACATAACAGCAGTTTATATCAAGATGCACTCTTGCAACAGCAAAACAAGTGTCAAGATGACGTCTAACATGCATGACTACAACAGGTAAAACGTAGAGGGCAACTCCACGAACATCTGGACATGCTACACGCGCAAAACGGAGCAACAGATAAAAAGTTAGGGCAGGTTGAAGATTGCATAACAGATCAAAAACTGGACTTAGAAGATTAGGGTTCAACCTCAACCAGATCCAGATCTGGGAAAAAAGGGGAGAAGGAGTGGGCCGGCGGCTCTGGCCCAACGAGCGGGCGCGGCTGGCGGTGACACCTGGGCCTGAACTGTGCGGTGCGGCGGCGGCCCACCTGGAGCGGGAGCGGCGGAGCGGAGAGGCCCGGCGAGGCGGCGATGCGGCCCGGCGGCCCAGGCGCGGCAGGAGCCGGTGGCCTGGCGCGCTCGGCCCGCGGAGCTGGGCGGCCTGGTACGCCTCGGTGGAGCGGCGGCTTCGGTGCGGACCTGGTGGCGATGCGGGCCTGGCCCAGGCGGCGGAGCGGAGAAGCGGAGGGGAGGCGAGGCGCGAAGGGAGGCGGCCCACCAGCCGGCGGCGACTGGATCGACGCAGGCGCGTCGTACGGGCCCGACGAAGCGGTCCCCTGGACCGGCCAGGTGCGGTCGAGGCCGACGCGGCGATCGCCTGGGCCAGCTGGCGACCAAGTGCAGCGGCGCGACCGCGTTGACTCGCGCGAGGAAGAGCTGCTGCAGCCGTTTCGTGGATCTGGAGGCGCCGATGTCCCGCGGATCGAGGGGATCCTTCGGGATCCAGAGATTTTTTTGGGGATCTGAGATAGAAAAGAAAAAAAAAGAAGGGGAGAGAGGAGGAAGAAGGAGGGGTTGCCCCAAATAGACTAGGGGGTCTATAAGTAGCAGGAATTTAGGGTTAGGGGGAGATTAGGGGCGCTAGGAGCCCTCCGATCGTGATCCAACGGATCCGATCGCGGGGATGATTTAAAAGGACCAGACGGAGATGAAAGAATGCAACAGGGGTATTTCCGGGACACGAAGTGAAGGCACATCGGACCCACACGGACAACGGAGGGAAAAGTCAACGGAGTCCAAACGAGACGAGATTTGAGAGGCGGGTTGCACACAACAAAACAACAACACACAACACAACCTCGCGGCACACCGGTAACGTAAAACGCCCGAACAACAAAGTAGGCCTACGGGACGTCACGGCCACGTGAGGGAGCTCCGGAACGCGAAACGGACAACGGGAAGAAACACACGGAACCAGATGCAACCCACAACACAAAAGCAAATGCAATGCACATGACTACATGATATGAATGAAAGCCACACACTCACACAACAAAACGACGAAAGCCCGAAAGACAAAGAACCCGAAATGGAAATAGATGAAGCCGGAGATTTATTATATACCCAAAAGGGAAAGTATTACATCCGGGGCATTACAGAGGCTGCCGGAGGGAGCGAGGTCGCCGGAGGGAGCGGGGCCGCCGGGGAGGAGGAGGAGGACGTCGAGGCTGATGAAGATACTGGTGGATCTCTGGGCCTTGACGACGATGCCTCCTCGTCCTCAGAGAACTCCCCGCCTCCGGCAAGTCCCACGCAGCAACCAAGGAAACGCCTCTGCAAGGTGGCTACGGGGACGAGGCCATAGGCGCCTCGACAGCAGCCTGCGCGCCGGGCGACGCGCGCTACCAAGGCGAGCCAAGACGCGAAGCAGGCGCCCCGCGCACCAGCGCCAAGCGGAGGAGGATCCTCTCGGAGTGGAATGGCTTCTACTTCCGCTCCTCGGCCCTCGGCGACAACAGAGGCTGGGTCTTCGCAGCCCACAGCCCCGGAGACCGCCAAGCGCCCGAGGGAGCCTTCTCCTCCTGCTCCTCGCGCGGGAGCATCTCAGGTGGAGTTCGACTTCTCCGCCCTCAGCTCCGACGACGAGGAAGAGGAGTAAGTACTTGCAGCTCGTAATTTCTTTTATTCTGTCTTGATTTTCCTTGTTGATTCTGATCTTGTTTTTGCTTTGCTTTCAGGACCCTGACCCAGCGGATGGCGAAGAGGGCCAAGATCCCTGTGGTTGAGGTTGAAGACGACTCGCCCGTCGCGGCGACTGGGGATGCGCCAGCGGCGAACTTGCCGGATCAACCCGCTGCTCCGAGGAGCAGCCCCCAGCGCAGCCCCCAGCGTAAGTCTGGTCTTGAGTTTTCTGTTCGTCGGGCGCGCTTGAGGTTTTTGCTTGTACTAATATCTTGTTGCCTTGTTTGTCTTGTGCAGAAGTGGAGCCGCAGCCGCAGGAGCGCCCGGAGACTGCCCCCGACGAGCTACATGTTCCACCCTCCCCGCCAAGGGCGAATTCCCCGGCGAGGGAGAACGCTCCGCCAAGGACGGGCACCCCGCCAAGGGCGGGCACCCCGCCAAGGGTGAGCAGCCCGACAAGGGTGAGCACCCCGCCAAGGGAGGGCGCGGGCGACCCTCCGCCAGCAGGGGCCACCACTCCGCCGCCAAGGGTGGATTCCCCGGCGAGGGAGCCTGTCGTCGAAGAAGTCCGTGAAGGTAAGTCTTGTAGCTTCTTCTTCTTGGACTTGTCTTTTTGGATATTTGCTTGACTTTTTTTTTTCTTTTCTTTTTCTTCTGCTAGATCCTCCTGCACTGGAGCGGATGGAGACGGAGACCACCGGCGAGGAGGGCGTGCACGGCGACGGCGGCAACGCCACTGCCACTGAAGACATGGCTGGAGCCGACGAGCCTGCCGTTGAGGAGACCGCCCCGACCGCAGACGCCGCGGCCGGAGAAGGGACTGGCGACCACACTGCTGGCCCGGAGGCAGCAGGAGCGTCAAGCGCTGCGCCGGCCGCCGACCCCTCCGCCTCCACGGAGCGGTCGGGCGTCTATCTTGAGGCTCCCAACGGGATCTTTATACAAGTCCCGTGGGCATCCTCGTTGCGAGCCCCCGTGGATGGAGAGACCTACGATGGGGAGGTGCTCGCCTCCGCGGGGTTGAAGGTCGTTGAAGCGCTTGGCGGGAGTGACGAGCCCGAAGAGGAGAAACTTCTTCGCCAGCTCCTGGCCCTATACCGGGCCAGGCAGGCGAAACTGGAGTCCCGAGAAGCTCTCACCGCCAAGGCTGGAGCTGATTTGGAGAAGCGCGCTGCGGAGCTCCGCGCCGCCAACCAGGCGGCCCTCCGCAACTTGGCGGAGGAGCGCGAAGGGCTTGCCGAGGAGCAGCAAACGTTCCTCCTTGAGAAGGCTGAGACTGAGGAGCAGCAGCTATTGGTTGGTGAAGAGCTGTCCCGGCGAGAAGGAGCGCTCAACCAGCAGAAGGTCGACCTCGACGCCCACGAGGACGACCTCACCGCCCGGGAGCAGGCCATTGGCGGAGCCCTGAAGGAGGCGAAGGCCGCAGCAGCCACTGCGGAGACCGCCAAGAAGGATCTTGAGGCCAAGGTGGAGCAGTTGGAGCGGTACCTGAAGGCGAGTGCGGACAGAATCACCGCGCTCAATGTGGAGCGGGAGAAAGATGCCCACACCAATTCTGACTTGCAGGTACGCCTCTCCAAGAAAGGCGACGAGCTCACTGTCGCCAAAGATTCTATTGCTGACTTGGAATTGAAGGTCTCTACTCTGACTGATTCGCTCGACGCTGCCCGGGATCGCGAGACGAAGCTGAAGGACGAGCTTCGCAAGGAACGAGGCCTGGTGGAGAGCGCCGCCGTCTCGGCGAACCAGTTCAGCCGGGCAGTGGAGCAGTGGACTGACGATCTGGTCACCTCCGCTGCCAACATTGACAAGGAGATGATGGCGCTGAGGGCGGAGCACCTCGTGTATTCTCCCGACGAGGCCCTCCCCCACAGCGCCAAGTTAAGTCTCTTCTTCAGGGGAATCGCGCCGGGGCTTGCACAGCTGCGGGAGAAGCTCCCCGCACAGTTGGCCGACGAGTCGCGTCGGCTCTGCGCGGGCACCTTGGAGCGCGTCTTGACGAAGATCGTCTACCGCAACCCCGGCATCAACCTCGTCAACGTCCTCCGCTCCTTGCCGGAAGACGCTGACCAGGAGGCGTTGAAGGCGCAGGTCGCCCACATCGTCGCCAAGGTGAACAAAGTCACGAGGCGTGAAGGCGACCGCGTAGATTAGATTTCTTCCTTTCTGTTTCCTTTGCCGCTGCAAAGTATGTTATGGACATGAATCAATTAGTTATGGTGGCAAGTTATCCTTGTAATATACAATCTTATTTTGATCAATCAATGCAGTGTTATCTCCCTTGCTTTGGTCCTTTACTTTGTATGCTTTCTACCCTACGCTTTGAGGGAACTTGCCGGCAAGGGCCTCTTTCCGCGAGCGCTGAGTGCTGGACTCTGAGCAGCCTGCTGGCAAAAGACCTTGTCGGCAAGCAACCTTGCCGCAGCTAGTCGCAACACACTTAGCTTGCTGAGCGAACTCGAACACGAAGTAAGGGCGCGACACTTGTCGCAGCTCTCTTAAGTCGTTGAGCGTGCTCGAAAACAAAATAAGGGTGCGGCTAGCCACGGGTAGGTTCCTCCGCGCACAGGTTTTCCATACAAAGTGTGGTTGTTCAAGGAAGACAACTAAAATTTAAAAATTTGAATTATTCAAACTTCGGTAACTTAGCTTAGCTTTCCTGGATTGTTTGTTCCCGGCAAGGCTCCTCTTTCTTGAACAGCACTTGGTTCATCCTCCACCTCCTTCCCCCCCGGCAAACTTGTGCGCGAGGAACATTCCTTCTGCTTAAGAGGGAAAGAAAAAGAGGAGGGAAAACAAGTATAGGGCTTCTTGGCCTGCTAATGCTTACCGGGTATGCGTGTTGCACAAGATGCCAAACAATGCATGCAAATAAGAAAAGAGCATGGAAATGGCGAATAGTGCGAAACACAAAAGCTTTACTGATGCACGGGATCTGCGCCCGGCTTTGTACAAAGGTTTACATGCAACAGCGGCAAGACTCGTACAAAAGGTGGTTGCCGGAGCGGATCACGGCAACCGCGCCTTATGGGTGAAACTTGCGAAGATGCTCTATGTTCCTGGAATTGCTCACCGGTAAGCCTTCTTCGGTCTCAAGGCGGACAGCGCCGGGCCTTGTGACTTGTCTCACCCGATAAGGGCCTTCCCACTTCGGCGTCAACTTGTTGGAATTCTTGGCGGACTGAACACGCCGAAGAACAAGGTCGCCTTCCTCGAGACTCCTGGCCTTAACCTTGCGGCTATGATAGCGGCGCAAGGCTTGCTGGTATCGAGCAGCTCGTACAGCAGCCTGGAGACGTTCCTCCTCGAGGAGCAGTGCATCATCTTGTCGCAGTTGCTCTTTCTCGAGCTCATCATAAGCGAGCACTCGAGGAGATCCGTATACGAGTTCCGTGGGGAGAACTGCCTCTGCTCCATAGACTAGAGCAAAGGGTGTCTGTCCGGTGGCTCGACTTGGTGTCGTTCTGATCGACCAAAGAGCCGCCGGCAACTCCTCTATCCAGTTTCTTCCGCACTTGCGCAGCCTGTCGAAGGTTCTTGTCTTGAGTCCGCGCAGCACTTCAGCATTGGCCCTCTCCGCTTGACCATTGCTCCTTGGGTGAGCAACAGAAGCGAAACAGACCTTGGCGCCAAGGTCTTGGACGTACTGCATGAAGGTGCGACTTGTGAACTGTGTGCCGTTGTCGGTCATGATCCTGTTAGGGACCCCGAAACGGCAAACAAACTCTCTAAAGAACCTGACTGCTGACTGTGCTGTCACCTTTCTCACTGGTTCCACTTCTGGCCACTTTGTGAACTTGTCGATTGCTACGTACAAGTACTCAAAGCCCCCGACTGCGCGGGGGAAGGGGCCGAGAATATCGAGCCCCCAGACCGAGAAGGGCCAGGATAAAGGAATCGTCTGGAGAGCTTGAGCTGGCTGGTGAATTTGCTTGGCATGGAACTGGCACGCTTCACACTTGGTTACTTGTGCAGTTGCATCTTGAAGGGCTTCTTGCCAAAAGAACCCTTGCCGGAACGCCTTCCCGGCAAGTGCCCTTGCGCCAATGTGGTGGCCACATATGCCTCCATGTATCTCTGCCAACAGCTTCTGTCCATCTTCTCTGGAAATGCACTTCAACCTGACACCATTGAGTCTTCTTCTGTACAGTTCATTGTCAACGAACTGGTACATACTTGACTGCCTGGTTATTTTCTCTATCTCTTCTGGCTCGTCGGGAAGTTCTCAAGTTTGCAGAAAACGGACGATCTGCTGTGCCCATGCCGGAGCCCGAGGCTCAATGGCAAGGACTAAAGGCATGAGGGCTGCTGCGGGAACCCCAGCTTCTACGGCAAGAACCTCCGGTTCTGCCGGAGCTGATGGTCCCCCGGCAAGCCTGCCGGGGCAAGGCTTGTCGGGAACGCTTGCTTCAACTGTACAGACCCTTGGGTCAGCAGGAGCAAACTGTTCCTCAGCATTTTGGTTGTTGATCTTGGGGACCTTGGCGGCGGCTTCAGGAAGATCCGCCGGCAAGTAGTCGCCAGAGACCAACTTTCTCTTCTTGTTCTGCCCAACTGATGGTGTAACGGATGGTTGAGTTAACTTGAGCAGGAAGGTCCCTGGTTCCACAGGTAACTTCATTGCAGCACACTTTGAAAGGCCATCCGCAATATCATTCTGAGCCCTTGGGACGTGCTCCATTTGCAGACCTTCAAAGTGCTCTTCAAGTTTCCTCACTTCATCTACATAAGCTTCCATCAAAGGGCTCTGGTAACTCTTATTCACTTGTCGGACCACCAACTATGAATCTCCCCGCACAATCAACTTCTTGATCCCAAGTTCGGTTGGAATTCTGAGGCCGGCAAGCAAACCCTCATACTCAGCAGTATTGTTTGTCGCTTGTTCCTTGGGAAAGTGCATCTGGACAACGTACTTGAGGTGCTCTCCGGTGGGCGCTATGAGTACCACGCCGGCACCGGCGCCTTGCAGCGAGAAAGCACCGTCAAAGTACATTACCCATTCGCTGGTCGCTTCTTGTACGGGGACGCTTGTCTCTTGGACTTCTTCATCTGGTGTTGGGGTCCATTCAGCTATGAATTCTGCCAAAGCTCTGCTCTGTATAGTTGAAGTACTCTCAAACTTGAGACCAAAGCTTGACAGTTCCAGTGCCCACTCGACGATCCTGCCTGTTGCTTCGGGATTTTGCAATATCCTTTTCAACGGAAAGCGAGTGACCACTGTTATCTCATGTGCTTGGAAGTAATGGCGCAGCTTTCTCGAGGCCATGAGGAGGCCGAAAAGCAACTTCTGCACCCCAGAGTATCTTGATCTAGCCCCCTACAAGAGGGAACTTACAAAATACACCGGGCGCTGCACCATCTTCCTTCGCACTTCTCCTTGCTCCTGCGCAGAGTTGTCCTTGTCGGGGCCAGAGCTTGCCGGTGGAGCCCCCTGCTTGTCGCTGGATTCGCTTATCGGAGGTGTGGGCTCTTCCTCTGCCTCCCTTTCCGCTACCAACGCAGCACTAACCACTTGATTGGTTGCCGCTAAGTACAACAGCAACTTCTCTTGTGGCCTAGGTGCGACGAGTATTGGAGTGGAGGACAGGTACCCTTTCAAGTCTTGCAGCGCTGCCTCCGCTTCCGGAGTCCATTTCATAGGACCTGCCTTTTTCAAGATTTTGAAGAAAGGCAGGGCGCGTTCTGCAGACTTTGAAATGAACCTGCTGAGGGCAGCCACACAACCAGCAAGCCTCCTTACGTCCTTGACGCGCTTCGGGGCTTCGATCTGCTCGATGGCTTTTATCTTGTCGGGATTGGCTTCAATCCCCCTCTGGGACACAAAGAACCCGAGAAGCTTGCCGGAGGGGACTCCGAAGACGCACTTCTCGGGGTTCAACTTGAGCTGGATCTTGCGCAGATTTGCAAATGTTTCTTCCAAGTCTTGGATCAGGGTATCTTTGCTCTTGCTCTTGACCACGATGTCATCCATGTATGCTTCCACATTTCTGTGTATCTGTGGCTCAAAAGCAGTGTGCACCACCCTTGCAAACGTTGATCCTGCATTCTTCAATCCAAAGGGCATGCGTATGAAGCAATATGTGCCGCATGGAGTAATGAATGCAGTCTTCTCTTCATCTTCCTTGGCCATGAATATCTGGTGGTAGCCTGAGTATGCATCAAGGAAGGAAAGCAGCTCACATCTAGCGGTGGAGTCAACAATCTGGTCAATACGCGGCAAGGGAAATGGATCCTTGGGACATGCTTTATTCACATCAGTGAAGTCTATACACAGTCTCCACTTCCCGTTGGCCTTACGCACGACAACTGGATTTGCTAACCACGTGGGATGGATCACGCCTCTAACCAGGCCTGCCGCTTCTAGCTTCTTTATCTCTTCGGCGATGAACTCTTGGCGCTCCACGGCTTGCTTCCTGACCTTCTGCTTGACGGGCCGCGCATGAGGAAAAACAGCAAGCTTGTGCTCAATTACCTTCCTGGGAACGCCGGGGATGTCAGATGGTTGCCATGCAAACACATCAACATTCGCCCGCAGGAAGGCAACGAGCGCGCTTTCCTATTTGTTGTCGAGTGTAGCACTAATGGTGAAGGTACCACCAGTGCCGTCTTCCTTGGCGGACACCTTCTTGGTTGCCGGTGGAGCTGCCATTCCTTTCTTGCACTTGCCGGTGGAGCTCGATGGAACGTCCTCGACGGCAGCGCAGCACTCCGAAGAGGTGCGTTTGCCGGAGTGGGCCCCAGAGCTCTTGCCGGACTTGGTCTTGGTCTTCCCCCCGGGAGCTTCAGCGGCAAGTGTGTTGCTTTCTGCTGCGGCTGCTGCATCCCGGTATATCTTGTCGGCGCAGATAAGCGCGTCCTTCTTGTCGCCAGGGACAGAGATGACGCTTATCGGCCCCGGCATCTTGAGTACGTTGTAGGCATAGTGGGAAGCTGCCATGAACTTGGCGAGGGCAGGACGTCCAAGTATCCCATTGTATGGTAATGGGATATCGGCCACGTCGAAGGTTATCCTCTCCGTCCTGAAGTTGAGTTCCCCGCCAAAGGTCACTGGCAGATTAATCTTCCCCTTCGGCTTGCTCCTCCCCGGGTTTATCCCTTGGAACGACCCGGTTTCTTCGAGCTCGCCGTCTGGGATCTGGAGTTTCTTGATCACAGCCGAGGAGATCAAGTTCAGGCTGACCCCGCCGTCAACCAACATTTTGGTGACCTTGAGGTTGCGGATAGTTGGCGAGACCAACATCGGCAAGCACCCGACCGCCGTTGTGCGGTCAGGGTGATCCTCAAGATCAAAAATGATGGGCGTGCTGGACCACTTCAGCAGCCTGCGTGACTCGACGGGCGGCTCAGCTACGTTTACTTCCCGCACCCACTGCTTGAGTTGGCGGTGGGAAGTATGCAGAGAGGCGCCTCTGTCGACACACAGAACTTCTGTGGCCTTCTGGAACTCCTGCTTGCTGTTATCTCCTTCCTCCATGTCGTCGTCGTCTTCTTCCTCATCCTTGTCGCGGCCCCGGGGAGGTCGATCACCTTGCCGCTGCTTGGCCTTGCCGCGGCGTCCTCCCCGGCCATTGAATGGCCGCTTCTTGCTTGGCTCTCCTCCGCCACCTTGGGCCTTCTCCTTGTCGTGACGCTCGTATTCAGCCTTCTGCTGTTCTACGAGGTACTCGACTCGCTTGCAGTTCTGAAGATCATGGCCCTTGGTGTGGTGGATCTTGCAGTATTGCTTGTCGGAGCCGTCCTGCTTGTCGGCTGCCGCCACAGGGGCAGGCTCCTTGCCGGAGCCGCCAGCCTGTGCCTTCTTGGCGGGAGCCTCCTTGCCGGACTGCTCGACGACTAGCACCTCCTTGCTCTTCTTTCTTCTGTTGTTCCGCCGCCGGCTCTTCTTTGCCGGGGCGGCGTCCTCACTGTCGCTTCCTCCTGCGCCAGTATCCTCTCCGGGGAGTCTCCTCCCCTCTTCGGCGCGCGCGCACTTGTCAGCCAGAGCGTAGAGCTCGCTGACATCCCGAATCTTGGTCATGGCCATCTCTTCCCTCATGCGGCGGTTACGCACGTTCTGGTGGAACGCGCTGATAACCGCGGCGGGGTGGACGTCGGGAATGTTGTGTTGCACGCGGCTGAATCTCTGGATGTACTTGCGTAGGGATTCTCCTTCTTTCTGGGCCAAGATGTGGAGATCACTCTCCTGGCCGTGGGGTTTGTGGCCGCCCGTGAAGGCACCAACAAACTGGTGGCACAGATCTGCCCACGAAGAAATGGAGCCTTCCGGCAAGTGCATAAGCCAGGAGCGGACGTTTGGCTTAAGCACTAGCGGGAAGTAGTTGGCTAGTATCTTCTCGTCGCGTCCCCCGGCAGCCTGCACCGCGATGGTGTAGATGCTGAGGAACTCCGAGGGGTGCGTCTTGCCGTCGTACTTCTCGGGTACGTCGGGCTTGAAGTTTTTCATGCTGGGCCACTGGACGCGCCGCAGCTCACGGGTGAACGCAGGGCAACCTGCCGCGTACGGCAAGTCGCCTGGTTCACCGGGCGCGTGAGTGTCGACAGCGGTCCCAGCGCGCTGATCCGATTGTCGCCGGGCTTCTCGTCGGCGCTCGATGCGCGTCCGAGCATCTTCTTGTCGCCGATCGTCGAGGACTTGGCGCTGGTCCCGACGAGCCCGCGGATCCGACGACGCCGTGGAGTCGTCGTCGACGTTAATCCGGCGGGGTGGCGTCTTCTGCTTCCGCGGCGGGGAGTGCACGGTGGTTGCACCCCCGGCGGTCTTGTCGCCATCGGCCTTCGTCTGGTCGACTTGCCGTGGCCGCGATGTCGCAGGCTGCTGCGGCGTGTCGTTGTTGGCAAAGGCGATGAGGCTTTGGATCGTCGCCCTCCAGTCCTCGGCTTTATCTGCCGCTGGAGGGAAATCGAGGAGCAGTTGTGCTCTTGCTAGAGTTTCTGCTGGAGAGGAGGGGTGCGGCGGCGAGCGGTGTGAGGAGCGAGATATGCTCGGACTTCTAACAGGGTTAGAAGGAGCAGTTTCTCGCCCCGGCGACCGCGCCTTGCTCGTACCAGGACGGTGGCCTTGAGCGTCCCGCGATCCTCCGGTTTGTCCTTGCCCCAGCAAGCGAATGGTACCTCATGTACCACGGCGCTGCTGGCCTGGCGTCTGTTGAGAGAGACGCGGTGCGTCCACGGACACCGAGGCTTTGGAATTTGCCCGGTCGTCCGTCTTGTCCCTGGACTTGGTGGCGCCGTGAGTTTCCTCGCCGGTGACCACCCTTCCGCCGGCATATCCTCCACCAACCATTGGTTCTGGTGGTGGTGGGATCGACGCAGACGGGCCTGCGACCTCCGAAGCCTTCTTCTTCGGGGCCATGTTGTTGCAGCTGGTGAAGTTGATGAAGCTGGAGAGGTTGATGAAGAATGCGCCCGCGTGAGCGTCGGATCAGGTTCGCACAACCTCGACGCCCCCTACCTGGCGCGCCAAAGATGTCGGGGGAAACTGTCCTCCCACGAGCACCTATGGGACCGGAGCCCCTTCTACGTTGCGGTAAGGGAGCGGAGGGAGCACGAAGAGCAGATCGAGGAACGCACGCGGGCAGTTTACCCAGGTTCGGGCCGCGCGGACGCGTAAAACCCTACTCCTACTTGGATTGTATTGAGTTCTTGAGCTCGGGAGCTTAAAGAGCTAGCTACACCGAGCAAGAGAGCTGTCTAGGTTCCGAACCTCCTCTACGTTGTGCATGGGCCTCCTTTTATAGCTCAAGGGGTCACCGACAGGTGTCAACGTAGAGGAGGGTAAAAATGTAATTTTGGTGGTAGTTGTAACAGTGCGGGAACAGTGCATGAACAGTGGATGAACAGTGGTCTTCACCTAATCTTGACAGTGGGGGACAAGGGCATTAAATGCCCGTCACCGTCGACCCCAAAAGCGCCCGTCCATGCCCCTCCGTTCGCCACGGCGGTAGCCTCGTCACCGTGTCTTGCCACCATGTCCCCCAGGCTGCACAGCCATCCGCCACGCGTCCCTGGAAGGGCCCCAGGGCGACGCGTGGGTCGATGAGCTGGAGCGCGGGCACACAGCATAGTTTTCCCCCGCAAGCACCTTGCCGGGGCCATGATCTTGCCGGGCCCGGAAGCTTGTCGCTCCCCGGGTCCCGCCGGGGCGCGTGATGCGCCACGACATGTCCTCTGAGATGCTGTTTTCTGGTCTTCCTGGCAAGCTCCTCTTGCCAGGGTCTTGTGTTAATGTGATAATCTTGAGCCTGGTACGGCCTTCCCGGCAAGCTCCACTTGCCGGGGTCTTGATCTTCTGTCTTGTATACTTTGTTTTTGAATGGCTTCATAGGGACCGAAAAGGTTTCCGGCGAGCACGTGGTAAACCCTGCCGCGGGAAGCTGCTACTGCCCGTGCACAAGTTGGGGTACTAAGGTACCCATATCTTAGTACACCGACAGCTTGCATCAATGATGTCCAGCGCATAGCAGGACGTATTACAGCGTTAAGCCGATTCATCAGCCGTTTGGGAGAAAAGGCAATTCCGCTTTATCAGATGCTGAAAAAGACAGATCGGTTTATATGGAGTGATGCTGCGAACACGGCATTTGAGGACTTGAAGCGGCAATTAGCAGAGCCGCCGGTCCTTGCTGCCCCTGTTGATAACGAGCCGTTGCTGTTATATGTGGCTGCCAATGCCCGTGCAGTTAGCGCAACAATTGTGGTAGAGCGCAAAGAGGCAGGTAAGGAATATCCGGTTCAGCACCCGGTTTATTACGTCAGTGAGGTCTTAATTGAATCGAAGCAAAGGTACCCACATTGGCAGAAGCTGGTGTATGGCGTGTTCATGGCAAACCGGAAGCTGAAACACTACTTCCAGGGCCACCCAATCACTGTTGTTAGTTCAGCTCCGTTGGGGGATATAATCCAGAATAGAGAAGCCACTAGCAGAGTAGCAAAATGGGCTATTGAGCTTAGCCCACATGGATTGAAGTATGTACCACGTACTGCTATCAAATCCCAAGCGTTGGTAGATTTCATCAACGATTGGACAGAATTGCAAGCACCAGAGGAGAGGCCGGATCATACATACTGGACTATTCACTTCGACGGTTCAAGGCAATTAGAAGGCTCGGGGGCTGGAGTTGTGTTAACTTCCCCACGAGGCGACAAGTTTTGTTATGTCCTCCGACTAATGTTCCCCTGCACTAACAATGCGGCTGAATATGAAGCACTGCTTCACGGCCTACGGATGGCTAAGGAGATGAATTTGAGTCGGGTCAAGTGCTTTGGGGATTCAGATCTAGTGGCACAACAAGTATCTGGTAAGTGGGACTCCAAAGACCCTCTCATGGCGGCTTACAGGCGAGAAGTTGAAGCAGTTGCAGGATGTTTCAAAGGATAACAGGTGGATCATATAGACCAGCGGAAAAATGAGGCGGCTGATGCTCTAAGCCGGCTGGGATCTCAGCGTAAACCGGTGCCACCAAATACTTTTTTGGACGAGCTGCACAGTCCATCAGAGGAGGATTTGCCTGTTCCTGATCCAGAAGCACAGCTGGTTGCGGCACTTCATGTTATTCCGGATTGGACACTCCCTTACTTGGCGTACCTGAGCCGAGGAGAGTTGCCAGATGATGAGATTGAAGCTAGGCAGATAATCCGGCGCTCCAAGTCCATGACAATTGTTAACGGAGAACTTCATCACCGCAGCGTTTCTGGGGCATTTCAGCGGTGCGTATCATCAGAGGAAGGCTGTGATATTCTTCGAGAGATTCATGAAGGGGATTGTGGTCATCACGCCGGTTCAAAATCGCTGGTAGCCAAGGCTTTTCGTCACGGGTTCTACTGGTTAACAGCCCATGCTGATGCAGAGGATCTAGTCCGGAAATGCGACGCTTGTCAGAAGTTTGCGCGTCGTGCTCTTGTTCCGGCACAGGAGCTACGGATGATTCCAATCACTTGGCCATTTGCGACTTGGGGGCTTGATATGGTTGGACCTTATAAACGATCACAAGGTCAAAAAACTCACCTGTTGGTGGCAGTGGACAAGTTTAGAAAATGGATTGAGGCAGAGCCTGTCAGTAAGTGTGATGCGGCAACAGCGGTTAAATTCATCAAAAAGGTAATTTTCCGGTTTGGCTTTCCACACAGCATTATTACTGATAATGGCACCAATTTATCCAAGGGAGAGATGGAAGAATTCTGCCAAAGGGAGCATATTCGCCTGGATGTGTCTTGTGTAGCTCACCCTCAATCCAATGGTCAAGCTGAAAGGGCCAATCAAGAGATCTTGCGAGGCATCAAACCCCGGCTTATGACTCCCTTGCAGAGAACACCAGGGTGCTGGGTTGAGGAGTTACCTTCTTTCCTCTGGAGCATCAACACTACGCCTAACAGGTCTACAGGCTATACACCCTTCTTCATGGTGTACGGTGCTGAAGCGGTTCTCCCAAGTGATATCCGGCACGACTCACCACGGGTGGCAGCTTATGTTGAAGCGGCCAATGAGCAAGCAAGACAGGACAGTCTAGACCGGCTGGATGAAGAGCGTGACATAGCAGCAGCACGATCCGCAATTTATCAGCAAGACCTGCGCAGATATCATAGTCGCCGGGTTAAGACCAGGACGTTCCAGGAGGGGGACCTGGTACTCCGGCTTATACAAGACCAGACAGATATGCACAAGCTATCCCCACCTTGGGAAGGACCCTTTGTGGTCAGCAAGAACCTACACAACGGTTCATACTACCTGGTGGACGTTCGAGAACACAAAGACTCACGGATAGCAGAGGAGGAGATGAAGAGGCCATGGAATATTGCTCTCCTACGGCCTTACTACACTTGAGCCATGAGCTCCGCTTCATGTATCTTGTATATATTATGATTAATAAATAAACCGTCACCCCTGGTAAACCGGGGGATCAGCCTTTTTTCTTCTAAATAAGTGTCTTATGAGAGTTAACTCAGATGCTTTGATCAGTCTATTCTGCTATGTAGGACAATTCTATAAGGGACCAACCAGGACTTGCCTTTCAAGCGCAACTCTTTCATAGGTAGCCTACCTCCACGGTCACTATGGGGCTACGGATCACATTCGAATCCTCGCTTAATCCCTTCTGGTCCGGTTTGTGTGATCGTATTCGAATCATCGCCCCTTGGATTACATCCATTGATTGGCAAAAGAAAAGAAAAGTTCTTGCTCCTTGGATTACATCCATTGATTGGCAAAATAAAAAAAAGTTCTTGCTCCTTGGATTACATCCATTGATTGGCAAAAGAAAAGTTCTTGCTCCTTGGATTACATCCATTGATTGGAAAAAGAAAAAAAGTTCTTGCTCCTTGGATTTAATCCATTGAATGGCAAAAGAAAAAAAGTTCTTGCTCCTTGGATTACATCCATTGATTGGCAAAAGAAAAGTTCTTGCTCCTTGGATTACGTCCATTGATTGGCAAAAGAAAAGTTCTTGCTCCCTGGATTACATCCATTGATTGGCAAAAGAAAGCATTGCTCCTTGGATTGCACCCATTGATTGGCAAAATGAATCATAGCCCCTTGGGTCGCATCCATTGATTGGCAAATATGGAGCCTGGCATCTCGCAAAAAGCCTCGACTACATGGTCTTATTTGCAACAGTGTTTTGTGTTTTGTGATTTTTCAAAGTTTTCTGTGGTTTTTGATCCGGAACTGGGCAACTTCAAAGTTGACCACATATCTACAAAAGTCTGGGTCATAGAATACCAGCATGATTTAAACCGGCGTTTATCATAACCCGGAACAATCATTGGGAAAACGCCAAGAGGGCCAAGAGCCTCATCAGAATCTACACGTTCAATAACGCCTACCGGATTAAGGATGTCAAGCACACTTAATTAAAAGGTATGAAAGTATTTTTGGGTATAAAGCAGATACTCTTCAATATATGCCCATGGGAGCAATATAATTCGTCCGGTGGTAAACCGTCAGGACGTCTTTTAGCTTTGTTTATGCAGATACAGATAACATAAACGGATCAACCATAGCAGGCAAGGGATTAAAATTGGCAGACGCCAAGTCAAGTTGTGACATCCGAAATGAGACAGACAATGTTTCGAACTATCCTATTACAAGGCACTTGCAGGCCTGACATATTAAAGTTTTCTGTCAACAGATTACAATAGCTAAGAGTTAAACTGAGCGGCTTATGCTTCTTCTTCCTGTTGTGAAGGCTCGGCTTGTTCCGGAACTTCTTCGTCTTCTTGAAGCGGCTAGAAGTCAGGAACACGCCAGTCGATCTTGGATAGTGCACGGAAGTACATTTCCTCAGTAATAAGATCGGACGGATCAATATCTGGAGCGAAAGTATGGGCACGCACTGGCGGGATCAGATTTTCGGTATCATAAACCGGCCGGTCCACCCGTTCATTTTCTAAGTCGTATGCCGGATGATACCTGGTCAGGTCCGCTTCATCAGCAAGCTTGCTGGCAAGAGGGCGCATTTCCTTGGTCAAAACACGGAGGTCCTGGCCAGAGAAGGCAGATCCATCTTCTTTAGTGCTGGGATATCCGTTCATAGCTTCCTCCGGATCAAAATCAGGAACCCATGCCTTGGCCCGAGTCAGTGCTACAAGAGAACCGGCCCTTGCAGCAGATTTCTTCACTTCCACCAAGCGCACAGGCAGGATGGAAAGCTTCTCTAAGGTACCTTGGATAGTGGTTGGGGCCACTTTCTGATGAGACATTGCACTTATAATCCTTTGAGCACCAGAATACAGCTGCTCCACCAAGGTATAAGAGGCCTTGAGCTTCTTTCGAACGTCATCCCCAAGATGAGTTATGCGCCGCCCTACATATGATTATTAAAGTTAAACCGGAGCAGAATACAGATTGCAGAGATGAAAACATATGCAAATTAGGTACTCACCAAAGATGGCAGAGGTCATAAGTTCTATTTGCTGTCTTAAGCCGGTCAGCTCTTGCGTCACCGGATTAAGGGCCTCTTCAGCATCCTTTTCTCTTTTCTCAAGAGCGTTCCTCTGTACCTCCCAGGCTGACCGCTCCGCTTCAAAATCTTTTTTCAATTTTTCAGTATTGGTCAAGTTCAGCGCCAGCTCATCCTTGGCTTTGGCAGAAGCAGTTTCAGTGGCAGCAAGTCTATTCCGGAGCTCAGTTACCTCTGCAGCCCTCCGGGTCAAGTCAGCCTACAAGGAAATCAAGTGGAGCAAAAGAGAAATTCAGACAAGTCTCAAGCATATAAACAAGTTATCCACTTGACACTTGGGGGCTAATGTGCAGTTGAAGTATTAAAAGAGATATTCAGACAAGTCCCAGGCACATAAAACAAGTTATGCCCTTGGCACTTGGGGGCTAATGTAAGTTCATTTTACATACATTGGAAGTACTGGTTCACCTACAACGAAGCTAAACCGGCACTTGGGGAATACTATGGTATAAAGACAAGAGTACAAAGAATACAAAACAAAGACAAGTGAAGGAAGTTACCTCGTACTTATCCTTCATCATATTAACCAAGCCCAATTCATAATCGCGGCTGGTATGAAGCCGGTTCAAATACCCGGAATAAAGTTCCTGGGCACTCAATTCGGCATAGCTGGACAAGTCCGTGCTTCACTTGCCCTTCTCTTGCTGAAGCTTCTCCTCTTTAGCAGTATGCTTGGCCAAGATGATAGGCTCAGCAGGAGCGGTAAAACCTGTCCCGGTTATCTGAACATTCGGAGAAGATGCAGTGGTTGGCTGAGAAGGGGCAACAGTAGGGGCCGGGCTAACAGGAGCCGGGTTAGTCCGAGGAGGGCTAACCCGGACAGGACTCGTCGGTTCAACTATATTTTCCACATTGGTATCTTCCGGGGCAACAATATCATCATGGTCCATGGGAGCGGGATCATCAAACTGAGTTGCAGGATCGCTCTCTGGAGGGATGACTTCATCTGGATCAGCCGCCGGTTCAGCGGTAGCAGTCTCGGCAACCGCTTTGGTGGCCTTCGCCTTCTTGCTAGGCTTGGGCTTGCTGAAGAAAATTGAAAGAACAATGAGAATCATCAAGGAACAAATACAAACATAAACCGGATGTTGAAAGGGACTTACCAGGCACGGTCTTCAGTACAGGGACCTGTGTGGCAGTCGACTCACCAGAAGAGGACAAAGGAGTCTCCTGATAGTTAGGATCAGAGGGTTTAAGCGGTTTACGTATAAGTCCAGCCTTTGGATGGAGAAGAGTTCGAAAAAGTAAAACCTCAGAGCGGCGCCTGCGAGCCGGAGTAAGAGATATTCCGGAGGATTCTACTACATGGCCACTATGGCGCGTAGTCCGGCGTGCTTCATGCTGCTGCTTCTTCAAAAGAAATTTGGGGTCCAGTTGAGCGTAAGGATGAGAAAAAGGGTCTTTCCAGGACGCCCGACGAATTTTGGGCGCCGGCGGTTCAGAGTCTGAAGAAAGAGAGATTACCTCAACTTCTGCCGCTTTACTTCCTTCAGCCAAATCCTGTGGAAAGACACTGTTAACATAAATTTGGATAAAGGGAGATTACAACATATCAGGATCAAGTCATACCTCGGAATCCGGATCATCTTCCTCAGGATGTGAACCGGAGGCAGCAACCGCCTTTTTCTTCTTGACAGCATACGTCTTCCGGCATGGCTGCTTGCCTGACTTATCCTGAGGCTTTCTTTTCCAGAAGGGGTCGTTGGCCTGTGCAGAAGATAAGAAATAAATAGAAGACAATTGATATGGACGGATAAGAAAAAACAGAAGAGGTTGGAAAGAACTTACGGCTGGCGGTTTGTTGTTTTCATAAAAAGGAACCAATCCGGTCTGGCTGCATTCTTCCAGGGAGATGTTGAGCATCTTCTTTGCGGATTCAATGACTTCTTTCTCAGGAAGTATTATGTCAATGTGGCGCTAAGGGTCATCCTTCTTTCCGGTATACTCACACATCAGGCCAGAGCGCCGGCTCAGTGGAAGGATGCTCCAGGCAAGCCAACAGCGAATGAAATCTACTCCAGTTAAACCGTTGGCCATAAAGGCCCTAAGCTTAGCAAGCTGAGGAGCAAACCGGGCCCGCTCTGAAGAACTAAGGCACTGCGGCAGGGGATGATCCTCAGGTAGACGATGTTCACGGTAACCCGGCAGTGGGTTTTCTCCTTCAGGCGAGGTATCTTTGCAATAGAACCATGATTGATTCCATTCCTTGGGGTGTGTATGGAGAGCAGCGTGAGGGAAGATCACATCTCTTCTCTTCTGAATACTAACACCGCCCAGCTCTTGATGCGGTCCGGCAGTAAACTCTGTTCGCCGGTTTAAGTGGAAAAAGTCTCGGAACAGATCTACTGATGGTTCTTCTTGAAGGTATGCTTCCGAGAAGACTTGAAAATTGCAGACGTTTGATATAGAATTCGGACCTATATCTTGAGGATGGAGCTGAAAAGCGGCCAGCACGTCCCGGAAATTTTTTGAACCGGGAGGGCTAAAACCCCGGGCCATATGATCAAAGAAAACGATGACTTCTCCTTCTTTAGGGGTAGGAGGACACTCATTTCCTGGGGCCCGCCATTTCAGAACCGCTTGGGGGCCCAGAAGACCAATTGAAGCGGCGTTGGTTAAGTCCTCTTCCGTAATACGGGAAGGAGCCCAGTTGCAACAAACGAACTGCTTGGCAGCCATCTTGACTAAAGGAAACGCTGAAAGATACAGTGCAAAATCCGGATTACTAAGTACTGAAGCTTAAACCAGAGCGTAACATCAAATTATATCGACGGTTTAGACAAGGGACTAATGGCATTGACAACCCGGAAGCAGATGTGAAGCGAGCAGCTATCGGTTTATAATAACAGAAAATGAGGAGGCTAAACCGTCGGGCTTACGACGAATTCTTTACAAGAAGAGCATGTGATAGGTTAAACCGATGAAAAACTTACAGATCTACAAAGATGAAGAAACAGGTTTCTACAGAAGGCTAAAGTAAAAATGGATTTGAGCTGTAAGAAAAAGATGAAATATACGCAAGTCTTATACAGGAAGAACCACGAAGGGTTTCTACAGATCAAATGAATCTAAGGGTTGAATCTAAGATCCGAATCTAAGTTTAAACCACGGAGCAAGAGCGCATTCGAAACCTATCCAAGGTTTGAATCTACTACAAGTGTAACCTACAGGGATGAACATCAAGCTTCGAGGTTTCATGGTGGAAGCCATGAAGGAACCGTAGATTGAGATCTACAGTGAGAAGAAAGGAGTACCTGAGACAGAAGGAGACGGCGACGGAGTACTCTGGACACGTTTCAGGGCGATGCAGCGGCCTGGCTTGACGATGGCGACGGGCTCGAAGACGGCGGCGGAGCTTCGGGCGACGGAGGAAGAAGAAGTGCGGAAGGAAGAAAAAGAACAAGGCTCAGCGGTATTTATAAAGCTGGTGAGGTGAAACGGCAAGCGTGGGAATCAAGGAGGTCAGAGATTGGATAAAGATTCCATTGTCGCCTCGATCTTTGGGATAACATTTAAACAAAGGTAACAAACAAAGGTGAGCAATAAATGCGGAGGTGATGTCACGACAGATTGAGACGATTTTCGGAGATGACGTCATAGCCAGTTTACAAAGCAGAGAAGCTACAGAGAGGAAATTTATGCAAAGACTTAGAAGACTGACATGAACAAGTTCAAATCAATCTGGGGCCTAATGTCAGGGATATTACTAGCAGGTATAAACCGGCTAGGAAGATCCGGATTACGTTAATGTAGTTGTGTTATCATAAGTCCAGTAGGTTATGAGTTAGAGGTTATAGCCCGTGGAGGCTTAGGGCCCATATGTAAAGCTTACGGTTTATGAACCGTCATATCATGTAACTTGAGGTATAAGGTAGGAAGAATAGAGACCGAGGCGGACACGATTATGAACCGGCCTCGGGACTCTGTAAACCGGACCGGGCGTTGCCTCCTATATAAAGGGACGACCCGGCGACGGTTCAGGGACAAGCAACAACCCGTCGAGACACAGGCAAGCAATCTGCCCCCTGTTCATCGACGCCCAAGCAATACCAAACCAAACTAGATGTAGGCTTTTACCTTCATCGAAGGGGCCGAACTAGTATAAACCATCTGTGTTCTTTGTGTACTTTAACCTCTTCAAGCTAACCAACGTGATGGCTCCACACCTAAGTCCTCTAAACCGGACATCTGTCGTGCTAATTCCACGACAATACGGGTCCATAGTTAGTAGCTAGATGGCTTACTCTCTCTTGTTTGATTCTCAATACAATGTTCTCTTAGAGATCCATATGATGTAACTCTTTTTGCGGTGTGTTTGTTGGGATCCGATGAACTTTGAGTTTATGATCATATCTATCTTCTTATATCCATGGAAGTTATTTGAGACTTCTTTGATCTCTTATATGCATGATTGCTTATAGCCTCGTATTTCTTCTCTGATATTTGTTTTTTTTTTTGCCAACTTGATATGTTTATCTTGCAATGGGAAGAGGTGCTTTTTTATGGGTTCGAGCTTACGGTGCTTGATCCCAGTGACAGAAGGGGAACCGACATGTATGTATCGTTGCCATTAAGGATAAAAAGATGGGGTCTATTTCTACATAAATAGATCTTGTCTACATCATGTCATCGTCCTTATTGCATTACTCCATTTTTCCATGAACTTAATACACTAGATGCATGCTGGATAGCGGTCGATGTGTGGAGTAATAGTAGTAGATGCAGGCAGGAGTCGGTCTACTAATCTTGGACGTGATGCCTATATAATGATCATTGCCTGGATATCATCATGATTATTTAAAGTTCTATCAATTGTCCAACAGTAATTTGTTCGAGAGAAGCCACTAGTGAAACCTACTGCCCCCGGGTCTCTTCTTTATTATATTTGCCTTTGCGGTCTATTTTTCTTTGCTTTTATTTTCAGATCTATTAAACCAAAAACACAAAAATACCTTGTTGTACTTTATCTTATTTGGAGTTTGATCTATCAATATTTACAACTCTCTCATGTCTGTTTGCCAATTTTTGGCGCCGTTACCCGAAAGGGATTGACAACCCCTTTTACACATTGGGTTGCGAGTATTTGTTATTTTTGTGCACGTGTTGTTTACGTAGTTTTGCATGATTCTCCTACTGGTTCGATAACCTTGGTCTCATCATTGAGGGAAATACCTACCGTTGTTGTGTTGCTTCATCCCTTCCTCTTTGGGGAAATACCGACGTAGTTCTAGAAAACATCAAAACTTCTGATGAAATTCCAATTTCAATCGGTTGTAGTTCCAAGCTACAATATCATCACATAGCATATACCATGTCAATGACTTTCCCTTCAAAGATAAAGGGAAGACCTTCTTCTTGACCTCATCCTCGAGCAAACCTGCAAGATTAAGTAATCCACAAACTTCATTCACATATATTAGATGCATATCAGGATGTAGTGTTTCCATCTCATGCATAAGTATTAGCTAGCAATTTCTCTAACATACCCAAAGGAATTTCGTAATAAATATTTTAAGTAGGTTTAGTAGGTTGAGGGGAAACTCTTCGTTCTTCCAGTCGAGGTGAAGATACCCCGAACAAACCCCTCAAAGGATTGTTTTCCATTGTGACAAGTGACAGTAAATTTCAGCACGTAATATAATTTTTTCCTTACCAAATTCCACTCACCAAAGGCGCTTCGTGTTGGGGAGCATAGTAATTCAAAAAAAAAATCCTACGATCACGCAAGATCTATCTACTAGATGCATAGCAACGAGAGGGGAGAGTGTGTCTACATACCCTCGTAGACCGAAAGCGGAACCGTCTAGTGACGCGATTGATGTAGTCGAACGTCTTCGCGATCGAACCGATCCAAGCACCGAACGTACGGCACCTCCGCGTTCAGCACACGTTCAGCTCGATGACGTCCCAAGATCTCTTGATCTAGTTTAGCTTCACGGGAGAGTTTCGTCAGCACAATGGCGTGGTGACGGAGATGATGAAGCTACCGGCGCAGGGCTTCGCCTAAAGCACTGCAACGGTATGACCGAGGTGTGTTTCTATGGAGGGGGGCACTGCACACGGCTAAAACGATGTTGCTTGTGTGTCCTTGGGTGCCCCCCTGCCCCTGTATTAAAGGAGCAAGGGGGAAGGCCGGCCGGCCCCTATGGGCATGCCAAGGAGGAGCTTTCCTACTCCTAGTAGGAGTAGGAATCCTCTTTCATATTCCTACTAGGAGTAGGAAAGGAAGAAGAAAGAAGAAGAAGGAAGGAGAGAGGTGGCCGCCCCCCACTCCTAGTCCAACAAGGACTCCCTAGAGGGGGCGCCAGCCAGCCCTATGGGATGCCTCTCTCTTTTCCCTCAAGGCCCACTATGGCCCATACTTCCCCGGGGGGTTTCGGTAACCCCTCCGGCGCTCCGGTTTTATCAGATAACACCCGGAACACTTTCAGTGTCCGAATATAGTCGTCCAATATATCAATCTTTATGTCTAGGACATTCCGAGACTCCTCGTCATGTCCGTGATCACATCCAGAACTCCAAACTACCTTCGGTACATCAAAACTCATAAACTCATAATATCGATCGTCATCGAACGTTAAGCGTGCGGACCCTACCGGTTCGAGAACTATGTAGACATGACCGAGACTCGTCTCCGGTCAATAACCAATAGCGGAACCTGGATGCTCATATTGGCTCCTACATATTCTACGAAGATCTTTATCGGTTAAATCGTATAACAACATACGTTGTTCCCTTTGTCATCGGTATGTTACTTGCCCGAGATTCGATCGTCGGTATCTCAATACCTAGTTCAATCTCGTTACCAGCAAGTCTCTTTACTCGTTCCATAATACATCATTTTGTGACTAACTCATTAGTCATTTTGCTTGCAAGGCTTATTATGATGTGCATTACCGAGAGGGCCCAGAGATACCTCTCCGACAATCGGAGTGACAAATCATATTCTTGATCTATGCCAACACCACGAACACTTTTGGAGACACTTGTAGAGTATCTTTATAACCACCCAATTACGTTGTGACGTTTGATAGCACACAAGGTGTTCCTCCGGTATTCGGGAGTTGCATAATCTCATAGTCATAGGAACATGTATAAGTCATGAAGAAAGCAATAGCAGTAAAACTAAACGATCAAGTTTCTAAGCTAACGGATGGGTCTTGTCCATCACATCATTCTCCTAATGATGTGCTCCCGTTGATCAAATGACAACTCATGTCTATGACTAGGAAACATAACCATCTTTGATCAATGAGCTAGTCTAGTAGAGGCATACTAGGGACACTCTGTTTTGTCTATGTATTCACACATGTACTAAGTTTCCGGTTAATACAATTCTATCATGAATAAAAGACATTTACCATGATATAAGGAAATACAAATAACAACTTTATTATTGCCTCTAGGACATATTTCCTTCAGTCTCCCACTTGAACTAGAGTCAATAATCTAGATTACATAGTAATGATTCTAACACCCATGGAGTCTTGGTGCTGATCATGTTTTGCTCGTGGAAGAGGCTTAGTCAATGGGTCTGCGACATTCAGATCCGTATGTATCTTGCTTATTTCTATGTCTCCCTCCTTGACTTGATCGCGGATGGAATTGAAGTGTCTTTTGATGTGCTTTTGTTCTCTTGGCGAACCTGGATTCCTTTGCCAAGGCTATTGCTTCAGTGTTGTCACAAAAGATTTTCATTGAACCCGATGCACTAGGTATTACACCTAGATCGGATATGAACTCCTTCATCCAGACTCCTTCATTTAATGCTTCTGAAGCAGCTATGTACTCCCCTTCACACGTAGATCCCGCCATGACGCTCTGCTTGGAACTGCACCAACTGACAGCTCCACCGTTCAATAAAAATACATATCCAGTTTGTGACTTAGAGTCATCCGGATCAGTGTCAAAGCTCGAATCGACGTAACCGTTTACGACGAGCTCTTTGTCACCTCCATGAACGAGAAACATATCATTTGTCCTTTCCAGGTACTTCAGGATGTTCTTGACCGATGTCTAGTGATCCACTCCTGGATTACTTTGGTACCTCCCTGCTAAACTTATAACAAGGCACATATTAGGTCTGGTACACCTTTTGGTTGCATCATATACAACTCCTCTTTGAGATATCCATTCAGGAATGCAGTTTTAACATCCATTTGCCAGATCTCATAATCGTAAAATGCAGCAATTGCTAACATGATTCGGATAGACTTAAGCATCGCTACGGGTGAGAAAGTCTCATCGTAGTCAACTCCTTGAACTTGTCGAAAATCTTTCGCAACAAGTCGAGCTTTGTAGACAGTAACATTACCGTCAGCGTCGGTCTTCCTCCTGAAGATCCATTTATTTTCAATGGCTTGCCGATCATCGGGCAAGTCAACCAAAGTCCACACTTTGTTCTCATACATGGATCCCATCTCAGATTTCATGGCCTCAAGCCATTTTGTGGAATCTGGGCTCATCATCGCTTCTTCATAGTTCGTAGGTAGGTTCATCATGGTCTAGTAACATGACCTACAGAACCGGGTTACCGTACCACTCTGGTGCGGAACGTACTCTGGTTGATCTACGAATTTCAGTAGTAACTTGATCCGAAGTTTCATGATCATCATAATTAGCTTCCTCAATAATTGGTGTAGGAATCACTAGAACTAGTTTCTCTGATGTACTACTTTCCAATTCGGGAGAAGGTACTATTACCTCATCAAGTTCTACTTTACTCCCACTCACTTCTTTCGAGAGAAACTCCTTCTCTAGAAAGGATCCGTTCTTAGCAACGAATATCTTGCCTTCGGATATGTGATAGAAGGTGTACCCTACAATCTCCTTTGGGTATCCTATGAAGACACATTTCTCTGACTTGGGTTCGAGCTTATCAGGTTGAAGCTTTTTCACATAACCATCGCAGCCCCAAACTTTCAGAAATGACAACTTTGGTTTCTTGCCAAACCATAGTTCATAAGGCGGCGTCTCAACAGATTTAGATGGTGCCCTATTTAATGTGACTGCAGTTGTCTCTAAAGCATAACCCCAAAATGATAGTGGTAAATCGGTAAGAGACATCATAGATTGCACCATATCTAATAACGTACGGTTACGATGCTCGGACACACCATTACGCTGTGGTGTTCCGAGTGGCGTGAGTAGTGAAACTATTCCACATTGTTTGAAATGAAGAACAAACTCGTAACTCAAATATTCGCCTCCACGATCAGATCGTAGAAACTTTATTTTCTTGTTACGATGATTCTCTACTTCACTCTGAAATTCTTTGAACTTTTCAAATGTTTCAGACTTGTGCTTCATCAAGTAGATATACCCATATCTGCTCAAATCATCAGTGAAGGTCAGAAAATAACGATACCCGCCGCGAGCCTCAACACTCGTTGGTCCATATACATCAGTATGTATGATTTCCAACAAATCAGTTGCTCACTCCATTGTTCCGGAGAACGGAGTTTTAGTCATCTTGCCCATGAGGCATGGTTTGCAAGCACCAAGTGATTCCAAAGTCCATCACTATGGAGTTTCTTCATGCGCTTTACACCAAGATGACCTAAACGGTAGTGCCATAAATAAGTTGCACTATCATTATTAACCTTGCATCTTTTGGTTTCAATATTATGAATATGTGTATCACTACGATCGAAATCCAACAAGAATAGACCACTCATTAAGTGTGCATGACCATAAAAGATATTACTCATATAAATGGAACAAGCATTATTCTCGGATTTAAATGAATAACCATCTCGCAATAAACAAGATCCAGATATAATGTTCATGCTTAACGTTGGCACCAAATAACAATTATTCAGGTCTAAAACTAATCCCGACGGTAGATGTAGAGGTAGCGTGCCGACGGCGATCACATCGACTTTGGAACCATTTCCCACGCGCATCATCACCTCGTCCTTAGCTAATCTTCGTTTAATCCGTAGCCCCTGTTTCGAGTTACAAATATTAGCAACTGAACCAGTATCAAATACCCAGGTGCTACTACGAGCATTAGTAAGGTACACATCAATAACATGTATATCACATATACCTTTGTTCACTTTGCCATCCTTATTATCCGCCAAATACTTGGGGCAGTTCCGCTTCCAGTGTCCAGTACCTTTGCAGTAGAAGCACTCAGTTTCAGGCTTGGCTCTAGACTTGGGGTTCTTTGTGGGAGTAGCAACTGTCTTGCTATTCTTTTTTAAGTCCCCCTTCTTTCCCTTGCCCTTTTTCTTGAAACTAGTGGTCTTGTTAACCATCAACACTTTATGCTCCTTTTTGATTTCTACCTCCGCAGCTTTGAGTATAGAGAAGAGCTTGGGAATTGTCGTCTGCATCCCTTGCATGTTATAGTTCATCACGAAGCCTTTATAGCTTGGTGGCAGTGATTGAAGAACTCTATCAATAACACTATCTTCACAACTTTGCAACCAGGTTGAGTCATATGATTGTAGTACCCAGACATTCTGAGCAAGTGTTCACTGATAGAACTATTCTCCTCCATCTTGCAGCTGTAGAACTTTTTGGAAATCTCATATTTCTCAATCCGGGAATTTGCTTGAAATATTAACTTCAACTCCTGGAACATCTCATATGCTCCATGACGTTCAAAACATCGTTGAAGTCCCGGTTCTAAGTCGTAAAGCATGGCACACTGAACTATCGTGTAGTCATCAGACCGCGTCTGCCAGACGTTCAAAGCGTCTACATTGGCCGGAGGGGGATTGTCACCTAGCGGTGCTTCAAGGACATAATTCTTCTGTGCAGCAATGAGGATGATCCTCAAGTTACGGACCCAGTCCGTGTAATTGCTACCATCATCTTTCAACTTAGCTTTCTCTCGGAACGCATTAAAATTCAAGGGAACGGTAGCACGGGCCACTGATCTACAACAACACAGATATGCAAAAACTATCAGGACTAAGTTCATGATTAATTAAAGTTCAATTAATCATATTACTAAAGAACTCCAACTTAGATAGACATCCCTCTAGTCATCTAAATGATCACGTGATCCAAATCAACTAAACCATGTCCGATCATCACATGAGATGGAGTAGTTTTCAATGGTGAACATCTTATGTTGATCATATCTACTATATGATTTACGCTCGACCTTTCGATCTCCAGTGTTCTGAGGCCATGTCTGTACATGCTAGGCTCGTCAAGTTTAACCTGAGTATTCTGCGTGTGCAAAACTGGCTTGCACCCGCTGTATGTGAACGTAGAGCTTATCACACCTGATCATCACGTGGTGTCTCGGCACGACGAACTTTCGCAATGGTGCATACTCGGGGAGAACACTTGTACCTTGAAATTTTGTAAGGGATCATCTTATAATGCTACCGCCATACTAAGCAAAATAAGAAGCACAATAAGATAAACATCACATGGAATCAAAATATGTGACATGATATGGCCATCATCATCTTGTGCTTTTGATCTCCATCTCCAAAGCATCGTCATGATCTCCATCGTCACCGGCTTGACACCATGATCTTCATCGTAGCGTCGTGGTCGTCTCGCCAACTATTGTTACTACTAATGTCCCTAACTCATAGTGATAAAGTAAAGCAATTACATGGCCTTCGCAAATTACACAATAAAGAGCCAACCATAAGGCTCATGCCGGTTGCCGATAACTTTACAAAACATGATCATCTCATACAATAACGTATAACTCATCATGTCTTGACCATATCACATCACAACATGCCCTAAAAAACAAGTTAGACGTCCTCTACTTTGTTGTTGCAAGTTTTACGTGGCTGCTACGGGCTTAGCAAGAACCGTTCTTACCTACGCATACAAAAACCACAACGATTTTTCATCAAGTATGTGATGTTTTAACCTTCACAAGGACCGAGCGTAGCCACACTCAATTCAACTAAAGTGAGAGAGACAGACACCCGCCAGTCACCTTTAAGCAACGAGTGCTCGTAACGATGAAACAAGTCTCGCGTAAGTGTATGCGTAATGTCGGTCCAGGCCGCTTCATCTCACAATACCGCCGAATCAAAGTATGACATGCTGGTAAGCAGTATGACTATTATCGCCCACAACTCATTGTGTTCTACTCGTGCATATCATCTACACATAGACCTGGCTCATGATGCCACTGTTGGGGAACGTAGTATTTCAAAAAAAATCCTACGATCACGCAAGATCTATCTACTAGATGCATAGCAACAAGAGGGAAGAGTGTGTCTACATACCCTCGTAGACCGAAAGCGGAAGCGTCTAGTGACGCGGTTGATGTAGTCGAATGTCTTCGCGATCCAACTGATCCAAGCACCGAACGTACGGCACCTCCGCGTTCAGCATACGTTCAGCTCGCTGACATCCCACGAGCTCTTGATCTAGTTGAGCTTCACGGGAGAGTTTCGTCAGCACGACGGCATGGTGACGGAGATTATGAAGCTACCGGCGCAGGGCTTTGCCTAAGCACTGCAACGGTATGACCGAGGTGTGTTTCTATGGAGTGGGCACCGCACACGGCTAAAATGATATTGCTTGTGTGTCCTTGGGTGTCCCCTGCCCCTGTATATAAAGGAGCAAGGGGAAGGGCCGTCCGGCCCCTATGGACGTGCCAAGGAGGAGCTTTCCTACTCCTAGTAGGAGTAGGAATCCTCTTTCCTATTCCTACTAGGAGTAGGAAAGGAAGAAGAAAGAAGAAGAAGGAAGGAGAGAGGTGGCCACCCCCCCACTTCTAGTCCAACTAGGATTCCCTAGAGGGGGCGCCGGCCAGACCTATGGGCTGCCTCTCTCTTTTCCCTCAAGGCCCACTATGGCCCATACTCCCCCGGGGGGGTTCTGGTAACACCTCCGGCACTCCGGTTTTATCCGATAACACCCGGAACACTTCCGGTGTCCGAATATAGTCATCCAATATATCAATATTTATGTCTCGGACATTCCGAGACTCCTCGTCATGTCCGTGATCACATCCGGAACTCCGAACTACGTTCGGTAAATCAAAACTCAGAAACTCATAATACCGGTCGTCATCGAACGTTAAGCGTGCGGACCCTACAGGTTCGAGAACTATGTAGACATGACCGAGACTCATATCTAGTCAATAACCAATAGCGGAACCTGGATGCTCATATTGGCTCCTACGTATTCTACGAAGATCTTTATCAGTCAAACCGTATAACAACATACGTTGTTCCCTTTGTCATCGGTATGTTACTTGCCCGGGATTCAATCGTCCGTATCTCAATACCTAATTCAATCTCGTTACCGGCAAGTCTCTTTACTCGTTTCGTAATACATCATTTCATGACTAACTCATTAGTCGTTTTGCTTGCAAGGCTTATTATGATGTGCATTACCGAGAGGGCCCAGAGTTACCTCTCCGACACTCAGAGTGACAAATCATATTCTTGATATATGCCAACACCACGAACAGTTTCGAAGACACCTGTAGAGTATCTTTATAATCACCCAGTTACGTTGTGACGTTTGATAGCACACAAGGTGTTCCTCTGGTATTCGGGAGTTGCATAATCTCATAGTCATAGGAACATGTATAAGTCATGAAGAAAGCAATAGCAGTAAAACTAAACGATCAAGTTGCTAAGCTAACGGATGGGTCTTGTTCATCACATCATTCTCCTAATGATCTGATCTCGTTGATCAAATGACAACTCATGTCTATGGCTAGGAAACATAACCATCTTTGATCAATGAGCTAGTCTAGTAGAGGCATACTAGGGACACTCTATTTTGTCTATGTATTCACACATGTACTAAGTTTCCGGTTAATACAATTCTAGCATGAATAAAAGACATTTATCATGATATAAGGAAATACAAATAACAACTTTATTATTGCCTCTAGGGCATATTTCCTTCACTTCGCTCCCCGGCAACGGCGCAAGAAAGATTTTTGATGACCCACAAGTATAGGGGATCTATCATAGTCCTTTCGATAAGTAAGGGTGTCAAACCCAACGAGGAGCAGAAGGAAATGACAAGCGGTTTTCAGCAAGATATTGTCTGCAAGCCCTAAAATTATCGGTAACAGAAAGTTTTGTGATAAGATAATTCGTATCAGATAACAAGTAACAAGTGTAACTAAGGTGCAGCAAGGTGGGCCAATCCTTTTTGTAGCAAAGGAAAAGCCTGGACAAACTCTTATATAAAGCAAAGTGCTCCCGAGGACACATGGGAATTATTGTCAAGATAGTTTTCATCATGCTCATATGATTCGCGTTGGTTACTTTGATTATTTAGTATGTGGGTGGACCGGTGCTTGGGTGTTGTCCTTACTTGGACAAGTCTCCCACTTATGATTAACCCCACTCGCAAGCATCCGCAACTACAAAATAAGAATTAAGATAAATCTAACCATAGCATGAAACAAATGGATCCAAAACAGCCCCTTACGAAGCAACGCATAAACTAGGGTTTAAGCTTTTGTCACTCTAGCAACCCATCACCTACTTATTACTTCCCAATGCCTTCACCTAGGCACAAATAATGGTGAAGTGTCATGTAGTCGACGTTCACCTAACACCACTAGAGGAAAGAGAACATACATCTCATCAAAATATCGAACGAATACCAAATTCACATGATTACTTATAACAAGACTTGTCCCATGTCCTCAGGAACAAATGTAACTACTCACAAAGCATATTCATGTTCATAATCAAAGGAGTATTTAAGAGCATCAAGGATCTGAACATATGATCTTCCACCAAATAAACCAACTAGCATCAACTACAAGGAGTAATCAACACTACTAGCAACCTACCGGTACCAATCTAAGATTTTGAGGCAAAGACTGAATACAAGAGATGAAATAGGTTTGACAGGAGATGGTGCTGGTGAAGATGTTGATGAAGATTGACCCTCCCTCGATGAGAGGATCGTTGGTGTTGACAATGGCTTTGATTTCCCCCTCCCGGAGGGAAGTTTCTCCGGCAGAACAGCTCCGCCGGAGCCCTAGATTGGTTCTGCTCAAGTTCCGCCTCGAGACGGTGGTGCTTCGTCCTGAAAGCTCTCTCCTGATTTTTTTTCCAGGTCAAAACGCTTCATATAGCAGAAGATGGACACCGGAGACTTGCGAGGGGGGCCACAAGCCCTGGGGGGTAGGGCGCGCCCCCAGGCTTGTGGCCACCTGGTGGCTCCCCATTTGGACTTTCTTCGCCCAATATTTTTTATATATTCCAAAATAATTCTTCGTTGATTTTCAGGATTTTTGGAGTTATGCAGAATAGGCCACTCATATTTGCTCCTTTCCGGCCCAGAATTCCAGCTGCCGGCATTCTCCCTCTTCATGTATATCTTGCAAAATTAGAGAAAAGGCATAAGTATTGTACCATAATGTGAAATAATAGTCCATAATGCAATAAATATCAACATAAAAGCATGATGCAAAATGGACGTATCAGTTTGCTACAGGCTGCGCTTGTTGCCTCGGTGCGTCGCGCGCCGCCTAGGTTTATGCGCAATATTGCTGGGTGGCGGCAGGAAACCGGTGAGGAATTGGCGAGAAACGGTGGCGTGTTCATAAAATGCCATCAATCATTGGAAACATAGCATAGAAGGACCATCGAGCTAGCACGACACGTGCGGACACATTGCTCGCCCAAGGTGATCCATATACTTGTGTGCCCAATAGAGCACACTATTCATAGTAAATAATATTATTTCGTTTATCCTAGTAGAGCAGTGGCGGCAAGCATCACAAGAAGAAGTAGATGATGGTTTATCCTAATTAATTATTCATGTAATATTTTACTTTGGTGTGTGGAAATGGCATGTGTGTACTAGGCACCTATGTAATAGGATGTTTAATTTGGATGTGCAATCATGTCCTTATTAGTATATATATGTTGTTGTTCTGTATGCAAACACATCGCACACATACCACACACATGTTGTTAAGTTCAACCGTTTCTGTTCTCTCTTCTCAACGCAAACAGTTCATCCGAGTGAACTGTATGCCGTATATCGCACACACCTTGATGTGGCTGACCGTTTCTGTTGTGTTACCTAATCACAAACAGTTCATCTGAGTGAAATGTATGCCGTACATCACACACACCTTCATCTGGCTGCCTGTTTTTGTTGTTATGCCTCATCACAAATAGTTCATTGGACTGAACAGTATGCCACGCATCACACACGTAATTGTAGTATGAATCGTGTTTGATGTATCCACCATCGCAAACGTTTTGCATCTTTTTTGATGGTTTTCTTACATCACTATTTGTGATTAATGCATCACACACAGTTTCGTTGAAGGGTCACTGATTGGACTGTCGTGTTTGGACCATCCTGCAGTAGGTACGTCTACAACATATCTATAATTTGTTTATTGTTCCATGCTATTATATTATCAATCTTGGATGTTTTATATGCATTATTATTGTCGGTGTACTGGGAACCAGGGTACCCAGACATGCCTGTCTGCGGGCCGCGGCGCGCTCCTTCACACGGCCTGGTACGGCACAGCTGATCGACCAGCTGCTTAAGACCCTCGTGAGGGGCCAGGCCTCGCGAGGAGAATGACGTCAAGACCCCCTCGGGAGCTTCCTCGACAAGGCGTTCCGGAGGGGCGGAGAATCCAAGGCCAAGCCTGCCTCAGGAGGAGGCAGTGATGTCAGCAGTGACGCACCGCGCCAGCGGGTGCCAGCGTCCGCCAGCGGCACAGTTGCGATTTCGGTGCAAAGGGGACAGCGCAGCCGTTGGTTCCCGAGGAGCGGGGCAAATGTTTCCTCATTGGTGCAAGAAGACCGAAGACCGCAAGGACGACAAGAAGGATGTCATCGTCGAGCCCACCACCGCGTCATCGCGTGATCCTTTTGCAGGCGAAGACTGCTTTTGTCAGGGTAGGAACGTCCTTGTGTTCCCGCTCAAAATGGCCGTTGTGGAATCCCTTCCCGCCTAAACATTTCGGGGGAAGAGGACCGTGGCCGCCTATATAAGTAGCTAGGATTCCCACTGAGAAGGGGATCGATTCACACGCTTGACCACCGCACAAGGAGCAAGAACACTAGCCTCCTGACCCTCCTAAGCTCGCCTCCTGAGCTCAGGAACCCTTGTAATAGTTCATACTCTAGCTCACCTGGAGCCAATCCACCAAAGCAGGAAGTAGGGTCTTACACCTCGCGGTGGCCCGAACCTGGATAAACTCTTGCGTGTTTGTTCGTTGTTTGCTTGAATCCTTCCACCGAGACAAGAGCGAGGCGCTATGTAGACGTGAGTGGGAGAGATCTTCATTCACGCCCCTGTGTTCGAACTTAACGGGTTTTGCGGAGCCCTGAATCCGACATTTGGCGCGCCAAGTAGGGGGCGTGTCAAAATCTCGCCTCTCCGACGACCTTGCTTCCCCTCTCCGGTGCGGCGCCTCTACGATGGCTGCGGCCAGCCAGAGCCATGCGGGGGCTGGCTCCTCCCCCGCCGACCCGGCAGCATCAGCGGGCCGTGCCACCGATGTGCGCCCCTCCTCCTTCTTCCACGACGCTACTACCGGCCAGGCCACTGGAGGATGGCCTGCACCACCACTCCCGCTTCCTGTGGCCTCGCCTGTCACGCTCTTGGTGGGGCGGCGGCGGGCCCAGTACCGACCGCCTACCAAAACCCGCACCACGCGGACGGCCCACAGCTGCGAGCTGTGGGGCGTCAGCTCCAAGAGGCGGCCTTGCCGCAGGGTCGCCTGCATCCTTGGTGGGTCTCAAGCACTGGCGTCTGCTCGGCACGCCAAGTCGCACTTTCGGCAGGCTGGAGCTGCTGCCCAGCCGCGAGAGGCCTTGCGGGCGCAGGACGGGCCGGGGCTCGCCATCACCTTTGGCCCCGGCGACCTCGCCCCCGAAGCGGCCAGCACGGGCGCTCTCCCCACGGTATGCACGCCTACTATCTACGGGGTGGCCGTGACAAGAACCCTCATCGATGGCGGCACCGGCCTCAACATCCTCTCTCCCGAAGCCTTCGAGCACCTTCCTCTGTCCTACAGGCAGCTCCTTCCCACCAAGCCCTTCTCGGGGGCCGCGGGCTTGGCCGTCCCGCTCGGACAGATCCGCCTCCCGGTCACCTTCGGTACACCGGCTAACTACCGGACTCAGCTCATCGATTTCGACATCGCACCCATCCGCTTACCATACAACGCCGTCCTCGGCTTCCCTGCCCTAGCAAAGTTCATGGCGGCAACTCACCCGGGCTACAACGCCGTTAAGATGCCCAGGAGCAGCGGCGTCATCACCGTCAAAGGGGACCCTAAGGCCGCCCTTCAGGTCCTCGGGCGCGCGTACAAGGCCGTCGCTGCCGCAGCTCATCCAACGGCGAAGGGGGCTCCGGAGCCTCCGGAGGCCGCGCCTACCAAGAAGAAGTAGCTCTTTTCTCAGGACCCGCCAAGACGAAGTAAGTGCCTGCCGACGAAGAAGGCTCTGGAGCCACCTTCACCATCGGCACGGGCATGGATCCCGAACAAGAGGCAGCGCTGGTTGGCTTCCTCAGAGCCAACAAGGACGTGTTCGCCTGGAAGGCCGCAGATTTGGTCGGGGTGCCAAGGCATGTCACTGAGTATCACCTCACGGTGTGCCCCAATGCGCGCCCCATCAAGCAGAAGGCACGTAGACAAGCCCCAAAGAAGCAGGCCTTCATCATCCAGGAGGTTAGGAAGCTGGAGGAGGCTGGTGTCGTACGGGAGGTATGGCACCCGGAGTGGCTGGCCAACCCCGTCATCGTCCCGGAGAAAGGAGGCAAAGAGCGCATGTGCGTTGACTTCACGAGCCTCAACAAGTTCTGCCCTCGAGACCCCTTCCCTCTTCCGTGCATCGACCAAATCGTGGATTCGACGGCCAAGCGCGACCTGCTCTGCTTCCTCGACGCATTCTCGGGCTACCACCAAATCAAGATGGCGGTGGAAGACGTGGAGAAGACGGCGTTCCTGACCCCATGCGGGGTCTACAGCTACACCTGCATGCCCTTCGGGCTAAGGAACACAGGCGCTACCTTCCAGCGCCTGATGCACATCACCCTCGGCCCTCAGCTCGGGAGGTATGCGGAGGCCTACGTCGACGACATAGTGGTGAAGACCAAAGAGGCCACGACCCTCATCCAGGACTTAGAAGAAACATTCACCAACCTGCGCAAGGTGACGATGTGCCTCAACCCGGAGAAGTGCGTGTTCGGCGTACCCTCCGGCAAGTTGATAGGGTTCCTGGTTTCGCACCGAGGCATTGAGGCCAACCCGGAGAAGATCAGGCCATCGAGAAGATGAGGCCGCCCACAAACCTGAAGGAAATGCAGAAGCTCACCGGGTGTGTGACATCCCTGGGGCGCTTCATATCTAAGCTCGGGGAACGCGCCCTCCCGTTCTTCAAGCTCATGAAGAAGAAGGGGCCCTTTGAGTGGACTCCGGAAGCCGACGCCGCTTTTCAGGACCTCAAGAAGTACCTCACCAACTCGTCGGTCATGGTAGCAGCACGACCCCTGGAGCTCATGACGCTCTACCTCGCCGCAACGCCTCATTCCGCCAGCGCAGCACTGGTCGTGGAGCACGAGGAAAAGCTCCGGACCCCAAGGCCACCAGGCGGCTCGGCACCCTCAGGGCCCGCGCCGCCCCCTGACACGGCCCCGGGGCAGACTCGACCATGGGCACCGATGGCCCCGCCGCTCAGCAAGAGGCTCCTGAGGCTCCAGTGACGCCAGCGGACCCTGCTGCGTCGACCCTCGTGGAGCACCCGGTATACTTCATCAGCACAGTACTGTGCGACGCGCGTTCGCGCTACCCAATGCCCCAAAAGCTACTTCTGGCGCTCCTCGTCGCCTCCAGGAAGCTGCGCCACTACTTCCAAGGTCACCCCATCAAGGTCGTCTCATCGTACCCTCTCGAGAAGGTGTTGTGGGGGCCGAATGTCATCGGGAGGGTCGCCGAGTGGAACATCGAGCTTCAAGCATTCCAGCTGGAATTCAGCACCATGCGGGTGATCAAAGGAGCAGCTCTGGCAGACTTCATTGCGGAATGGACTGATGCGCCCGAGCGGGGGGGGGGCAACGAAGACCGTTCGCTGGCCCCCGACGATGAAGCCCCAGACGAATGGGTGGTGTACTTTGACGGCGCCTTTTCACGCCTCGGTGTGGGGGCTGGCGCCATGCTGGTATCCCCCACTCAGGATAAGTTGTACTACGCTGTGTAGCTCTGCTTCCAGCAGGGCGAGAAGGTCTCCAACAACATTGCCGAGTACGAGGGCCTGATTGTCGGGCTCAAGGCCGCTGCTGCGCTAGGGGTCAAGCGTCTCACCATCAGGGGCGATTCACAACTGCTCGTTGATTTCTCCAACAAGAAGTACAAGCCCAAGGATGAGCACATGGGGGCATACCTGGAGGGAGTGCGCAGGATGGAGAAGCGGTTCCAAGGACTGGAAGTGCAGCATGTGCCGCGAGGCACCAACAAAGAAGCGGACGACATCGCCAAGCGAGCCTTTAGACGGGAGCCCCAAACGCCAGGCGTCTTCGAGGAGCGGCTACTCAAGCCATCAGCAACACCATCAGTACCCGAGCCGGCCTTCCCTCGGCAGGGGCTACCAACAGCGCCTCCGGACGGTGCCCCGCCCTGCGGGCCACCGTCCGGAGCCCGCCTGTTGCTCGCTGCGGAGCCCGAGGAGGGGTGCTGGACCCAAGAACTCAAGATGCACCTACAACACGATGGCTTACCAGACAAGGAGGAAGACGCAGAACGCGTGGTCCGACAGGCCACTGCCTACTGCATCCAAGACGGCGAACTCTATAGGAGGCGCCCCAATGACGTTTCGCTAAGGTGCATCTCGAGAAAGCAAGGGCGCGAGCTGCTAGCTGATATCCATGGTGGGGACTGTGGTGACCACTCGTCGTCACGCACCCTCGTGGGCAAGGCCTTCCGCTGCGGCTTCTATTGGCCCACGGCGCTCAACGAAGCCACGGAGCTCGTGCGTGCCTGTGAGGCGTGCCAGTTTCATGCCAAGCAAATCCACCAGCCGGCGCAAGGCCTCCAGACGATACCGCTCTCCTGGCCCTTCGTAGTGTGGGGATTGGACATCCTAGGTCCTTTCCCTCAGGCCGCAGGGGGCTACCGCTTCCTGTACGTCGCCATCGACAAATTCACCAAGTGGGCGGAAGTGGAGCCTGTTCGCACAATCCCAGCCGGGTCAGCTGTCAAGTTCATCCAAGGCCTCGTGAGGCGATTCGGGGTCCCCAACCGCATCATCACTGATAACAGTTCGCAGTTCACAAGCAATCTCTTCAGGTCATATTGTGCTAACCTTGGAACACAGATCTGCTACGCTTTGGTGGCCCACCCCAGGAGCAATGGCCAGGCTTAGCGTGCCAACGCGGAAGTCTTGCGTGGCCTCAAGACGCGCAGCTTCAAGAAGAAGCTCGAGGCTTGCGGTAGGGGCTGGATCGACGAACTCTAGTCCGTGTTGTGGTCAATCCGAACCACTGCCACCAAACCTATGGGCGAGGCTCCCTTCTTTCTCGTCTATGGGGCGGAGGTGGTCCTCCCTCACGAGGTCAAGCATCGCTCCCCACGGGTCTTGGCCTTCGATGAGGAATGCCAGGACACCGCCTGGCGGATGGACCTCGTGCTCGGCGAGGAGGGCCGTTGCCGGGCTGCCCTCGGGGCGGCGCGTTACAAGCAGGCGCTGCGGCGGTACCACTGCTGCAGCGTCCGCACGAGAACACTTGAAGTTGGTGACTTGGTCCTGAGGAGGGTCCTCTCCCATGAAGGGCTGCACAAGCTCTCGCCCATGTGGGAGGGCCCGTTCAGAATCGCCCGTGTCTCTAGGCCTGGTGTTGTGCGCCTGGAGACGCGGGATGGGATACCTATCCAGAATTCCTGGAACATCGAGCACCTCAGGAGGTTCTATCCATAATCAAGGCTCCGTGCCCGTGAAGGTCTCCGCCCGTGACACTCTCACGTAATAATGAGTTGGGGCCATACACGCCTCGGAGTCTCCTATGCGTTGCCTACGAGCCCTCAGACGGGGCTCCCACCCACGCCCCAGTGGCAGTCCTTAGCTCCGCGCTGGGAAGAAGACGTAGTGTAGGGGTCGGACACGACCTTTTTCCTTTTTTGCTTGGTGTTTGGCTGTCAGCCTTTTCTACTTCCTTGGCTATCAGCCCTTCCTCTACCCCATGCTATGAAGTTCTCGTGTTTCTCGCGCTTCTTGCGTTTTGTTGAGAGTTTGTGTTTGGATCTTTCTCACCGGCTTTAAGTTCAGCTATGCCACTCGCTCTCCTTCACGCGCCTCGCGCGTGGGGGCTGGGGCACGGTCGGTCACCGGACCTCGTATGTCGTGGCCCCGTGACCTCGCCTGCGCAAGCCTACTCAGGCTCTGGCGCCGGCCTGCTCAGTCCGCGCAACCTACCTACCGAGCCGCTCAGGCTTTGGTGCTCTAACCCACGCTCAGCACTCTCAGCAGATTTCAGCGATTGACCCCCACTCGGGGGCTGTACGAGTCGGACCCGGCCACCTCCACGCGACCCGAAGGGGCTCGTGACGCCAGAGTCGGGAGGACTCCGCCTCAGGACGACAGGACGCATAAAAGCTAAGTGACTTCATTTAAGCAACAAAAGCATGACGACGAGTTCTCGCTTCTTACATACATCGCAACCCATTACACGCCTCCTCAAGGCAACTTGAAACTTTGATGCAGAAAAAAACGTGAAGGGAAAGAAGGGAGAAGAAGCAGAAGCCGCTCCCGCTCAGTCGGAATCCTCCGGCTCCTTCGGCTTCAGCGAGCCATAGCGGCGCGGCGATCCCCTCCCCACGCCATATCGAGCTCGGCGGCGTGGTGGTTCGTCGCGGCCGCCACTGCTGGAGGAGCTGTTGCTGCCACGGAGGGGGGCCTCACGACGCCTAGGACTGAGGCCGTCTCCGGAGGAGGAACTGCTCCTCTAGACGTCTCCGCCCTCCTCCTCGTCAGCCTCGGGACAACACCCAAGGTGCCTCCCTTCCTCTGAGAAGACCCTCACGAAAAGCGTGGAGACGCCATCGTACCTGAAGTGGAGCACACACCTCCCCTGCAGCTGGCGCGCACGAGCAAACGACTGCCAGCCACGCTCCAAGAACACATCGCCCGAGGAAGCTGCCTCGACCTCCACCCAGGATGCGCCACTGCAACAACTGTCGGCCTGCAGCCATATGCCCCCAAGGCCTCCGGCCAGGAGCACGTCGCCAAATGAGCGGGGAAGCCTGAGCCACGAGCCACCGGGCTTCTCCACCCACACCATGAACTCCGACGAGACATCGAAGGAACGGAACTGTGGGCGCGGAGGGTGCGCAACTAGCAGGCACCTTTGCGCGCTGCCTCTTCTTCCACGGCCGCGACCACCTTCGCCACGGGAGGACGCCCGGTGCTGCACACGGGCGGCCACAGCAGAGCTCAAAGGGCCGTGCCAGCCTCCTCGAGAAGACGTTGCGGGCGCGGCGGCGTGCTTGCGGGGATGGCCGCGACCCCTCTTTGGCGGCAGCGGGACTGGATTCTTCGGGGTCTTCCCCTTCTCCGCGGCGGATGGCTTCCTCGGTGGCGCCATGAAGATCTTGCGATGGGGAGGAGGAGAGAAGGACAAGCAAGGAGAAGACGATGTTGGCTTGAAAATGGCTTGGGGGCTTTCCCCCCTAGCCCCATTTATAGGATGGAGGAGCCCAACCGCCAGCCAATGGTGTCGCAGCCATTACTCCCTCGTCACCCGCGCCAAGGAGTTGTCAAGTCGCACGATCGCCAAGGTTGCGTGGGAAGTGGAGCCGCCACGTCCCATCCAACAAATCACGCGCCAGCCTGGCCCGCAACCTTTTAGGGCCCGCGGCGCTTCGTCCTCGCCTAAAGACTTCGCCCCAAAGCCAACTCCGCGCGCGCCTTGGGCTTGGGGGCTACTGTCGGCGTACTGGGAACCAGGGTACCCAGACTTTCCTGTCTGCGGGCCGCGACGCGCTCCTTCACACGGCCTGGTACGGCCCAGCTGATCGACCAGCTGCTCAAGACCCTCGCGAGGGGCCAGGCCTCGCGAGGAGAACGACGTCAAGACCCCCTCGGGAGCGTCCTCGACAGGGCATTCCGGAGGGGCGGAGAATCCAAGGCCAAGCCAGCCTCAGGAGGAGGCAGTGATGTCAGCAGTGACGCACCGCGCCAGCGGGTGCCAGCGTCCGCCAGCGGCACAGTTGCCATTTCGGTGCAAAGGGGACAGCGTAGCCGTTGGTTCCCGAGGAGCGGGGCAAAGGTTTCCTCATTGGTGCAACAAGACTGAAGATCGCAAGGACGACAAGAAGGATGTCATCGTCGAGCCCACCACCGCGTCATCGCCTGATCCTTTTGCAGGCGAAGACTGCTTTTGTCAGGGTAGGAACGTCTTTGTGTTCCCGCTCAAAATGGACATTGTGGAATCCCTTCCCGCCTAAACATTTCGGGGGAAGAGGACCGTGGCCGCCTATATAAGTAGCTAGGATTCCCACTGAGAAGGGGATCGATTCACACGCTTGACCACCGCACAAGGAGCAAGAACACTAGCCTCCTGACCCTCCTGAGCTCGCCTCCTGAGCTCAGGAACCCTTGTAATAGTTCATACTCTAGCTCACCCGGAGCCAATCCACCAAAGCAGGAAGTAGGGTCTTACACCTCGCGGTGGCCCGAACCTGGATAAACTCTTGTGTGTTTGTTCGTTGTTTGCTTGAATCCTTCCTCCGAGACGAGAGCGAGGCGCTAGGTAGACATGAGTGGGAGAGATCTTCGTTCACACCCCTGTGTTCGAACTTAACGGGTTTTGCGGAGCCCTGAATCCGACAATTATGCTATTTTATATAATTTTTGGGGACTAACCTATTAACCTAGTGCCCAGTGCCAGTTGCTATTTTTCCTTGTTTTTGTCTTTACAGAAAATCAATACCAAACAGAGTCCAAATGGAACAAAACTTTTTGACAATTTTTCTTGGACCATAAGACACCCAGGAAGCTACGGGAGGAGACCTGGAGGGCCACGAGGTGGCCACAAGCTCATAGGGCGCCCCTAGGGGCCCACGAGGGGGCGCCCTCCAAGCTTGCGGAGCCCACGGGAGTCCTCCAACCCTAATTCTTCTTCTATAAATTCCCAAATATTCCATGAAGGCCAGAGGAAACAACTAAAATACTTTTCCGTCACCGCAAGTTTCTGTCCACGTGAGATCCCATCTGGGTACCTCTTTTGGTACTCTGCCGGAGGGGGATTCGATCATGAAGGGCATCTACCTCAACCTTGCTGCCCTTTTGATGATGCGTGAGTACTTTAGCACAGACCTACGGGTACATATCTAGTAGCTAGATGGTTTCTTCTCTTTCTTTGATCTTCAATACAATGTTCCCCTCGATGTTCTTGGAGATCTATTCGATGTAATATTATTTTGCGGTGTGTTTGTTGAGATCCAATGAATTGTGGGTTTATGATCAGATTATCTATGAATATTGTTTGAGTCTTCTCTGAACTCTTTTATGCATGATTTATATGGCTTTGTATTTCTCTCCGATCTATTGATTTGTTTTGGCCAACTAGATTGATTTTTCTTATAATGGGAGAGGTGCTTTGTAATGGTTTCAATCTTGCGGTGCTCAACCCCATTGACAGAAAGGGACATGACACGTATTTGTATTGTTGCCATTAAGGATAAAAAGATGGGGTTTATCCATATTGATTGAATCTATCCCTCTACATCATGTCATCTTGCTTAAGGCATTAATCCGTTCTTGTTAACTTAATACACTAGATGCATGCTAAATAGTGGTCAATGTGTGGGGTAATAGTAGTAGATGCAGGCAGGAGTCGGTATACTTGTCTTGGACGTGGTGCCTATATACATGATCATTGCCTTGTATATCGTCATTATGTGTTTTTCTGTCAATTGATCAACAGTAATTTGTCTACCCACCATATGCTTTCTTCGAGAGAGAAGCCTCTAGTGAAAACTATGGCCCCGGGGTCTATCATTTATCATATTATTTTTCCGATCTATAAAATCGAAACACAAAAATACCTTGCTGCAATTTATTTACCTCTATTTTATTTTGCACTTTTACTTATCTTTTATACCTATCACTATCAGATCTCATCCTTACAAGTAACCGTGAAGGGATTGGCAACCCCTTTATCGTGTTGGGAGCAAGTATTTGTTTGTTTGTGCAGGTGCAATTATTGGAGAATTGTGTAAGAGCTTGTGGACCCCCTGCAGGCCTCCGGTGCCCATATTTTGCTATATGAAGGGTTTTGACCTAGAAAAAATTAGAAGAAGACTTTTGGGACGAAGCGCTACCATCTCAAGGCGGAACCTGGGCAGGAGCACTTTTGCTCTCCGGTGAAGTAATTCCGCCGGGGCATGTCCCTCCGTGAGGGAGAAATCAAAGCCATCGACATCACCAACGATCCTATCATCGTCCGAGGACTAATCTTTATCAACATCTTCACCAGCACCATCTCATCGTGGGAGAACTATCCTTCTCCCGGCTAGTTTTTTATTTTCCTAATTGTCCAACTCTTTGCATGGCCACGATCCTCCCCTTATATAGGGTTGGGGGCACTATCTTGGCCATGCGAACACACACTAGCGCAATATATCTATGCAACTCGCACGCCCCACACGAGGTGGTCAAAACAACATGGCTATAGTGGGTGGCGGGTAAGAGTTTCTCCTGAGACGTGCGTTGTCCTATAGTGCACTGTTGGTCGAGTCCCATCAATTGGTGGCACGAGGTTGGCGTAGATACGCCACTTCTGGTGCGGCCAAAGTGAAAAGTTGGCTGACCGCCCGTCACATCTGATAAGAGATAGGCCCTATCGCATGGGGCGATGTGAACTGACATGCCCCAACGTCATCATCATGGCCTACGGGGCATAGGCCATTGTAGGATGGTTAGCCTCACATTGAAAGTGATGGCCAGCCCATGGAGCCTAAGGAGATCTCTACTAGCCCTGCATTAAATGCCTCGTTGGTTGGTAGGCCACCTAGAGGGGCCACCAAGTGCAAAACTAGCATACTTTGGGTTGAAAGTGCTCAGGGGTGGACCCGAGCACCCCCATGTGGCTTTGTGACTTGTTGTCTTTGCTGCCGAAGTTGACGGTGTAGAGCCTAGGGGGCTCAAGTGTGCTCGGGGGCATCGCGTGATTTCTCCGCTCTGGCTGGTGAATAGCATGTTCTCGGGGGAGCCCCGAGCACTAGCCTTTGGCGCTACCTCCTAGGGCCTTGCACCTTAGGCCATGTGGCGTCGAGTCTGGCCCATTTCATCGCGCCCGGGGGGCGGATTTCCTATAGTGGTGACAGTAGCCCCCGGCCCTGCCATCGGGCCGTGGCCTCAAAGAGGGCCACATTGAAGGGATGGCCTGTTTTCTTGATGGGTTGACGCAACGCGAGCTCATTGGCGTGGGAGAAGAGGCATCGCATTACTGATGCAGAAGCATAGGTGTTGCTCTGTTCTTCGCATGGAGTGGAAAGTGGCGGCTAATCATGGTAATGGTGGGAGTTGTGCCCTACCATTAACCAAAGAACTACCCACGCCCCTACTCTTCTTTAAATTTCCTCGTGCTTCACATCTTGCCATCCACTTCATATTCTTCCCCAGAATTGTTTTCCTTACACCTTCTCCCCAATCTTCGCCATGTCTTCACTTCGCCACCGCAGTCCACGACCCTCGCCGTTGTCGCCTCCTCCACCACCTTCGTCACAGGCGGAGACACTCGAGCTGCTACCAAACCGTTCGGTCGCATCAGAGGAGAGTGGGGATTTGCGAATGAGGCAACGTCTGGCGCGAGCGATTCATATTCGTGTTGTGGGGCTCGCCTGGGCTGATGCGAAACAAAAGCTGCTAGAGATGCGCACATGGGTTCGTGCTCATCCATATCTAGGAGATCCATCGGCGGGGGAGATCAGTATCCTTGAGAGGAGGGTGATACGTCCATTTGCATCACTATTTCTTATTATAATTTCATTTTTATCATTGATATTTTACACATTATAGCTCAATTCAAATGTCTTTTTCCCTTCAGTTTGCATGAAACACATAACACTCGAAAATAGAAGCAAAAATATGTCAGTAAAGAAAGAAATTTTCCGGAGCTCGATAAATCACTAAAAAGAGAAAAAGAAAAGACTCATGTAGACAGAAGATGGGGCCAAGGAGGCCCCTGTGAGGCGCACGCAGCCTGCCCAAGATAACTTTATGTAATTATCCCAGCTCTCATTTTTTTGAGGAATATGTTATGCTTTCACGTAGAAAATGGAAGATCCACACATATAAAAGAGCTCTTTACCCGTGGCAATAGAGCAGAGCCTACGTACAATACCCTTTAGGGTTTCTTTAGATTATAGGAATAGAAAAAAATGCAGGATTGACATGGCATGTGCAGTAGAATCCTATAGGATTTTAAAACATAAGAATTTTGCAATAAGTGTCTTTGGATGGTGCATAAGAAAGAAACATGTGAATTCTAGAATTTTTTAGGAGACAGTAGAGAAAGATAGAAAGAAAATAAAAAGAGGTTTGAGTCATGTTAAAATTCCAATTGGATTGGGGCAAAGGAATGCATTTCCTAGGAATTTGGTAGGCCCAGTCCAGTGATACAAAGGACTTGCATAGGGAAAAAAATCCTTAGGATTCAAATCCTCCAAAATTTCTACAAATCCTTCATGCTAAAGAGTATCATTTTTTTTCTCCCTCTTTCTGAGCAACGACGCCGTTCGTGCTAATTTTTTTTAAATAATACATTTTATTTAGTAAATTTCATAACTAGTACGTGGCTAGGCGTATTTTCAAAAATATGACCCAATCGGCCAGCAGCAGGCCGACAGGACCTTATCGGCCTGCTGCTGGCCGATTAGGACCTTATCGGCCTGCTGCTAGCCGATAGGCCTGTCGGCCACAAGCTCTCCAGCAGTCGGCCTTGCTGCTGGCCGACAGGACCTTATTGGTCTGCTGCTGGCCGATAGGACCTTATGCATGCAGGGTCCTGTCGGCCAGCAGCAGGCCAATAAGGTCCTATCGGCCAGCAGCAGGCCAATAAGGTCCTGTCGGCCAGCAGCAAGGCCGACTGCTGGAGAGCTTGTGGCCGACAGGCCTATCGGCTAGCAGCAGGCCGATAAGGTCCTAATCGGCCAGCAGCAGGCCGATAAGGTCCTAATCGGCCAGCAGCAGGCCAATAAGGTCCTGTCGGCCTGCTGCTGGCCGATTGGGTCATATTTTTGAAAATACGCCTAGCCACGTACTAGTTATGAAATTTACTAAATAAAATGTATTATTTAAAAAAAATTAGCTAGGGTTCGCGTGGCACCTCCTCAGCCGCCATCCGCGTATTTCTGCAGGCGTCTTAGGCCCCTGACATCCCGTGGCCGCCGCGGCCGTCGGCTTGACTCAGTTACTCGTGAAGAAAGGCAGGAAAACGTGGGATTATGAGTATACGGGACATTTGAAGGGAAGGAAGGTTCTGCTTGAGACTCCCTCTGGTTTTGCCATGTTCCTTGTTATGGAAGCTGCATTCAAAGAAAAGGAGAAGAATATCTGGGTGCTGTTCTCGGATCCAGAATATGCGATTCAGGTTCTCGTTGCACTTGGTTTCAGAAAAATTGAATACAGATCTATTGCCCGGGATTGTAATAATGATCCTGGAAAGGACCTGAGCCAGCTTATTCACAAATTCTGCAAGGAAGGAGAGAAATTATTTGTTCAAGATAAGGGCCTTAAAGCTTCTATTGAGAGAAATCTTAAGATCACATGTATTTGTGATGGATATACTGTTGGTGAGCTAATGTGGGGGATAAAGAATGTTTTGAACAAATTTGTTCGCGAAGAAGGGTGCAATATAACTCAGCAATATTGTCTCCCAGTGAGCGAGGGATTGCAAGAAGCCTTACGATATTATTTAGTCAATATCTCACCAACAAGGCTTGACAAATCTTTCATATCCCTATTTGGTTACCTGCGCTACCTCGACTTGAATTTAGAGACTTATCCAAAAGAATTAGCGAGTTCATTTGATAAGTATGTTGGGATCCGTGAGGCTATTCAAGATGATTTGGACTATGCAAAAGTCCTTGCATTGGTACTTGTTCCTGAGTTGGTCGGAAAGTATGGTTTCTCTGCGAAAAGTGGCTGCAGCTACCGGGCTCCAGGGCTCCTGGTATTTGAAAAAAAAAAATTAAACACATTTTCATTGCTTAATAAAATCTTATATCAAATACGTGAATACATACACACATTCCTAAGGCCTGGTAAAAAGCTGAAAAGAAAAAACTTTGTATTTTTGGAAATACAAAAAAGAGACATTTCTGACAGAAAATGGCACACCTTTTCTCCTATATAGTGTCAAAATTTTGTTTTTTTTCTATAGCCCAAAACAAAACGAGATTTCGGTATTCTACCAAAACTTGCCACGGGTATTCAGAATGTGTATATGTATCCCCGTGACAAATTTCGCATTTTTTTGAAACTTCAAAAATACGAATTTCAAAATGTTTAAATATAGGGAGCAGTGGAGCTCGGGTGCTGCAATCCCTCTCTCGGTTTCTCTGAGACATTTTCATCTGATGTGGCATTGAAGTTGCAGAAGGCCAAAAAGCATCAAGATAAACGTAGAGATAACCTTACTATGGTTGACATGGAAAAGATAATGGGAATCCTTAATTATATGCAGAATGTTCCTAAGCAAAGAGACACGATTCTTATGGATGTGAAGCTTATGGAAGCAGCACTTTTCAAAAAGGATGGTGCTGTCCAAATGTTTGAGGAACCTTTGGATTTCAATGATTTGGCATTTAGGATGGTGCTGCTTCCGACTCCATCAGGTTTTGCTATATTTAGGGCCTGTTCGGCAACCCGCCGACTCCTAAAAATACGAGGAGCTGCGGAGTGGACGAACTACAGCTTCATCTTTTTAAACTACAGCTCCGCCAGCTCCCGGAGCGGAGCGGCGGAGTGGAGGGACTCCGAACAGGGCGTTAATGTTCGTGAGTATGTTTTAGCTCTCCTGAGAATATCTGGAAATATTTTTCGGATATAATTGATGCGCACAATGTTGTCTTTGCCCTTGGTTTTGTAAGAGTTGATGATCATTGTGTTATCCGTGATAGTGCGAGTGGTCCTGGTGACAAACTGAGACAGCTCATTCTAAGATTCTGCAAGCCTGATAAGGAATTGGTTGTTGAAGACACTGTGCTTAAAAATGTTATTGAGTCGATACTTGGTGTCAAATGCCGGACTGGTGATGAAGCTGTGCATGAGTTGATTTGGGGACTAAAGCATGTCCTGTCTCATTTTATACCCGAAGAAAAAGATAAGCTTACTGATGACTATTTTCTTCCACTGAGCGATCAACTGCTAAGGGACTTGGAAACATATGGAATCATGGTCTCCATTAGTAAAATTAATTCGAATTCGAATTTCATATATGAATTTGGTTACATGAATATTCTTGACATCCTCTATAAGGGTACATCGAAGGTTTTACACAACATATGTGATCAGTATTATGTTTCTTCTATTGATGGCATGGAAGATGACATGTTCTATGCATGTACGATTGCGAAGGAACTTTTTCCTGGGCTTCGGACTGAAATTGAACTCTCTGAGATTGCAGCGGGTTTGGAATCAAGGCCAATAAAATATACAAGAAAAGCTGTTGCTAATGATGACAAACAAGGTATTCTGAACTGTCTGGAAAGGCTTATGCATATTTACAGAGAGAGATCGTGTGCAGAGCAGCATCTTGATAAGTTACGGCCTAGTATAACTAGTAAGTGTGCACGTGCAACGCACGTATCATAGAGTTATGAAATAGAGAGAAAATTGGATCGCGGGAAGGGGAGCGGTGGCATAAGTGTCGAGGGAGGAGGATTGATTAATATACGTAAATATAAAATTGTCGAGGGAGAAGGACCGCGACGACGACGACGCTGCCCGGACGAGTCCTAGGCTTTCTCCCGGTACACGGAGGGGAGTGACGGAGAGGTATACTCAGCGCCCTTCAAGAAAGGTGGCGGCGCCCACAGGCATCACCGCATCGGAGTCGGCCAGGCCCGACAGGGATTTCTCCCTACCACTCACACCCACCACCCAGGACCAATTGTTGGCTTCACCCTGCCTACCGCCACCAACATGCGCAACAACAGCCATGAGGACACCACCGTCGTCTCACCACGACAGACGTCGTGAGGCCGGCCAGCCCGAACAAAACCACCGTTAACAGGGGACGGCACTACCGCAGCCATGTGGGAGGGGACAACCTCCACCGGCTCAAGCGGTAGCAGACCGGACACAGAGCAGGAGCACACCGGGCCAACTGCCCAGTCAGGCCCGGATCGGGCGAGCTAAGCTCCCGCCGCCACACTGCAGCACACGCGGCACAATAGCCCCCGCCCCCGTCTCCTGTGGCTCGCCAGACCAACCGGAGGTGAACCGTCGGAGGCCATGCTGACCCGCCCCAACTAAGCTCCTGCCGCCACGCTGCAGCACACGCACGCACGCACGCACGCATGGGGCAGGGTCTGATCGATCCTGTGATCCGGACAAACAGGAAACGGACGATTTGGTTTCCATGTTTTCTCTGCCTACATGCGAACATGGGCCATGCCTTTCCTTTTTTCCTTGTATGTACGCAGTACACAAGGCTGGGTTTCAAAAAAATATTATGATGGCATAGATAATGGTAATTACTGCTAATTGATATTTTCTTTCTATGTATGCACTACACAAGGCTGAGTTCCAAAAAAATATATGATGGCATAGATCATGGTAATTATTACTAATTGATATGATTAAAATAGGCCCATGTTGGAGCGAGATCGTGGTAATTATTGCGTAATTATGATGGCGTTGATTATGGTAATTATTGCTAATTGATTATGGTAAATGATGTGATACAACATTGAGGCAATCCGGTCCATTGAGAGATGGCAGATGTATGGCTGAGATGTAATGTTTCTGTCACTACTCGATTGTTTAATAGTAGTAGTAGAGATGACAATTGTTGGTGAGCCTTCGGCTGTTGGTCGTGATAGTTATAAGGGCATGTACAATGGTTGATAAGATAGTCTTATCTTAAGTTTTGCATGTAAATTAGAGATGACAAAAAAACAAGTCTACAATGGGTCATCTCTTAGCCTTATCTTCAATAATTAGTTATTCCTAAAAATATGGTGAGACAAATTGTGCTAAGCTATCATCTCTTGTCTTCTCTTAAATAAGATAAGACAAGCCTTCTCTTCTGATTTCTCTCTCCTCCACCTCGTCATTTATCTTACGTGGCATCCTTAAGCTAGAACCATTGTACATGCCCTAATGGGAAACAACTGTCAGTTGAAGCTGATGGTACTCTGTCGACAAGTAACAGTTGCAACCCGGAAAATGTGGACTGTACCAAAAAAGATGCTAAACAGTTGCCAGTTGAAGCTGTGGATAAGAAAGATGGTACTCTATCGACAAGTGACTGTTGCAACGGTGGAAATATGGACCGTACCAAAAAAGATGGTAAACAGTTGCCAGTTAAAGCTGTGGCCAAGAAAAATGCTACTCTGCCAAGAAGTTGCAACGCTACAAATATGGGCCGTAGCGAAAACAAGAAACAGGCAGGCCATAGGCCGCCTTGGTTCTGATTAGAACCTAGTGTCTGCACATATGCCTAATTCACATCATTTGGCTGGTAATAATGTATGTGCATGGCTACACTTGTGAACTCAGTGCATGTTACATGGCCCCAGCTTCGATGTGAATGACGGGTTATATTTTTCGTATCCTGTTATAAATCATGGCTACACTTGTGAACTCAAAAAAAAAAGTATCATTTTTCATTTCTTTACTATTATGCATGTGGGTTTACATAACAATTCATGTGCACATGGTTTTAGTCAAATTTGGATAGGACATTTTCAAAGGTTTACTACGACTCACTCACTGTGTGCATCTTAAATATCCAGAGGCCGGGTGTAGCTCATCATGCTTTGTATCCGTTCGACGCTACATTTTGAGTTATTAAACCCTTTATCAAAAAACATCGACCAAAAGATGTCCCACATAGAATACTACGAACTAGGTGGATTCAAACAATATTGTAAAGTTCTTTGAGTAAATAATTAATATGTTTTTGTTTTTGTTTTTGTTCAATAGAGGCGGATTCCTTCCGTGCAACCTAAAGAAAGCCATATAAACCACTACTTAGCCCTTCAATGAAGAAAGGCAGTTATTCGCAAAAAACAAAAACAAAAAAGAATGAAGAAATTGCAGTATTTCATCCAGTTGGACAGACAGCATACGTATCAGAATACAATCGTGGGAGCTGTACAGCTCTCCTTATCCATAATACAAGAGATATTCTCATGTATATATACATAGCGGCTAAGAACATCGTATTTACTTTATCCAAGTAGTAGTCATGGGCCTATGCTACCAGCTACATTACCGTCAGTGTTCATGTTCAGTGCTCGCCGCCACGAAACTCTAATCAAACAACACTTGGCGTACAGTCGGCGTGCCAGGAATGGCCGGGAATCACATTTGCAGCTCCCGGCGTGCTCATATTGGTTTTGCGGGCTTCTCACGAACTAGGCTCCCTCCTATCCGGGAATCTCAGGTCACCTGGCTGACCGAACAGTTAGGCGAGGTCAGCTTTGAGCTTGCCATATCAGCTCCGATCCCTACTTTCTGATCGCAGAGGCTGGGGTAGCTCGAGCACAATGAGGAAGAAACTCCGCTCTGACTCTCTGATGTACTGCACCTCGCCACCCATCAATTTGAGGATTTTCCTGCATACGCTTAGCCCAATGCCTTCTTGGGTCGTCCAGCGGGCGTTGCTGAACATATCTTGGACAATGTCAGGGGGGAGGCCCTCACCAGGACAGGCAAATCTGGAGAAACATACATAAGATGAAAGGCAATCAAGGTCCAGCAGGAGTTAATCTACTGAAGTTTGTACCAACACGAGAGATTGAACTTTTAAGCACTATTCGTGTCACCAAGCCCATTATAACCACCATTTACAATAAAATCTCCCCCAAACCATCAAGTAGAATGTTTGTTCATTTATTTATTCACAACTACTCCCTCTATATCAAAATATAAGACGTTTTTTGACACTGAGTATATTGCAACAGAAGTACTCCCTCCGTTCCAAAATAGATGACCCAACTTTGTACTTACTTTGTACTAAAGTTAGTACAAAGTTGAGTCATCTATTTTGGAACGGAGGGAGTACAATTTTGTAATGACATGATTTACAGAAGATGATCCTTTGATCCTACTGCTCATAGTAGAGTCAAAAGACAACACTGAAGCTGATAAAACCAAACGAGAACAGCATGTGGCAGTGAATACAACAAAGATGCATGCTATGCCAGGAGAACTAAGATATATGTAAAGCATGGGTCTATGAGTCATGCGATCAATGTTTGTCGATTCCATCCAGTGCCCATGGTTGGTTAATCATAGCAAGGGTTGATCAACGGCTGGGTGTTTTGCTTGTTTGTAGGAATTTTTAGCATGTTTTTGTGTCTGTCATAGGATTTATTATGTACTCCCTCCGTCCCATAATATAAGATGTTATTATAACCAATATATCTTTGATCAACGGCTGGGTGTTTTGCTTGTTTGTAGGAATTTTTAGCATGTTTTTGTGTCTGTCATAGGATTTATTATGTACTCCCTCCGTCCCATAATATAAGATGTTATTATAACCAATATATCTTATATATATTGGTTATAATAAGATATATTGGTTATAATAACATCTTATATTATGGGACGGAGGGAGTACATAATAAATCCTATGACAGACACAAAAACATGCTAAAAATTCCTACAAACAAGCAAAACACCCAGCCGTTGATCAACCCTTGCTATGATTAACCAACCATGGGCACTGGATGGAATCGACAAACATTGATCGCATGACTCATAGACCCATGCTAAATCCATGGCCACGTATATATAACTTGATAACCTTTCTAATATAATGTAATACTCCCTCCGTAAAGAAATATAAGAGCGTTTAGATCACTACTTTAGTTATCTAAACACTCTTATATTAGTTTACAGAGGGAGTACCTTTCTAAACTGGCGCTATTTGTTACCTTGTGGCTTGTATATAGCTTTGTAATCTTCCTAATAATCCCTCTGCCCCACAATGTAAGACATTTTTGCAAGCTAACATAGCTTGCAAAAACATCTTATATTGTGGGACGGAGGGAGTATAATATAATGAAGCCGTCTTCCTAAAATATGGCGCTATTTGTGACATGAGGCACCAGAAGTGCCAAAAAGATATGATGTGGCTTGACATAATGTGACCTGCGGATGGATGTGAATCGTGCAGTATTAAGACTCATTTTGCCTTCCCTTTATCTTTTTTGCTCTCACTAGAAACAAAATAATGCATGAATAAGTTAAAAAAAACATGAATGGCAGAAACTCAAATCTGAATCCTTCTAATCTGTTAAATAGCTCTCCAAATCTTTATACTCTCCTGGACGTGAACAGTGGTATTTACGCATGCCAGCTTGATGCATCTCTTTTATCACATATGCAACCAAACAACAAATACGTGAAGAAACAAACACACAGCTGATGTATGGATGCCTAAAGAACATGAGTTTCACAGATCCATAACACCCTGGCCCTCACCTTTCTAATCAGAAGGCTCAAATTTGAAGTTGGACCCTTAACCTTAAAATCACACTGTATTTGCATCCATTTGTTAGGAAAACCAATCCCCATAACTGCTATTACAAAATGCGGTGGGTTGATTCTGATTAAATGTTCAACACTATCTTTTGCACTACTGAGTCAATGAATAAGAGTCCACTGCACCATGAAATTGTGTAACTTCCAGGTGACCTGAATTCACATGCACACTGGCTACAGCCTACAAATTATGTATGTCTCCTGAAAAGCTGAATACGCTTGCGTCCACGTGGCATAAGCTGGGTCAGTACCGGTCTAACGCCATAAAGATGGCTGGCTGGACAACACAGCGTAGGGGATCAGGGAGTAGAACACTGGTTAAGGAGGAGGATCGAGGGAGATAATCGATTGATAACTACTCCCTCCGTCTCCCCCTTAAAGATAGCAGGATGGCACGGCGTAGGGGATTGGGGAGTAAAACACTGGTTAGAGATGATGGACAAGGGAGATAACAGATTGATAGACACTAGTACTTTATATAGAACGACTAACTTAATCTACAAGTCATATCTCAATTCAAACTCTAGACCGGACCATAAATCTACCTTCCTAGTTCAACTGGAGTGGACTATTCCTAATTTAGCCAGACACTTTATAACAGACCCAATAGTATCCAACAAGGATACTTACTACTTGATTTATTCTTTCTCTTAAACTTCCTACCCATGGTTTTTGAGTCGCCGACTAGTCGCTGTATAGTCGCCGACTAATCACCAAGTCGTTTTCCAAAAATCAGGGCGACTCGCGACTATACAGCGACTTATGGCGACTATACAGCGACTTCCGTCGACTATACGCTGAGCCGCAGGGCTCGCGGCGACTCACCAAGTCGCGACTCAAAAACCTTGTTCCTACCTCTAACATAACCTATCCAATACCTTCGCCTATCTCCTACTGGCTAGTTCACCGGCCATAACGCTACGGTGATGCCGCATCTCATTCCTTACATTTAACCTTTTTCCCTTATCTAAAGACAGTCTGTCAAATACTGTTGTTACTTTTGTGTTAGTTGGGAGCTTCATTGTATTTTATGTTTTCATGAGAAAAATAGAAGCAACGTGATCAGCTTCAGGTGTACATCCAGTCAGGTTGCACTATTAAAAACTAGCTTATTCATGCCATGGCAATTATTGTATAACAAACAACAATTACAATGATTATGATAGTATTCATACTTTCCTAGTCCTTGTATAAATCATGAATAGATCATGATAACCACACATAACAAGGCACGGTTATACCACACACATGACCAATAAAAATTTAAACAATCATTATCTTGTTTTCAATCAAATTCAAGCAAAAAGAAATATATCATCTTTGCGTATATTGCAAAGAGACAGGAAAGCAGCTAACCTGAAGAGGAAGAGCATTGTTTCCGTTCCATCAGAATTTTGTTTTACATTTGGTCTGACTTGTATCTCCACCCAGCCATTTTCAGTTGGAGCAAACCGCACCATGCTAAGCAAAAAGTCAGACAAAACTTGCTGGATTCTATATTGGTCACCATATGCCGAGGCTTCTTTGATTTCATCAGGGATATCTCGAATAAGTTGCAAATCTCTTTCTCTTAGCAATATCATCACTTGGCTGACAACAGCGTTCATAACATTTCCAAGTGAAAATTCACCTTTCTCAAGCACCAAAGAGCTGTAAAATAAGCCAAAACAGAACAAATAAATTTTTGGATAATAAATTGCTAAAGTACTTAACAGAGAGGTAAACTGTCATAGATCATGGAAAAGGTGAGAGATAATGCTTCTAGTTACACACCAGTGAATCCATATGAAATCACAGAAAGCTGTGAGTTCGTATTCAAAAGGATATTCAGATTCCTTTGTGTTTAAATTCTGCAAAATGATATGCGAGATTTTGCATAACATGAGTCGGAGCGTCCTTCGGGTAAAAGTGGTACAGATTTACTGTCCATCAATAAAAGCTGAGATGATTGACCAGCTGTGCAAGGCAACCAAAAGTATCTGAAATTTTAAGCAAGCAGCCACATGTTCAACAGTTAGGTGTGGCGGAGATGCGTACGTTGAGATGGATGTGTGGCCACACGAGGAAGGATCGAGACCGGAATGATGATATACGAGATAGAGTTGGGCATATTCAGCGCAGGCCTCCAGAAGCTCCAGTGCATAGCGGACGGATAAAACGTGCGGAGAATGTCAAGAGAGGTCGGGGTAGACCGAATTTGACATGGGAGGAGTCCGTTAAGAGAGACCTGAAGGAGTGCGTGGAAGCTTGCTATCCATGTGCCGGAGCCATGAGTTGGTCACGAGATCTTATGGGTTTCACCTCTGGCCTATCCCAACTTGTTTGGGACTAAAGGCTTTGTTGTTGTTGTTGTTGCTAGATGAACTGCAACATCTGGAAACATGGTTACCAGGTTTATACTAGGATGCTAGTACTCCCTCTGTAAACTAATATAAGAGCGTTTAGAACTTTAGATTACTAAAGTAGTGATCTAAACGCTCTTATATTAGTTTACGGAGGGAGTATTATACTACCACGGATATATACTTGGCACAAACTTCTTGCACAGGTTCGAGTTATGTGGGCTGTGAAGTTTACTTTAAGGTTTTGTAGGATGTGATAAATGCATAAGGATATTCCTTTAGTTTTGACATGATCCTAGATTCTTAGTGTGGTATTTGATGTAGCAATGTTGAGAATCCAGGGAGTACCACCAACGTGTTTTGAATGTTGCCCAGACAAAACGAGTACAGTGAGATAGATGCCAAGGAGGCAAGGATGGAAATAATGCAACTGTCATGAAGGGTTGATGTGCACAGAAAGAATTACAATCTAGAGAGGTGCCAAGACAGGGATTGGAGCTATCAGTGTCTGATGTACTTACTTCTCTAATCCCTTATCTTTCTTACATGCTTAAATAAACAAAATTAGTGCCAGCTGACGTTCAAACTATTCAGAGTCCAAGCACAAGTTGCAGAAGGAAAAGGCATCACACACGTAAATATTATTATTATGCACAAGTGAGTTAAAATGGGCTAATATCAGAATACTGACCCGTCCTCAATACTTTGGAGGCTGGCATCCTTTACAATCTTGGACATCTGCTTCTCACAAGCAGCGCTAGTTTCAAGAAACTGCCTCTGGTCATCCTTTAAATCAGTCATCTCTAACAGAGAGTTTGTAAACCGTATACCACTGAGAGGGTTTTTTATCTCCTGGCAAATGTAAGCCAACTCCTTCATCCTGGCATAACACTTCTTTTCTTGTTGTCTCTGAATCTCAAAGGCTTGTTGTAATTCGGGGCTTGCAATCTGCAAGAAGCAGAAGGCACCTATGGTCTCACCATCCATTTTGTTCCTTGTGTTTGCGGTCAATAAGGCCTGTACATATTTACCATTCTTGTCAAAGAATGAAAAGGGGGACTTCTCAGAATCCTGCCCTCCTATAGCGTTGTGAAGGACAATCATGAACTTTGTCAATGCATCTGGGCCCTTAAGTCGGCAACAATTTCCAAATACCTCCCCAACCAGAAGCTTACCAACAACTTCTCCTCTCGACCATCCTGTGAGTTTTTCCATTGCCGTATTCCATTCGGAGCAACATATGTTCTCATCTGAAGCAAATATTGGCGGTATTAGAGGATTGGGATTGTGTACAATAGCCTTGTAATCCCCTTGTATGTTGACAAATTTATCCATGACCACCTTTTGCCCTGTGATATCTTGGCCGACAAAACAAACACCAACAATATTTTTGGTGTAATCCCTACTAGAGCAGGCGTTCACAATAACAAAAATTGGTCCTTTAGACTGCTCTGACCCAAATGTCTTCAACTTTATCTCTACATTTGTGCCTTCTTCACCTGGATGAGAAACAAGTCCATAAACCATCACTATCCAATCCCACCATTTTCCATTAATTATAAGTCAGGTTGACTGTTTATAGACCAGGCAATTTATAATACTATAAACAGTACGAATAATGAAATTTACTTTGGGTTAACTACTCCAATCTTTGATCATGAATTTGACATATTTTCAATTTGAGCATACTTACATACTAATTGTAAGATACATTCATGTGAATGCCTGAAATTATCTGGTAAGCAATAATGTGTAGATGATTCGTCCAGAAACATAAATCGAGGAAAGAACAACCAAATTAGCAGGACTTGTTGTCAGGAATACCTCTTAAAGCTTGCGAGAGTAGCTTCTCAACTATTTCTTCAGATTCCTTGAAGATAAGATCTTTAACTAATGATTTGCCCATAGCTTCTTCAACTGTGAGGCCAGTCAACTCAGCAACCTTTGCATTCCACCCATTTATACATCCATAAGTATCAACTGCAAAGATGGGTACTGTAGCCGTCTCGATCAACCGAACCATCTCCCTTGCTACTGAACTCAGCTCATCTATTCCCCGCAACTCTAATTCCCCAAGCTGAACCTGACCATTGACAATGGCTTTTGAGTTACTAGCGCCCTCTCCTGCATCTCTGAAGGAGTCCCGCAATATGAGCTGCAAGGAATGTATTGCATCCATCTCAGCATTCTCCCAAGGTAAGCTCCTACTCTTCACCACTTCAAGAAATGCCTTGAATGATGATCGTGGGTGCATCCGTTGCCCATCATCCTTATCCTCCGGATGATGCTTTGCACCACCCCATTTTATCTCCTTGGCTGTGTGTGACCGGAACCAAAACAAATAATCACTCGGCGTGATATAAGCTACTGCCATTCCGCACACTGCATCCCCTAATGCAGTAGCACCAGGGTAGCCTGCATCAGCCAGGCTATCTGTGCTGAGCCCTGTGGAGTCTCCATGGCACACGGTCAACCACTCGATGATATCCTTAATCTGAGCCTCTGTGGGGGTGACACCAAGTGGGTAGTATTTCCCGTGGTAAAACAGTGCAGCACCATCACACTTCACAAGGTCCATTATGCTTGGGCTCTGTGTGACAATGCCAGTAGGTGAATCCCGGAGTAGCATGTCGCACAGTAACGTCTGTGTTCTGAGAATATGTTTCTCTGATAGTTGGTGCGCAAGCTGCAGCTCCATGTTGAGCTGCAGCCCAAAGGCCTGCATGAGGAACTCACAGGCATACCGCAGTGGGAAAGGGATGCACCGTGGAGATGTGTGGTGGCACACCACCAACCCCCACAACTTCATCGCCGACGGGATGACGCCCCGCGTCATGTTGTGCTCATCCTCCCCACCGCTACTGATGATCACTGCCATGACGAGAGATGCAATCGACCCCATGTTTGCCATGTACTGCGCATGGCACCCATGTGGGGAGCGAAGAGTCGACCCAACTAAGCACAGCGGCTGTGGCATTGCAGGGTCCTGGATGACCCTCACCGCAGCTGCGTGGCAATCAGCAATCATCCGCACACGGTTTTGCCGGAACAGGAAGCGTGATGCCTGCGGGATATCAGTGGCAGGATAATGCAAACCGAGGTAGGGCTCGAGGTCACCACGCCGGCTCTCGGCGAGGACTTCCCCATGCTCGTCATCGTGGAATTTGTACACCATGACGCGGTCATAGCCCGTGAGCTCACGGACGTGCTCCACAACGGTGTCGCAGAGGAGCTTGACGTCCCCGCCTGGGAGCGCCTGGAGACGGGAGATGGCGCGGACGGCGAGCTTCTGGGACTGGACTGCGCCAGCGATGGAGAGGGCGGGGTCCTCGGTGCGGGCGGGCTCGAGGTCGATGACGACGCCGACGTCGATGCGGTGGAGGATGGCGTAGAAGGGCTTGGATGAGACCCTGGAGTGGATCCAAAGCGGGTTGAGCAGCGAGATCTCCCGCGCCGCGAAGGCGCGCTCGAGGAGGACACCGGAGGAGGGAGAGAAGAGGAGGCGCGCGTCGGCGCCGAGAGAAACGGGAGGAGGCGCCGCGGAGGAGTCGAGCGACGGGACGGAGTGGTGAGGCGATAGGTCGAGCAGGTCGGCGGCGTTCTCGGAGAAGGCGAGGAGGCGGAAGGAGGAGTCGTCGGCGACGGCGAGCGTGCAGCCAAAGGGCTGGATGTGGCCGCCGCGCTGGATGCGAGAGAGGTAGGCGGCGATCTGCTGCTCGGAGGAGGGAGTGGGCGGCGCGAGCAGCGACTGAGAGTAGTCGAAGCTGCGCCCCGACGCGCCTGACTGCTCGAACACCGCGTGGAGGCCGGCGTCCAGGGTATACTGCGCCACGGCCTTGGAAACCGACTCCGTAGCAGCCGCGCTCCCGGCCGCGCCTCCCCCTCCCCCTCCCGCGCGGGAGGTGCTCCCGCCCGAGGACTGCGTGTGGTTCTGGTGCGGCGCGGCGGGCCGCGCGGAGGAGGGGGAGCGCGTGGGCGTGGCGCGGCTTCCCGAGGCCATGGCGACGGCGCGGTGGTCGGAGACAGGTCTGGATTGGGCGGCCACGGCCGTTTGGGCAGCTCGTCCAATAGCTAGCCTCGCGGCTATGCGGTTAATGGAGACATTGTTTCCGACTTTGGGAGTGTGAGGATAAAAAGAAGGGAGCGACTCGATTTACAGAGGAGGATACTTGAGCGAGGCGCTGAGACGATGACGATGCGATGGCTCGAAAGGGAAGGATCAAGTGTCAGGGGATAGAAGAGAGAGTGTGCTGTCTCTCGCGCTGAAGATGACGACCAACTGGTGTGAAGTTGGATATTAGAGCATCTACAGCAAATCCGACCCCTATAAATCCGCGAACGCATCCGGCGTATCCAGACGAGCCCTCCTATTTTCGTCCCCACATTTACGGAAAAAAATTATATAAGACCAGGTCTCATATAATGCACGTGAGACTCATTTTGATGGATGACACGTGGCATTCATAAATTACAAAGCATCTAATCTCTGCCCCCCCTGATTTCAAGTGAGGGTGGGGTGGGTGCTTTGTGATTTGTAAATGCCACGTGTCATCCATCAGGATGGGTCTCACCTGCTAATCCGTGAGACCTGGTCTCATAGAATTTTTTTCCCACATTTACATATCTTAAATCTGAACTCTCAAATTCATACAAATACATGCAAGTCAATCATACAAACCAATGTCGTACGTAAATAGCAAATATTGGTACAACGCATAGATAGTGTTTACATTTTAAATGCCAAACTTAAGCATTGGCTTCTTGTTGCCGTTGTGTGTCCACATATACTCCACAAGATCATCGAGTAGTTGAGTGTGTGCCTGTTGATCTCGAAGATTCTGATGCATCTGCAGAAAGTTCATCGGCTGAGCCGCATCTTGATCTTTCGAGATTTCAACTTGTTCTCGAGGTGCTTCGAAATCATGGGGTTGGGTTATAGCATCACCCTCATCCTCGACAATCATATTGTGCAGAATAACACAATATGTCATCAGCTGCCACAAAGTTTTTGATTTCCACATCATTGCAGCGCTTCGCACAATCCCCCAACGAGACTGAAGCACACCAAATGTCCTCTCCACATCATTCCTAGCCGCTTCCTGCATTGTTGCAATGTGGCTTTGTTTCCTGCCACGAGGCTCCGTTATGGTCTTCAGAAATGCCGCCCATTGGGGATAGATATTATCGACAAGATAGTATCACATGTTGTAGTCTCAGCCATTGACGGTGTAGTTGCACGGCGGTGATTCCCCTTTGCAAAGCCTCCTGAACATCGGAGATCGTTGAAGCACATTGATGTCTCTGTGAGAACCCGGCATTCCAAAGAAAGCATGCCAAATCCATAAGTCATGTGATGCCACCGCTCCTAGTATGATGATAGCCTCTCTGGTGTGACCTTGATACATTCCCCGCAATTCTTTTGGGCAGCTTTTCCATTGCCAATGTATGCAATCAATTGATTCGAGCATTCCTGAAACCCCCCTTGCATGTCCAATGGCCAACTACTTCTCTATGTCCTGCACATTTGGTTCTCTCAGATACTCAGGCCCAAACATGGGCGGGTAAACTTGGCAACAGTCAAGCATGTGCTCTCCCCCGTCCTCACCATATCACCAACGGCATCTACATCACTACCAAGTGCAAGCATCCTCGGAGCAACCATGCATTTATGCTTGGGAGAGAAAGAGAGTTGTCCGCATCAATCCCTTGTGAGCTTTAAGTAGTCGTCGTGTGCCTCCACTCCCTCCACAATGCGCAAGAACAATGGTTTCCGCATGCGAAAACGGAGATGAAACCATGGATCATTCGGGAAAGCGGGCTTGGGAGCAAAGTAGTCTTTGTACAGTAGTAGCTTTGCTCCGGTCAACCTATTTCGGTTGATCACTCTTCTTCCTTTGATTGAGCCCTTAAAGTTGTGAACATGCTCCACTTGGCGGTCCATCTCCTCTTGCATGCTCATGAGCCTAATCATGTCCACTTCTTTGTCCGAATCCGAGGAATCGAAGAACTCATCTTGAATGATTTGATCAAGCTCCGTCGGTCCATACTACTCGTCCGACGAAGCATCCGAATTCATCGTTTCCCTGACAAAATTACAAAAAATTCGGTCAGACAATGTGTCGAACACATCAAGCACAAGGCAGAGTTAGAGAGTTGTCGGACGTGTTGCGGTGGCGTCTGGGCCCGAGACGGTGTCCCCCATGGTGAGAACGGGAGAGAAGACTGCTCTGTCGGAGCTGCCGGCGCAGAGGCCAGGGACGGCCGTGGAGCGCGCGTGGCGGCGGAGCTGCGAGTCGGACGGTGTGGCGGAGGAAGAAGAGAGGAGATAGAAAATGGATCCGGCAACTCGGGGGTGGATTTGGTGCAATTTGGGGTTAGGTCGGGCTCTCGGGTCGGACGTGGTGGGCATGCCCGGGCGCGCCTGGGCGGCCCCATATGGGCCCCGTATTGGGCTGGATACGGGAGTGTCGGTCAGCCTCGGCGTTTGAAAGCCGTTTGAGGAGGCCATCTAGGTCAAAAAAATCGAAATCGGACAGTGATCGGGCGGCCCGCCTGGGCGTATAAGGCCGGTTTGACGCGCCTAGTTGTAGATGCTCTTATATTCTCTTTCTCAAAATGCATTGTCCTTGTACTCTGATACGTCTCCAACGTATCTATAATTTTTGATTGTTTCATGCTATTATTTATGAAGTCTTGGATGTTTAATGGGCTTTATCATTCATTTTTATATCATTTTTGGGACTAACCTACTAACCCAAAGGCCCAGTCCAGATTGCTGTTTTTTGCCTATTTCAGGGTTTTGCAGAAAAAGAATATCAAACGGAGTCCAAACGGAATGAAACCTCCGCGAGAGATATTTTTGGAGAAAATCATGCACAGGAAGCTTGAGAACCACGTTAGAGGATCGAGGAGCCGCCCTCGAGGGTGGGGGGCGCGCCCCCCTTCCCAGGGCACGCCCCCTGCCTCGAGGCCTCCTCAAGTGGCCCCCGGTGCCCTCCTTCTTCCTATATAAGTCCACATACCCCAGAAACTCCGTGAACAGAGAGAAAACCCTAATTCCACCGCCGTACCTTCTGTTCCCGTGGAGATCCCATCTTGGAGCCTGTTCTGGAGCTCCACCGGAGGGGGATCCATCACGGAGGCCTTCATCATCATCATCATCATCGCCCTCACCATGAGTTGTGAGTAGTTTACCACAGACCTTCAGGTCCATAGCTAGTATCTAGATAGCTTCTTCTCTCTCTCCGGATCTCAATACAAAGTTCTCCTCGGTCGTCGAGGAGATCTATTCGATGTAATCTCTTTTAGCGGTGTGTTTGTCGAGATCCGATGAATTGTGAGTTTATGATCAAGGTTATCTATGAAAGATATTTGGTTCTTCTCTGAACTTTTTATGTGTGCTCATAATATCCTTGCAAGTCTCTTCGAATTATTGGTTTGGTTTGGCCTACTAGATCTATAGTTCTTGCAATGGGAGAAATGCTTGGCTTTGGGTTCATTCTTGCGGTGTCTTTCCGAGTGACAGTAGGGGCAGCAAGGCACATATTGTATTGTTGCCATCGAGGATAAAAAGATGGGGTTTATATCATATTGCTTGAGTTTATCCCTTTACATCATGTCATCTTGCTTAAGGCGTTACCCTGTTCGTATGAACTCAATACACTAGATGCATGCTGGATAGCGGTCGATGTGTGGAGTAATAGTAGTAGATGCAGGCAGGAGTCGGTCTACTTGTCTCGGACGTGATGCCTATATACAATGATCATGCCTAGATAGTCTCATAATTATTCGCTTTTCTATCAATTGCTCGACAGTAATTCGTTTACCCGCCATAAAATATCGCTATCATGAGAGAAGGCAATAGAGAAAACTATGGCCCCCGGGTCTATTCTCAACATATCAATCTACATCTACTTTACTTTTACCGCTTTTATTTGCTGTTTTATTAAACTAAAAATACCAAAAAATATAAACTATCATCTCTATCAGATCTCACTTTCGTAAGTGACCGTAAAGGGATTGACAACCCCTTATCGCGTTGGCTGCGAAGTTCTTATTTGTTTGTGCATGTGCGAGGGACTCGCGCGTGGTCTCCTACTGGATTGATACCTTGGTTCTGAAAAACTCAGGGAAATACTTACGCTACTGTGCTACATCTCCCTTTCCTCTTCGAGGGAATACAACGCAAGCTCAAGAGGTAGCAAGAAGAATTTCTAGCGCCGTTGCCGGGGAGGCTTACACAAAAGTCATATACCAAGTACCTATCACAAATCCTTATCCTTCGCATTACATTTTTGCCTCTCGTTTTCCTCTCCTCCACTTCACCCTTGCTGTTTTATTTGCCCTTCTTCCGTCGTGTGTTTATCGTTCGCTTGCCCCTTGTCTTGTTGTGTGTGTTGCTTGCTTGCTTGCCCTCATGTCTGAGATGGGGGACGATTTTATCGAGAAGGGTAGCAATGTGAGGGCAACGTTCATGTTGACCCCCCGGATGAAGCTACCACTTTACATATTAAGAAGTTCCGGGTTGGTAGTGGTAATATTATTGGAAAAGGGGTTCTTCAAGGCTTCTTTACTTGTGTCGGTGCTTTGCCCACTATGTGTGGCTCTATTCTTCACAGAACTAGTAGCCTTGAGGATGCTGTATCTATGCTCATAGTAGAAATTGAAAGGCAATTTATCCATATGCATCCCTGTATTCAGAGAATATTTTTGGAGTTCTCCAATATTGAGCATTCTTCCGTTAAGCGTGCAGCTACTATCTTTTTGGCTCATGAATTTAGATATATCATGAAAGAGGCCAGAGAAATCTTTGCTCATTACAGAGTAGATGCTGGTCGACCTCCTATAGAGGCTATCTTGTTCAATCAAGAAGACCTTATGCGGTTGCGATCTCCTGATCATGTTGCTTTTAATAAAAACCTTAGAAAAAAGGTTCCTGCTGAGATCTTGATTTATAGAATTTCTTAGATAAACGATGACTTTGCTATTCAAAATAATGGGTTAGGCTTCTCCCTTGAACGAAGGCTTATGGCCTTCTGCCAAAAGAATGCCTATAATGATGAATTGGTCATCCACTACAAAGGGCCAAAGGAGGAACTTGTTCCTCTCAAGATTGATGTAGGGGACTTTTGTCCCATTAAATTTAGCCCTTTTGATTACTTTTGCTTGCCACAAAGGAAGCTTGCTACTGAACATAGGGAATATGAGATGAGCTTTCGCGACATATCGTACCACTATGGCTATCCCTAGATTTATCTTGTATCGTGCCTAGCTAGGGGCGTAAAATGATAGCGCTTGTTGGGAGGCAACCCAATTTTATGTTTTTTTGTTTTTGTTGCTGTTAGGGAATAAATATTGCATCTAGCCTCTGATTAGATGTGGTTTCATGTTTTATTTAGTGTTTGTGCCAAGTAGAACCTTTGGGAAGACTTGTGTGAAGTTTATGTGATCTTGCTGTGAAAAACAGAATCGTTAGCGCTCGCTAAAGTAGTCGTGGGATTTTACTGGAGCATACTTTTTAGTTGATTCTTTTTGCGTATGATTGGTAGACAAATTCCGCAAATTTACCAATTTAGTTTGAATTTTTCGTGTGTTGTTTGCAGATTACTACAGATTGTTCTGTCTTTGCCAGATTCTATTTTTCGTGTGTTGTTTGCTTATTCCGATGCATCTATGAGTAGTATTGGAGGATATGAACCATAGAGAAGTTGGAGTACAGTAGGTTTAACACCAATATAAACAAAGAATGAATTCATTGTTGTACCTTTGAGTAGTGGTTTGCTTTCTTATACTAACGGAGCTCACGAGAATTTTTGTCTAAGTTTTGTGTTGTGAACTTTTTAAGTTTTGAGTATTGCTTTGATGGACTATGGAACAAGGAGTAGCAAAGGCCTAAGCTTGGGGATGCCCATGGCACCCCAAGTAAATTCAAGATAATCAAAAGCCTAAGCTTGGGGATGCCCCGGGAAGGCATCCCCTCTTTCGTCTTCATCCATCGGTAACTATACTTGGAGCTATATTTTTATTCGCAACATGTTATGTGTTTTGCTTGGAGCGTCTTGTATAATTTGAGTCTTTGCTTGTTAGTTTGCCACAATCATCCTTGCTGGACACACCTATTTGAGAGAGTTAAATATGGCCTAGAATTTTTTAGAACACTCTATGTGCTTCACTTATATCTTTTGAGTTGAATAATTTTTGCTCTAGTGCTTCACTTATATCTTTTAGGGTGTGTTTGGTAGCCTGCACGGAAGGTGCATGAGCCTAAAAGTTCTCCATCGAACCCACTTATCGTTGTTTGGTAGAGTGCACGAGCTCTTGTGGGCTATGCTGGACCGATGCAAAAATGGGCCTCAACTATGCTCGCTCGAGCACCCCCAGCGAGGCGAGCCGGGGTCAGCTAGGCTGCGTTCGACCCACGACCCCTCGAGCGACCACCCCTCCAGAACCCCCACCTCTCCCTCATGACCCCGTTTTTTGACCTAGCCGCCCGCCCGCCCCTCTTCAACCTCGTCGCCGCCGCCGTGGGAGGTAGCGCCTCCACCCTTCCTTCCTTCTTTCACCTCCTTCTCCCTCCTCCCTTCCTTACTTCCTTCAACTAACCCCTCCCCCTTCCCCTCCAGCCGCTACGCCTGAGCTCCGGCCAGTTCGTCCACCCCCGTGGCGACGGCGACCGGTGGCGCGCGAGGCCTCGTGGGGTTGCGCTCACGGCGGACGCGGGCGTGACGCGAGGCCGCAGTAGACGCTAGAGTTTGCCAACGAGATGCTGCTATTGGTCAACGATCTGGAGATGCGCCGCCGTAGTGCCTGATAGTGGTCCTCGATCTGGAGATACTGCCGCAGTTGCACCTCACACACTCCCTGTTAATATATTCTTCAGTCCGTTTCACTTGTTCCTTCCTCTTGATTTTGATTGGAATTGGTAATAGTTTTGCTACATGATGCGTTCGTGAGGTTCAGGTTCAGTAGGTTCGGTAGTAGCAGCAGCACTACTGAAGCACAAGAAGAAATTGATTTCTTCGGTGTTATGCAATTGTTATTGTTCAACTGGAATCCAATAAAGCTATGTAATATGAATCTAGTGATATTATCTTGCTGAGAATATGAATCTAGGCTACCAAACACAGTCCCGACAGAGCATGTCTCAATACATACATCACAACCAAACACTGCACATGCATGTACCCAGCATGTCTAGACTTAGCATGTCTCAAAGAGGAACAACTATGCTAAGGTGAGAACAGCTGCCAAACACACCCTTAGAGCACGGTGGTGGTAATATTTTGCAGAAATTGTTGAACTCTCATTCTTCACTTATATCTATTTTAGAGTCTATTAAAACATCATGGTAATGTGTTTAGACTAAATAAACTAGTCTTCACATGATAAACATCCAATGTCAATGTAATAAAAAATTGCAGACTAAGGCATAGCCTAGCGGTGGGAAGGGGCTGATGCCTTCCCACCCACCCAGGTTCAAGGCATGATACTTGCAATTTGGGTTTGTTGCACCAATTATACTGTAAGGGGTTCCCTTACAGTCTTTCTATCAAAAAAAAATGTAGTAAAAAAATTCACACCAAGTGCATTGAATAGAATGAGATGTTGGATGCTTGATAATTGTTTTGAGACATGAGGATAGTGATATTAGAGTCATGCTAGTGGAGTTATTATGAAATTGAGAAATATTTGTGTTAAGGTTAGTGATTCCCGTAGCATGCACGTATGGTGAACCGTTGTGTGACTAAGTTAGAGCATGAGGTATTTGTAGAGTGCCAACCTTTGTGTGGAGGTCGGGGGCGCGCGATGGTTAACTCCTACCAACCTCCCCCCTAGGAGCATGCGTTGATTGCTTTGTTTTGATGACTCATAGATTTTTGCAATAAGTATATGAGTTCTTATGACTAATGTTGAGTCCATGGAATATACGCACTCTCACCCTTCCACCATTGCTAGCCTCTCTTGTACCGCGCAACTTTCGCCGGTGCCATAAACCCACTATATATCCTTCCTTAGAACAACCACCATATTGTTCCTGAAAACAGCCACCATACCTACCTATCATGGCATTTCCATAGCCATTCCGAGATATATTGCCATGCAACTTTCCACCATTCCGTTCATATGACACGCATCATATTGTCATATTGCCATTGCATGATCTTGTAAGTTGACATCGTATTTGTGGCAAAGCCACCATGCATAACTTTTCATACATGTCACTCTTGTTTCATTGCACATACCGGTACACCGCCGGAGGCATTCATATAGAGTCATACTTTATTGTTGTAGTCTCGAGTTGTAATATCGAGTTGTAATGAAAGTGTGATGATCATCATTATTAGAGCATTGTCCCATGGGAGGAAAGGCTAAATTTATAAAGCCCCTCCGCAAAAAAAAGGCCAAAGAAAAAAAGGCCCAAAAGAGAAAAAAGAGAAAAAAAAGGAAAGTAAAATGGGACAATTGCTACTATCTTTTTCCACACTTGTGCTTCAAAGTAGCACCATATTCTTCATTGTAGAGAGTCTCATGCTTAGTCACTTTCATATGCTAGTGGGAATTTTTCGTTATACAACTTGGCTTGTATATTCCAATGATGGGCTTCCTCAAATGCCGTAGGTCTTCGTGAGCAAGCAAGTTGGATGCACACCCACTAGTTCCTTTTGTTGAGCTTTCATTCATATTTAGCTCTAGTGCATCCGTTGCATGGCAATCCCTACTCACTCACATTGATATCTATTGATGGGCATCTCCATAGCCCGTTGATACGCCTAGTCGATGTGAGACTATCTCCCTCCTTTTTGTCTTCTCCACAACCATCTCTATTCCACCCATAGTGCTATATCCATGGCTCACGCTCATGTATTGCGTGAAAGTTGAAAGGTTTGAAAAGATAGAGTATGAAAACAAATGCTTGGTTGAAATCGGGGTTGTGCATGATATGAATATTTTTGTGTGATAACGAGGGAGCATAGCCAACACTATATGATTTTGTAGGGATAACTTTCTTTAGCCTTAGTATTTTGAGAAGACATGATTGCTTTGTTAGTATTGCTTGAAGTATTATTATTTCCTATGTCAATATAGACTTTTATCTTGAATCTTTCATATCTGAACATTCATGCCACAATTAAGAGAATTACATTGAAAAACTATATTGGTTAGCATTCCACATCAAAAATTATTTCTTTATCATTTACCTACTCGAGGACGAGCAGGAATTAAGCTTGGGGATGCTTGATACATCTCCAACGTATCTATAATTTTTGTTTGTTCCATGCTATTATTTATGAAGTCTTGGATGTTTAATGGGCCTTATCATTCACTTTATATCATTTTTGGGACTAACCTACTAACCCAAAGGCCCAGTCCAGATTGCTGTTTTTTGCCTATTTCAGGGTTTTGTAGAAAAAGAATATCAAACGGAGTCCAAACGGAATGAAACCTTCGCGAGAGATTTTGGAGAAAATCACGCAAAGGAAGCTTGAGAACCACGTCAGAGGATCGAGGAGCCGCCTGATACGTCCAAAACGTATTTATAATTTATGCTTGCTCCATGCCTCTTTTGGGTGATATTGCTATGATATTTATACACTTCCATAAACTTTTGATCATATTTGGACTAACCTATTAACTCAGTGCACCCCAGTGCCAGTTTCTGTTTTCGGCTGTTTTTGTATTTCAGGTTTTCACATTACGAGAACTGCCAGGAAAAATCCAGAAAAATTATATAAAAAATCAGCGTTCCAGAAACTACCGTGCGCCCGAAGGACAGCCGGGGGGGCCACCAGGGCTCCAGGCGCCCTGGCGGCGCCCCCCCAGGGCCGCGCCGGGGGGGCGCCTGGGCCCCCCGAGGCTCCTCCGATGCCCCCCTTTGGCATATATTTAAAGCGTGTCGCGGAAACCCTGATTCCGGACCCCTTTTCTCCAGACGCGATTCGATCTCCGCCGCCATCGCCATCAAGCTTCGGGGGACCAGAATTCCTGCGCCGGCACCCTGCCGGGACGGGGAAGTGCCCCCGGATTCATCTCCATCGACGTTGCTTCCTCCCTCCATGATGCGCGAGTAGTTCCTCCTCGGGGCTGAGGTTCTTACCAGTAGCTATGTGGTCAATTCTCTCTCCCATGATGTGATCTTCGTTGTGATCATAGGCTATGTTAATCTAGGGTGATCCCATGATATTTCCCCTTCCTCTATGTACTGGATTGATGTACTCACTTGTCTTTATCTAGTATAATCCCCGAGACCAAGGTGACAGCGGTCTATTGGACATGGATTAGAACAATATTTTCATGAGTGATTTCCTCTCTTGTGTGTTGATTGAAGATTGAGAGTCTCTTGGTGCTTGTCTTTGACTATCCTTTAGATATGTTGTGGTGATTGTGGGACTCTCTTTGGATGGCCGCGGTGACATTGGGAAATCCTTAGATTGAGAACTACGAACTTTGAGGTGTGCTTTTGTAGCCCTACATAATTCTCGTCCTCTCTTGACCACGAAAGAATGACCTCCGAGTGCGTCCCCTTTGCATGTTTTATGGGAAATATCATGTGATTCGATTATGTTAATGTTGTTGGGAGTTGCCACTAGTGAAAGTATGAAGCCTAGGCCTTGTTTCCACCATTGCAATACCATTTGTGCTCACGTTTACCACTTGTTTGCTTGCTGCACTTTTTATTACAGATTTATATTACTTTGTTTTTCCATCCATATCACTTGCCATTTAACATCTCTTCGCCGAACTAGTGCACCTATACATCTAACAAGTGTATTAGGTGTGTTGGGGACACAAGAGACTTCTTGTATCTTAGTTGCAGGGTTGCTTGAGAGAGACCATCTTCAACCTCTACTTCCCTGAGTTCGATAAACCTTAGGTCATCCACTTGAGGGAAATTGCTGCTGTCCTACAAACCTCTGCGCTTGGAGGCCCAACATAGTCTACAAGAGTAGAAGCGTGTGTAGATATCAAGCTATTTCTGGCGCCGTTGCCGGGGAGGTGAGTGCTTGAAGGTATATCTTTAGATCTTGCAATTAAATCTTTTTGTTTCTTGTTTTTATTTCACTAGTTATGTTTATGGAAAACCGTGCTATTGGATCGTTGCTTGCGGGAAGATGCCCCACACCTGTGGTGGTTGCTCCTCCCCCTACTGAAATTGTGCCCTATAAAATACCAGCTGGTATTATCGATTATGTTTTGGCTAATCATTATGCAGGAGACAAACATCCTGGTGAACACTTGCTATATCTGTCACAATTATGTTCATTATTTAAGCTTGCAGGTGTATCAAAGGAGTTTGTCATGAGGAAATTATTTGCCTTGTCACTGAAAGGAAAAGCATTGGAATGGTATAGGCTACTAGATGGCTCTCACCTGCTGGATTGGGAAGAGATCCAGTCTCTCTTTTACTCCAAGTTTTATCCTCTTCATGAAGTCCATGAGAATAGGAATTATGTTTATAATTTCTATCCTCATGACGGAGAGAGCATAGCTCAAGCTTGGGGAAGACTGAAAACGTTAATGCTAAAATGTCCTAACCATGGGCTCCCTAAAGATATGATTATTACTAATTTCTATGCGAGGCTTTCTCGACAGGATAAAGATTTGCTTGACGCTTCCTCAATGGGTTCTTTCACAAACAAAAAGATTGATGCTAAATGGGAACTCCTTGAAAGAATTCAACGCAACACTGAAGATTGGGAGATCGACAAAGGTAAAGAGTCAGGTATAATTTATGAGTATGATTGCATTAAGTCCTTTGTTGAAACTACAAGTTTTAATAAGTTTAGTGCTAAGTTTGGGCTTGATTCTCAACTCCTTGTTGATTTCCTCAAATCTTTTGCTTCACATCTTAATATGCCTAAGGAGGATTGGATCAAGTATCATAAACCTTTTAAAGAGACTTGCAAAGAAAATGAAATTGTTCATGATGATTGCAACATGCATGATCCAATTCCTAAAAATGAAGTTTTATATAAGCATGTTAATTTTTGTGGAGTGGATAGACCTTGTGAAAGGCCTATGATTGAAGAAGAGAAGTATTGTAAGCAACATAAGCATGAAAGAACAATCACTTGGGTCAGAGATTTAAATGAAATTTCTACAGAATTGTGTGACCTTTATCCTTTTACTTGTGAACTTTGCCGTATAGAGGGTCACTTTAATTTTCAATGCATGAACTTTCAAAACATAACTGTTAACCGGTTGTGTGATAACATGATCACCTCTGATCTTTATGATGAGCTTATGTTATTTTTGATGTGTGAAGAGTTATCAGAAAAGACTTCATGGCTAGATGTTAATGCCATAGGAATAAAAAACACTTTGCAAAATTGCCATCTCTATTGTGTTGTTAATTGCCATGAAAATGATTACATAGGTAAGATTATAAAGGAGGGAACTTTACCAAAGTATAAAAATGTCTCTTATATTTCTGCTAATAAAAAGGATAGTTTCTCCCAAGTTTCCCCTATTGTTTCTAATGATAAACCAGGATATGTGGAGAAGTTTCATCTCCAACCACTCCCTCCTAAGGTTAAGAAGAAGAAAAAGAAGAAGAGGAGGAAGAGGAGCAAGAAAGAAGAAGAATGGGTATCAACCTGGCCTGAGCATATTCCTCCCATCAACTTTTATCCTAGCGATTGTAAGTTTAAAGAAGAAGGTGAAGTTTATTGCCTTAATTATCATCTTGATGATACGTCCGTAGGTACTATTGAAGATGATTTTGATTATGATATGCATGTTACTTATTGTGATTGGGAAAATGATGATAATGCTACTTATGATCTTGAAAATCTTTTTGGTACCAACTCTGAAAGTGATGATATGGGAAGCTCTAAGCTTGGGGATGATAGGATTGCAAACCCTTTACCCACTAGTGATGTGATAATTGATAATTCTTTTGCTAGTAAGAATAAAGACAACATGATTACAAATATAGTTGATAGCAATGATAATGCTCTTCTCTACTATGATGATGTCATAACTCCAACCTATAGTGATTATAAAGGTACCTATGACATAAGGAGAAATTATCCTTATGAAACTTGTCATAATCATGGAGGGAATTACTACCTTGTTGAACACCACCCTCCTAATACACAAGTAATCTATAGTGTTCAAGTTGTTTATGATAGTCCTACTCCCACTATTACCAATGAGAAAGATTATGCTTATGTGGAGAGTAAGAGTACCTTTTTGCATGTGGATCATGGTAACAATGCTTTACATGATGCTTATATTGTTGAGTTCATCCATGATGCCACTGAAATTTATAATGAGAGAGGGAGACTTGGTTCTAAATATCTTAATAATAAGAAGTTTCCTCTCTTTATGGTGAATATTTTGAAGTTATGCTTGTTTTGCCTTCCTATGCTAGTTGCTTTGTGCTTCAATGAATTATTCTATTGCAATATTCCTATGCATAGGAAGCATGTTAGGCTTAAATGTGTTTGGTATTTGCTTCTTGATGCTCTCTTTTGTTCTCCAGCTCTTATTCCTACGAGAGCATCATTAAAGTCTTAAGCCTATCTTTATGGCTATAAAGAAAGAGCTCTAGGGAGACAACCCTTGTTATGTTTACTTTCAGTTTTAGTGGTCTTGATGTTTGTTACTACTGTAGCAACATCATTGTATCTTTATTTTTCAGCTTTGTGCCAAGTTTAGCCTCTGATTGCAAGAAAGTTCAAAAGTTGTGACGTGATGTCCAGGAAACAGATTCTGTCCTTGGATAGAACAATTCGTATAAAATCACTAGATCATCTTTTTGGTCTGAATTTTTTCGACAGCGTGCCCTATATAATTGTCTTTCGTGCGTCTGTTTTGAGTTTTTTGATTAGAGTTGCACAAGTGCCCCGGAAAAATCATTTACTACCTGTTGTTCTGTTTTTCACAGATTCTGTCCTGTTTTGCCTTTCCTTCATTTTGCAAACCTAGAGCTTGCTTTTTCTTTGCAAAAACCTTTTGGCAATCTTGAGAAACAGTAGAACTTCAAGAATATCTTTATTTCCAGCAAGGAACAATTATTTTATTATGGGTACTAACCTCGCTAATCAGATTATGATGAGTTATGTATGAAGGGAGTTTTCAAGTGTGCGAGGGAAGATGATAAAAAGATTCAGGAGTGTCAAACGCTCAAGCTTGGGGATGCCCCCATGCACCCCCAAGAAATATTCAAGGAGACTCAAGCGTCTAAGCTTGGGGATGCCCCCGTGCATCCCCTTCTCCATCAACATTATCAGTTCGTCCTTCGTTCCACTATATTTTAATCACTTCATGTGTTATGTGCTATGCTTGGAGCGTCTTGTTTTAGTTTTCCTTTTAGTTTTCTTTAGCTTTTCATAACGAGTTGGAACTCAGCTTTCTTTATGTGGGAGAGAAACACGCTCCACTTCTACCTAGAACATAACATAGAATTTTCATGTCTATCCTTGCTGTGTGTGTTCTTTGTCTTTTAATAGCTACTATCATGTTCAGCTCTTAGCTTTCATGCTTATCTTTTCAAGAGCTTTTGTTTAGTTGGTTGCTTGAACTCTCTTTAATTACCATGCTCACCTTATTAAGAGAGTTTGCTTCCGTTGCATTGGTTGATATGTCTATGATAAAGATGCTACGTGCATGATGGCGCTTAGTAGTTCATGTTTTCTTATGGTTAGTCTCAAATAACTGGGGGGTTCCCAATGTGTTATTGGAGTACCAACATGATTTGTTTGCCTATGATGTGGTATGGTTTAGTAATATCTTCCTTCGAGAATTTATTTTGATTGACTAGGCGTATGCTCACGCATATTTAAGACTATAAAGAAAGTCTGTCAAGCCTTGATGATCTTTTGTTTCTGAGTAGCGATATAACTACCATGCCTGATTCAATGTTGCTTTGTCACTCTGCATGATTATGACCGTCATTGCTCTCTTAGTTGGTCGCTCCCAGTCTTTTGCTAACCTTCGCCTGTACTAAGCGGACTGACTGCTTGTGCATCCACATCCTTTAATCCAGTTATGCCATATGAGTCCACCATACCTTCCTACATGGTATTTACCTGCCATTCCTAACAGAGACTTGCATGTGTCATCTCGAAATTATTCAAAGAAAAAGCATTCTTATTTTGTGCCTCTGTTGTAAGTTCATGAGGAAGTAGTGGTTAATTCATGACCTTTTTAAGTTGGACAAGCTTCACCCCGGGATTGCATGTATAATGTGCAAACCCATAATACGAGAAGGAACTGGCATTGAGTGCGCCCGGCTCAAAAAGATAATATAACAAACAAACCCTCCTTCACGCTTTGTTCATGAGAAATCAGAAAACTTTGGCAGTGATAAACAAAGGAGATTAAGAGGATGTGATCGTCCTCATTCGGGAGCCGTTCCTCGAAACTTGTCCATCTCGAAAAGTGATTGAGTTGTCTGCTAGCATTCGTTGACGAAACATGCATGATCTAAAATAAATTATTACCTCTGTTTTAAAGCCAAGAGCTCTGGTACATGTTTTGTCTTTGTTTCCGACTACGGGTTTTCAACCTTGCCAACAAAAGCCACGGTTCGAGAGTCTCCACCTTCTTTTAAAAGCACCAACTACTGAGAGCATGATTGTCATTCTGAGTGTAATGTGCATTGTCCCAAAGTAGCATTGTCTTTTGCATGATTGTGATATCGTTTATTCTGAAATCATTGTATCTAGTCATCACTTAAACCTTGGAGGTGCCCCTGCATTTATGTTTTGCTTCACTAAAGGGGGCAAGCTAGATATCACTTTATCATATCTGCACATCATGTTCATTGCAAATCTATTTGATGTTTCTGTATCATATTGTAAAACTTTCAGTCCTTTCTGATTTTCTCATGAGGCAACTTAATTACTATAGATTCATTGTCTCAGTAAGCTTTTGTCATATGACTATGAAAAAGTCCTATATGGTTAATAGCATGTCACCACAGAAATTATTCTTGTTATCATTTACCTACTCGAGGACGAGCATGAATTAAGCTTGGGGATGTTGATACGTCCAAAACGTATCTATAATTTCTGCTTGCTCCATGCCTCTTTTGGGTGATATTGCTATGATATTTATACACTTCCATACACTTTTGATCATATTTGGACTAACCTATTAACTCAGTGCACCCCAGTGCCAGTTTCTGTTTTCGGCCGTTTTTGTATTTCAGGTTTTCACATTACGAGAACTGCCAGGAAAAATCCAGAAAAATTATATAAAAAATCAGCGTTCCAGAAACTACCGTGCGCCCGAAGGACAGCCGGGGGGGCCACCAGGGCTCCAGCCGCCCTGGCGGCGCGCCCCCCCTGGGCCGCGCCGGGGGGGGGGGCCTGGCCCCCCCGAGGCTCCTCCGATGCCCCCCTTTGGCATATATTTAAAGCGTGTCGCGGAAACCCTGATTCCGGACCCCTTTTCTCCAGACGCGATTCCGATCTCCGCCGCCATCGCCATCAAGCTTCGGGGGACCAGAATTCCTGCGCCGGCACCCTGCCGGGACCGGGAAGTGCCCCCGGATTCATCTCCATTGACGTTTCTTCCTCCCTCCATGATGCGGGAGTAGTTCCTCCTCGGGGCTGAGGTTCTTACCAGTAGCTATGTGGTCAATTCTCTCTCCCATGATGTGATCTTCGTTGTGATCATAGGCTATGTTAATCTAGGGTGATCCCATGATATTTCCCCTTCCTCTATGTGTTGGATTGATGTACTCACTTGTCTTTATCTAGTATAATCCCCGAGACCAAGGTGACAGCGGTCTATTGGACATGGATTAGAACAATATTTTCATGAGTGATTTCCTCTCTTGTGTGTTGATTGAAGATTGAGAGTCTCTTGGTGCTTGTCTTTTACTATCCTTTAGATATGTTGTGGTGATTGTGGGACTCTCTTTGGATGGCCGCGGTGACATTGGGAAATCCTTAGATTGAGAACTACGAACTTTGAGGTGTGCTTTTGTAGCCCTACATAATTCTCGTCCTCTCTTGACCACGAAGGAATGACCTCCGAGTGCGTCCCCTTTGCATGTTTTATGGGAAATATCATGTGATTTGATTATGTTAATGTTGTTGGGAGTTGCCACTAGTGAAAGTATGAAGCCTAGGCCTTGTTTCCACCATTGCAATACCATTTGTGCTCACGTTTACCACTTGTTTGCTTGCTGCACTTTTTATTACAGATCTATATTACTTTGTTTTGTCATCCATATCACTTGCCATTTAACATCTCTTCGCCGAACTAGTGCACCTATACATCTAACAAGTGTATTAGGTGTGTTGGGGACACAAGAGACTTCTTGTATCTTAGTTGCAGGGTTGCTTGAGAGAGACCATCTTCAACCTCTACTTCCCTGAGTTCGATAAACCTTAGGTCATCCACTTGAGGGAAATTGCTGCTGTCCTACAAACCTCTGCGCTTGGAGGCCCAACATAGTCTACAAGAGTAGAAGCGTGTGTAGATATCACCGCCCTCGAGGGTGGGGGGCGCGCCACCCTTTCAGGACACACCCCCAACCTCGAGGCCTCCTCAAGTGGCCCCCGGTGCCCTTCTTCTTCCTATATAAGTCCACATACCCCAGAAACTCCGTGAACAGAGAGAAAACCCTAATTCCACCACCGTACCTTCTATTCCCGTGGAGATCCCATCTTGGAGCCTGTTCCGGAGCTCCACTGGAGGGGAGTCCATCACGGAGGCCTTCATCATCATCATCATCATCATCGCCCTAACCATGAGTTGTGAGTAGTTTACCATAGACCTTCGGGTCCATAGCTAGTATCTAGATGGCTTCTTCTCTCTCTCCGGATCTCAATATAAAGTTCTCCTCGGTCTTCGAGGAGATCTATTCGATGTAATCTCTTTTTGCGGTGTGTTTGTCGAGATCTGATTAATTGTGAGTTTATGATCAAGGTTATCTATGAAAGATATTTGGTTCTTCTTTGAAAATTTTATGTGTGCTCATAATATCCTTGCAAGTCTCTTCGAATTATTGGTTTGGTTTGGCCTACTAGATCTATAGTTCTTGCAATGGGAGAAGTGCTTGGCTTTGGGTTCATTCTTGCGGTGTCCTTTCCCAGTGATAGTAGGGGCAGCAAGGCACATATTGTATTGTTGCCATCGGGGATAAAAAGATGGGGTTTATATCATATTTCTTGAGTTTATCCCTCTACATCATGTCATCTTGCTTAAGGCGTTACTCTGTTCGTATGAACTCAATACACTAGATGCATGCTAGATAGCGGTCGATGTGTGGAGTAATAGTAGTAGATGCAGGCAGGAGTCGGTCTACTTGTCTCGGACGTGATGCCTATATACAATGATCATGCCTAGGTAGTCTCATAATTATTCGCTTTTCTATCAATTGCTCGACAGTAATTTGTTTACCCGCCGTAGAATATCGCTATCATGAGAGAAGGCACTGGAGAAAACTATGGCCCCCGGGTCTATTCTCAACATATCAATCTACATCTACTTTACTTTTACCGCTTTTATTTTCTGTTTTATTAAACTAAAAATACCAAATATATAAACTATCATCTCTATCAGATCTCACTTTCGTAAGTGACCGTAAAGGGATTGACAAACCCTTATCGCGTTGGCTGCGAAGTTCTTATTTGTTTGTGTAGGTGCGAGGGACTCGTGCGTGGTCTCCTACTGGATTGATACATTGGTTCTCAAAAACTGAGGGAAATACTTACGCTACTATGTTGCATCTCCCTTTCCTCTTCGAGGGAATACAACGCAAGCTCAAGAGGTAGCATACTCCATGCGTTTCTTTATATAAGACTAGCCATAGTAGAGTAACATACAATTGAGGAGCATTTTGTATGAAAATACCCTTAAGTGATTAGGTAGTTAGCAACTTAATTAGCTGCAATTAAAGAACCAACTGCCTAATAAAAGTCAACTAAATCTCGTTGCACCAGATAAAATAAATTAGTGTGATAGGAGAGAGAGAGATACGGGTGCATGCAATGAGGGAATTCTTTTCTACTACCTTTCTATTGGAAACTATGTAGTAGTTTTTATCTAAGGCAGTTACTATCTCCGTCCTGATTTATTGGCCCCCTTCGTATTTTAGTGTCAAATTTTGACTAGATTTAACTAACAAAATGTCAATGCGTGTCATAAAAAATTATGCCATTGGAAACTATGTTCAAACACGAATCCAATGATATAACTTTTGCTCACATGCATTGACATCTTGTTAGTTAAATCAATGGTCAAAATTTGACACAAAATACGAAGGGACTGTCGAATTCAGGGCTCCGCAAAACCCTACTAGGTTCAAACTCTGACTGCGTGCGAAGATCTCAACCTCACCTATATATCTACTCACCGTCTCACGAATTAGCACGATGAACATGAATGTAAAAGAGATACGTGGCAGTTTATCCTGGTTCAGGTCACCTAGCGGTGAGTGGCCCTACTCCAGCAGTATGGTGGATTAGCCTTGGGATGGGCTGTGGATGAACTAGTACAATGGGTGAACGAACTCCGGAGGTGAGGTGTTCTTGCTTGGTGGTCGAGGAGAGGGTCTGAATGATCCGTCCCCTTGTGGAGCAGTGGCTATCCTACTTATATAGTGGCATTGGTCCTCTTCCCCTAAATGTTTGGTGGGAAGGGATCCCACAATGACCAATTTTGAAGGGGGACAACAAGTACATCTTATCCTGACTAAAGATGGTCTTCGGCTGCAAAGCCTCTGATCCTGACGCCATGGTGGGCTCGGTGATGACCTCCACCCTGCCGTTCTGGCGGTCTTGGTCTTGTTGCACTGGAATTAAAACCTTTGGCAGATTCCTCGGGACTCTGCGTCTGAGCCCGCTTCCTTAGCACCAAAGAGGAAACTGATGTACTGCGCCCACTGGCGCCCGCCTGGCCTTGGTCATCATGGCTTGCGTCATGCAAATCTCGCGAGGTGGGGGGTTGCATAGATTTCTCCCCTCCTCGGGAGCCAGTCAGACGAGGCTGCCCCTTCTGGAGGTCTTGGTGTCGTCCGCACCGCGAGGCTTGGCTCCTCGCGCAGGTCTTGATTGTCAATGCTGAAGATGGGCCGTATCAGGCCTAGAAAGGAGCCACGTCGTGGGCCACAGGCAGGCAAGTCTGGGTACCCTGGTTCCTAGAATGCCGACAGTAGCCCTCGGGCCCAAGGTGCGCTCGGACTTGGCTTCGAGGTGAAGCCAAAGGGCAAGGGCGAAGCCCCACGGGCCCCAATTGCCTATGGGCCCGGTTGACGCGTGGCACCTAGATTGGATGTAGGCGTCTCCACTTCCCCACGTCGCCTGGCAACTGCCTGACTTGACAGCCGCCCGCTACCAGCACAACCTTGCCAGACTCGCACGCCGCGCCCAGACTCATCCTTCCCCGCGTCTCTCCATCTTGCGACCCCGCCGCCTTCTTCCTTGACTCGGTGCCTCGCCAATCATCCTTTCGCATCCATGCCCCCCAGGTTGAAGAAGAAGAAGGGGAGGAATAGCGCTCTCGCGGAATATCGGCTCATCTAGGAGCCTGCGCTTGACCGGTCGACGGTGATTAACTCGAAGGGGCTGGCCAAGGTCCCGCCGGCCCTCGCCGCCGGCTCCAATGAGTGGAAAGCGACGATAGTTTGGCCCGCTTCCCGGCGCATGGAGGACATGGAGGTGATACGTCCAAAACGTATCTATAATTGCTGCTTGCTCCATGCCACTTTTGGGTGATATTGCTATGATATTCATACACTTCCATACACTTTTGATCATATTTGGACTAACCTACTAATCCAGTGCACCCCGGTGCCAGTTTCTGTTTTCGGCTGTTTTTGTATTTCAGGTTTTCACGTTACGAGAACTGCCAGGAAACATCCAGAAAAATTATATAAAAAATGAGCGTTCCAGAACCTACCTTGCGCCCGAAGGACAGCCGGGGGGGGGCACCAGGGCTCCAGGCGCCCTGGCGGCGCCCCCCCTGGGCCGCGCCGGGGGGACGCCTGGGCCCCCCGAGCCCCGTCTGGTGCCCCCCTTCGGCATATATTTAGAGCGTCCTTCGAAACCCTCGGGACGGGAACTATTTTTCGCGATCTCATCTCTGTTCCGCCGCCGCCACCGCTTCCAAGATCGGGAGCACCAGGAGAACTTCCCGGCACCCTGCCGGAGGGGAGGATCACCATCGGGAGCCTCTCCACCACCATGGACGCCTCTCGGATGAGTTGTGAGTAGTCTCCCTTGGACCATGAGTCCATGACCAGTAGCTATGTGATGTTCTCCTCCCGTTCTTGTGCTTCACTAATTAGTCCTCGTGAGCTGCCCTACATGATCGAGGCACATATGTAATCCTTATGCTGTTGCTATGACGAGTTTGCTGGGATCCGATGGATTATGAGATTATGTTCAGATTGTTCTTGAGTAATATATTTGATCTACCTCTTTTATATTTATGTTCATAAGTAATTCTTGCATGTTCTCTGTTGTTATTTATTGCTTTGGCCAAGTAATACGTAGTGACTCCAAGAGGGAACGTTATGCTTGATTGTGGGTTCATGCCCCTCGATGACTAGCTTGAGTGACAGAAACATGAGTCTAGGGGATGTGCTGTTGCCACAAGGGGGAAAACAACGGTGCTTGTGCCCGCGGGTGCAAGGATTGTTTACTTTACGCAAAGTTCTTTTAATGCAGTTGTCTGTTGCATTGAGTTTACACTATGGGTGGGACTCGCAACTTAATACCAGCGAGATGTTCTGGATAGATATCTCAAGGTGGATGATTAGTAGTAGATATTGATGGATTTCGATCTACTTACTTTGGCGTATCGCCCATGCTTTGAACCTCAACCTTTCTTGCAATGTAGTCAGCATTGGTTTGCGTTCGTGGTCCTGTCAATTGCCCAGCTGTAATTTGTTTACCTCACATAGCTGTTTTATCGTCTTTTGGGAGAGAGACATCACTAGTGAACATCATGAGACTCCGGTCCATATTACCATCATTGATCACATCCGCTATTTACTTTTCGCTTTTACTTACTATTGCAAACATTATCTATCACTACTATCATTTGCGTTTAATCCTTTGTGAACTACAAGGCCGGAGGGATTGACAACCTCTCTGTACTCGTTGGGAGCAAAGTTATTTGTATCTGTGTGCAGGTCCATGTTGATTGCTAATATCTGGCGCCGTTAGCAGTTGACACCTACTTGTTGAACCTAGGAGTCTCTAGGGATTCGATCTTTGGCATCTTTGCTAAGGGAAAAACTTCCACAACACTGCATCTTACACCTTCCACTTGGGGTAACCAACGAGGGGCTAGAGGCCCATCAAGAGGCCACTGAAATCCCTATCCACCTCCATGCTCTTTTGGCTGGATTGGTCCCCCCTTTCTCTGATTTCTTCGACGCCATACTTACGCATTACCAGATACAGGCGCTGCATTTGGATCCTGTGTCCATCGTCCTCCTTGCCGCCTTTGCCTTCCTGTGCGAGGCTATGGTAGGCATCGCCTCATCTGTCACCTTGTTCCGCCACTTCTTCTCGCTCTACCTGACCGACAACCGCCAGTGCTCGTGGTGTGTGGCCTTCCAAGCTGAAGCAGCGATGTCTGGCTCAGGCATCGACTTCGCGCTCCATCCGGATGTGAAGGGGTTTCAGAAGTAATGGGTGTTTGTGGACGCCACCACTCTAAGTCCCTTGCTTCTGCTCCCGCGAAGACCAGCGGAGCCAAGCTCCGGCTGGTGCCATGAAGAGCTTGTCGACCGGCGGCTCGTCTTTGTTTGGACAAGGCTGGCCGAGCTGAGGAAGGCCGGTGTGACTACTCCAATGGTGGTGAGGGAGTTTGTCGGGCACCGCATCGCCCCGCTCCAGTGCCATTCTCATCCAATGTGGACCTTTTATGGCCCCGAAGACCAGATAAGGCTCCAGGTGCCTTCGCTCCCCCTCAAAACGCCCCAGTCTTGGTGACCCCAGTACTTGATGATCCCACGTCGCACGCCCCCAATGCGGGCGTAGAAGGGCGGCTGCGGCCGGGCACTCCTGAAGCGATTGGCGAGGAGAAGAGTTTGCCTTGTGTTCCCGAGGTAGCTGCTCCAGTAACTTCTGTGTGCGCTCCCGAGGTCGCCCGTCGCCAGCAGGCGCGCCCCATAGCCGCTGGCGAAGCCTCGCCCGCGATCCCGGCGCACGCCTCCAGAGCGATGCCATGTCCCCAAGCCGCGGAGGATGCTACTTCTGGAGCTTGTGTTGTATTCCCTCGAAGAGGAAAGGGTGATGCAGCATAGTAGCGTAAGTATTTCCCTCAGTTTTTGAGAACCAAGATATCAATCCAGTAGGAGACCACACGTGAGTCCCTCGCACCTGCATAAACAAATAAGAACCTCGTAGCCAACGCGATAAGGGATTGTCAATCCCTTCACTGTCACTTACGAGAGTGAGATCAGATAGATAAGATAGGATAGCATTTTTGGTATAGAAACAGAAAGTAAATAAAGCAAAGTAAAGTAGATGGAAGATTAATATGATGAGAATAGACCCAGGGGCCATAGGTTTCACTAGTGGCTTCTCTCATGATCGTAGAATTCTACGGTGGGTGAACAAATTATTGTCGAGCAATTGATAGAAAAGTGCATAGTTATGAGAATATCTAGGCATAATCATTGTATATAGGCATCACGTCCGTGACAAGTAGACCGAAATGATTTTGCATCTACTACTATTACTCCACACATCAACCGCTATCCAGCATGCATCTAGAGTATTAAGTTCATAAGAACAGAGTAACGCCTTAAGCAAGATGACATGATGTAGAGAGATAAACTCAAGCAATATGATATAAACCCCATCTTTTTATTCTCGATGGCAACAATACAATACGTGCCTTGCTGCCCCTATTGTCACTGGTAAAGGACACCACAAGATTGAACCCAAAGCCAAGCACTTCTCCCATTGCAAGAACTATAGATCTAGTAGGCCAAACCAAACCAATAATTCGAAGAGACTTGCGAGGATATTATAATCATACATAAAAGATTTCAGAAAAGAATCCAATATTGTTCATAGATAATCTTGATCATAAACCCACAATTCATCGGATCTCGACAAACACACCGTAAAAAGATTACATCGAATAGAAAGATCGAGGAGAACTTTGTATTGACATCCAAAGAGAGAGAGAAGAAGCCATCTAGCTAATAACTATGGACCCGAAGGTGTGTGACAAACTACTCACAACTCATCGGAGGGGCTATGGTGTTGATGTAGAAGCCCCCCGTGATCGATGCCCCCTCCGGCGGAGCTCCAGAACAGGCCCCAAGATGGGATCTCACGAGAACAGAAGGTTACGATGGTGGAATTTGTGTTTCTTCATGCTCCTCGATGTTTTCAGGGTATATGGGTATATATAGGAGGAAAAAGTACGTCCGTGGAGCAACATGGGGCCCACGAGGGTAGGGGCGCGCCTACCCCCCTGGGCGCGCCCTTCCCGCTCGTGGGCACCTCGTTTCTTCTCTGACTTGTACTCCAAGTCTCTCGTGAAGATATTGTTCCAAAAATAACTCTCCCGAAGTGTTGGGGATATAACTACTGGGTATAAACCACCCAGGAGGGGCCGATTTATACTTATACTGAATTACTCGTATGGAAGCCCATGAAGATAGGGAGTATAGCGTATTACTATGGAGAGCTAAAAGGCCTAGGGCCCAATGGCGGATTAGGGCCCATAGACGTAAACCGCCATATGATGTATGACTTGTGCTGTAAGATAGGAAAGATAGAAACCGAGCCAGACACGTTTATGAGCCAGCCTCGGGATTCTGTAAACCGGCCGGGCGTCCTCCTGTGTATATAAAGGAATGACCCGGCGGCGGTTCAGGGACAACAAACAACAGCTCGAGACAGAGGCAAAGCAGATTCGCTCCCTGGTCATCGAAACCCCAGCAATAACACAACAACTAGACGTAGGCTTTTACCTTCATCGTAAGGGGCCGAACTAGTATAAAAATCCATTGCGTCCTTTGTCCACTTTAACCCCTTTAAGCTAACCCGTCGCGATGGCTCCACGACTAAGTCCTTATGCTAGGACATCTGCCGTGACAAAACCACGACAGTTGGCGCCCACCGTGGGGCTATCACACGATGGTTTCGAGTTCTTACATGGCAGCTTCGAAGGGCTCAAGGGCTATGCAGTGGGCCGGATGACTAAGAGTCGTCGCGGCAAGATCTACCTCGACGACGTGGCTGGGCCCCCGAGGCCGACTCAATCGAGTACGGGTACCGGGTCCCTTCGGCGGCATCCACGTCTTCATTGGCAAGATCGGTGAACCGGGTCCTGAGCCGGACATCTGCACCAACATCATTGAGATGGCTCAGCGTGCGAGACCTGCCCGGGTTCGTCCTACCGTGAAGCGTGTCTTTGTGGGAGTTGTCCATGGTGCGGAAGCTAAAGATAGATCAGAATCTGGTGGTGAGACAGTTGTTTATTCTGGTGACGAGTCATCTACCGAAGAGACCGAATCTCTGTACTTATTGCAAGATGGCCGGCTTGGGGGCTGTTCCGATGGCGACAATATTCTGGACCCCCTCAATCCGCCGAGCCGGGTTACAGCTTCATGGCCGGATCACAATCTGTGCAACACTCTTCGACCGCAGCATCGTTGACATCCGGTTTGGCGGCGGTAGCAGGAGCCGGGGCAGGATGCCCTGTGTAGCCGTCGACTCAGGTCCTGTTCGGTTTATTCGACACTTTGACAGCACTGATAACTGCTAAGGTCAGCCAGGTAGATAAGGAACATCATGATGCAGAAGTTGACAAGGTAAAGGGTCAGATAGATCAAGCTAAGGCAGATCTGGCGGCTGAAAACACAAGGTTGGCTGCGAGGCAGGCCGAGTTGGACGCGCAGGCTTACCGGCTCATGTTGGATCAGAATGCAGCAAATGAGGTAATGAGGAGAAGGTACCAGTCTCGCCTGCCTCCGGTTTACGAGGCAAGGAATCTCTTTAGCACGCCTGGAGCAGGAACCAGCAATCAACCAGTGGTAAACCGGGCAGAAGCACCTGGAACGGGGGCATTGGTCCAGCCAGACGCAACGGATCCGCCTCGTCAATCATTCCATCACAACGTGTACCGATGCCTCCGGGTCATTACTCTAACCCCTTGGATAACATAGTCGCAGCCGCTTCACGATTGGCAGCCCTTCCTGTCGAAGGTGAATCCCCTGTAGCAGTGTAGATGCGACGGGCTAGGGAGTTTCTTCAGACAGCTTTGACTCAGCAGCAGGCCTATTCCTACAGCCGTGAGAGGATTCATTCCACCCCCGCCCAAGCCGGAGTTACAACAGGCATATTGATGAACTGGCCGTGTCAAGCAGTGCGCGGAACCGTAACCCGCCTCGGGGGGATAACCCGACAGGTGGTGGTGCAAATGCTCAGGATGTGGTGGATCAGGGCAGACAACGTCGAGAAGCCGAGTTAGCAGCACAATACATGACCCGTCAGCTTACCCCGGTTCGTCCAACCACCTCGGTGGAACCAGGAGTTTCTTCCAGCTCTTTGGGAGTGTTGTGCCTCACCCCCGCTTTACGTAATGTGCGTCTGCCTAAGGATTTCAAAGGACCGCGGAAGGTGCCCAATTACACTGCCGATTTATCCCCCGAGTCGTGGGTTGAAAGCTATGAGATGGCGATGGAGATGCTGGATGTGGACGGTGCTGGATGTTGGAAGGAACGACTCGCACTTGGCTGAAAGGTTTGCGAGCTAATTTCATTGGCTCATGGGCCGATTTAAGGCGCCGGGTTATCCAGAATTTCAAAGACACATGCAAGCAGCCCATGTCAATTGTGGACTTAGCTGCCTGTGTCCATGGAGAGAATGAATCAACAAGTCATTGAGTGCGCCGGGTTTCAGAGATCCTGCATTCATCAGACCGCATCAACCCTGATACAGTAGTATTAACATTGGAAGGCAATTGCCAGTTCACGCCTCTGAAGCTGAAGTTGGGACGGCTCAAACTACACTGCGATGACATGGGAACGCTCATGGCAGCTCTGGTGAAGTACACCGATTTTGATAGTACCAAGGGCCCAGAGTCTGACGACGAAAAGTCAGGAAAGGGAAAGAAGAACGGTAAAGCGCCGCAACCTAATCCGACGAGCCATGGAAACAACGGTAAGCGTAAAGCGGATAATAATTCAGATTTTGTGGCTAACACTAGTACGCAGAATGATGGTCACCGTCATAAAGGTAGGCCACCCCCGCGGAGCGAAGGATCAAATATCAATCTTGAGCGCCAGTTAAATCTGCCTTGCCCTAGGCACGGGACGATGGAAAGACTGGCTACGCACCTCTGGAAGGATTGCTCGTTTCCAATATGATCATGGGTCGGGTTCAGGGTCTAGTTCTCATGGGTCGGGTTATCACGGTGGTGGTTCTGGCTTAGGATTCCAAGGCAATCAGGGCGGATATGGCAATGAGAGTGGACACAACAATCAGGGCAGTCAAGGCAGCCAAGGTGGTTATAATCATCAGGGGAATCATCAGCAGCAACAGTCAGGTTATCAGAGCAACCCGAAGCAGTTGAATAGTGGGCATTATCATGTCTTCACCACTAGTCTCTGTAAGCGTGATCAGAAGGTTTATAAAAGGGTGGTACACTCCGTTGAACCGGCGGTACCTCGTTATTTACGCTGGTCGGAACAACCCATTGTGTGGAGTCATGAGGATCATTCGCCCCGGGTTGATAATCCAGGTCAGCTTGCTCTGGTGGTGGCACCTCAGGTTGGGGGGTATAAGTTCACCAAGGTGCTCATGGACGGAGGGAGCAGCATCAACATCCTTTATTATGAAACCTTCCGTCGCTTGGGCTTAACAGATAAAAAGCTCAGACTGTCAAACATTGTCTTCCATGGTGTAGTACCTGGTAAAACGGCGTATCCGGTTGGTAAGATAGATCTAGAGGTTACCTTTGGAGATGAGCATGACTCAAGATCAGATACTTTGAATTTTGAAGTGGTAAACATCAAGAGCCCGTATCATGCCTTGTTTGGGCGAACAGTTTATGCTAAGTTCATGGCGAGGCCCTGTTATGTTTATCTGCAGCTCAAAATGTCGGGTCATAAGGAGACCATCACGGTACATGGGAGCTATAAGATCGCTTTGGAATGTGAAAAAGGTGATGCAGCCTATGCTGAGTCAGTTTGCGCAACAGAGGAGTTGAAATTTTACAAAGATAATGTTGATCCGGCAGATATGACTCCTTTGAAAAAGCCAACTATAGAGCATGATCCGGCCTTGAAGTTTAAATCGGCTGATGAGACTAAGCTGGTGGATTTTGTTCCTGGCGATTCATCCAAGCAGTTTAGCATTAGCGCTAACTTGGATCCGAAATAGGAAAGCGGGCTCATCGAGTTCATCTGTGAGAACCGGGACATCTTTGCATGGAAATCTTCTGACATGCCAGGTGTACCGAGAGGACTCGCTGAGCATACTCTTAATGTTGATCCCAAGTTTAAACCGGTCAAACAGTTTCTCCACCGCTTCAATGAAGAAAGACGCAAGGCCATTGGTGAAGAGGTAGCCAGGCTCTTGGCGGCTGGATTTATCGTTGAGGTATTTCATCCTGAATGGTTGGCTAATCCGGTGCTAGTACTTAAGAATAACGACACTTGGCGTATGTGTGTGGACTACACAGATTTAAACAAGGCTTGTCCGGCTGATCCCTTTGCTCTCCCTCGTATTGATCAAATCATTGATGCTACGGCGGGTTGTGAGCGTTTGAGTTTTCTAGATGCATATTCCGGCTATCATCAGATCAAAATGACAGTTAAGGACCAGGAGAAGACAGCGTTTATAACTCCCTTTGGAGCCTTCTGCGATGTATCTATGCCCTTTGGGCTCAAGAGTGCCCAGGCAACTTATCATCGCTGCGTGCAGAATTGTCTTCATAAACAGATTGGGCATAATGTTCATGCATATGTGGATGATATTGTGGTAAAATCCAGAAAGGAGGAGACGTTGATAGATGACTTGAAGGAATCTTTTGATAATCTCCGGGTCTATAAGATGATGCTTAATCCGGCCAAGTGTGTTTTTGATGTACCGACAGGCAAGCTCTTGGGGTTTCTGGTGTCAAACAGGGGCATCGAAGCTAACCCGGAGAAGATCAAGGATATTACGTCCCTGGCTAGACCGACGTGTATCAATGACATTCAATGTCTAGCGGGCCACATTGCAGCGCTGAGCCGGTTTATCAGCCGATTGGGAGAAAAAGCTATCCCTCTCTACCAGATGATGAAAAAGACAGACAATTTTATCTGGAGTGATGCTGCTAACGCGGCGTCTGAGGACTTGAAGAAACAGTTGGCAGAGCCACATGTACTTGCCGCTTCGGTCGATAATGAGCAGCCCTTACTATATGTGGCTGCTAATGCCCGGGCCGTCAGCATAGCCATTGTAGTGGAGCGCAAGGAGGCTGGGAAGGAATGTTCGGTTCAACGACCGATTTACTATATCAACGAGGTGCTTATTGAATCCAAGCAGAGGTATCCACATTGGCAGAAAATGGTGTATGGAGTCTTCATGGCAAGCTGGAAGCTTAAGCAATATTTTCAGGGTCATCCCATCACCATCGTCAGCTCTGCCCCTCTGGGAGATATAATCCAAAACAGAGAAGCGAGGAACCGGGTTGCCAAGTGGGCCATTGACTTGGACCCCACGGGTTAAAATATGTGCCTCGTACTGCAATCAAGTCCAAGCACTTGTGGATTTCATCAATGATTGGACGGAGTTACAGGCGCCGGAAGAAAAGCCGGATCATACTTACTAGACTATTCACTTCGATGGATCCAGGCAATTGGAGGGCTCGGGGGCTGGAGTCGTATTAACTTCCCCACAGGTGATAAATTTTGTTATGTTCTCCGTTTAATGTTCCCTTGCACTAACAATGCATCTGAATATGAGGCTCTCCTCCATGGTCTTCGTATGTCTAAGGAGATGAATTTAAGCCGGGTTAAGTGTTTTGGTGACTCAGACCTGGTGGCTCAACAAGTGTCTGGTACTTGGGACTCCAAGGACCCGCTCATGGCAGCATATCGTCGGGAGGTGGATGTTGTTGCTGGACATTTCAAAGGTTATCAAGTGGATCATGTGGACCGGCTAAAGAATGAAGCGGCGGACGCATTAAGCCGTTTGGGTTCCCAACATAAACCGGTTCCACCTAATGTTTCCCTGGACGTCTTGTATAAACCATCGATCAAGTTACCGTCAGAGGAGGATTTGGATGTTCCTGATCCGGAGTCTCAGTTGGTAGCGGCTCTTCATGCTATCCCAGATTGGACAGTCCCATACTTGGCGTATATGAATCGAGGCGAGTTACAGGAAGATGAGATCTTGGCCAGGCAGATAATCCGGCGGTCCAAGTCAATGACTATCGTCAATGGAGAATTACATCATTGCAGTGTAACAGGGGCATTTCAGTGTTGCGTATCTCCGGATGAAGGCCGTGAAATTTTGCGTGAGATCCACGAAAGAGGTTGTGGTCACCACGCCGGTTCAAAGTCCTTGGTAGCGAAAGCTTTTCTTCACGGTTTTTATTGGCTGACGGCTCATGCTGATGCGGAAGACTTGGTCAAAAAATGTGATGCCTGTCAAAAATTCTCAAGGCGTGCTCATGTACCGGCTCAAGAATTGAGGATGATTCCAATCACTTGGCCGTTTGCAACTTGGGGGCTAGATATGGTTGGGCCCTTTAAGAGATCTCATGATAAGAAAACCCACCTTCTGGTGGCGATTGATAAGTTCACCAAGTGGGTGGAAGCGGAGCTAGTCAGCAAGTGTGATGCAGCTACGGCGGTTCAGTTCATCAAAAAGGTGATTTTCCGGTTTGGCTTTCCACACATCATTATAACTGATAATGGCACTAATTTATCCAAGGGTGCTATGAAAGAGTTTTGTCAACGTGAACACATCCGGCTTGACGTATCATCAGTGGCTCATCCTCAATCTAATGGTCAAGCTAAGAGAGATAATCAAGAAATCCTGAGAGGCATCAAACCCCAGCTTATGGTTCCCTTACATAGGACGTCGGGTTGTTGGGTAGAGGAGTTACCTTCCTTGCTATGGAGCATCAATACCACGCCCAATAGATCTATGGGTCACACGCCTTTTTTCATGGTTTACAGAGCAAAGGCAGTTCTCCCTAGTGACATCCGTCACGACTCGCCTCGTGTGGCGGCTTATGTTGAAGCTAACAATGAGAAGGCACGACAAGAAGCGATGGACCGGTTAGACGAGGAACGTGACATTGCAGCAGCCCGATCAACGATTTACCAGCAAGATCTGCATCGATATCACAGCCGCCGGGTTAGAACCAGAACTTTTCAAGAAGGTCATCTGGTGCTCCAGCTCATCCAGGACCAGACTGATATGCACAAGTTATCCCCGCCCTGGGAAGGACCCTTTGTGGTCAGCAAGAATCTACACAACGAGTCGTACTACCTTATCGACGTTCGAGAACACAAGGACTCACGCACATCGGAGGAGGAGACCCAACGGCCGTGGAACATTGCTCATCTTCGGCCCTACTACACATGAGCCATAGGCTCCTTTTATGTATATACTTTTGACAATGTATATATTATGATCAATATAATAAACCAGTATCCCTGCTAAAGCGGGGCCTCTGCTGCTTTTTTCCACAAGAGTTTGTTACATGGGGGCTTCTGTTTATAAAACGGAGTTCTCGCGACCCTCTTGAACCGGCTATCAAGCCAACATTATCATAAGAGCACAACTCTGGTTACTTCGGTAATCCGGCTATCAAGCCAAATATCATCAAAGGGGCAAAAGAGAGTTTGATGCATAGCATAACTCAAACATAGGCACCCGCTGAGCACAACTCACAATGTTACTTGGGGGCTCTTGTTGCACAGCAACAAAGAGTTTTTAAGGCCCTTGTAATAGGCTATCAAGCCAGGCTTGGAAGCCAGGTGTATTCACCTAAAACCCCGGGTTAACCTGCCTTCATCAAGTAAGTCACTCCGTCCAGGTAAACCTGGTATGACCCGTCGAACGTTTGACAAGTGAATCTTATACAGACCCTGAACTTGTCAACATTAAAACGACGATTGGCTAATGTGAGGTCCATCTTAAACGGCTTTGTGAAATGGTTTAACTAAGTGGCCTGGCAACCCATGAAAAGCCTCGAATTTAGGCTTGCCAGCCCATAAAAAGCCTCGCATTATTTTTTATTTGACAAGTTTTTTCTCTTTTGCGATTTACGTCACTTTTTATGATAAACGGACGTCTATTGACTCGGCCTAGTTATTGACTATAAGTCACAACTATCAAATAATCCGGTAATTATAAACCGTTCTGGCTTTGATTACAAAACACCAGCATCATATAAAGATAAACCGGTGTTTATCACAACCCGGTATGGTTTTATCATAAACCGGCAAAATATTGCAGGAGTCATCAATACTCATGATTTGGGATTATCAACCTTACTACAAAAGTTGGTAAAACCAACGATGTGATTCAATATCATAGGTATGATTTATTTCATATTTCATTATTTTAATGCATCCTGTGTTATAAATCTAGGGCATGTGTTTCGGCATTATGACCCGTCCGACGATAAACCGCCAGGACACTTCAAACTTGTTTTATGCAGAAACAGGTTGAATAAAAGCTGCTCAGAAGGATAAGAAGACATACTATAAGTGATGGCGGATTAAACAAAGTCACGCAAAGTGAATAGGCACAATGGCATAACAGACCAAGTGTTTCCAGCTAGCCTATTTCAAGGCGGTTTGCAACCCAAAAGAATAAATGTTTGCGGCAAGTATTGCGGTAGGCAGAAGGCTAAACCGGCTCCTGGTTTATGATTCCTCGCCTGGCCGACTTGATGGTTGTGGGTCATCCTGCACCATTTCCTCCTCCTCTTCTCCACCCAGTGGCTGGAAGTCAGTGGTTGCCCCATTGATCCTAGTTAGGGCTTGGAAAACAGCTTCATCGTTTATAAGCTCGGAGGGTTCAACATCAGGGGCATACGTGTGCTTACAGACGGGCGGGATGAGATTCTCCACATCATGAGTTGGCATGTTAACCCGTTTGTTGTCAGCATCATAAACCGACTGATAATTGGAAAGACCAGCTTCTTTAGCTAGCTGGCTAGCCAAGGGGCAAATTTCCTTTGTCAAAGCTCGAAGATCATCATTATTGAATTCTGATTCGTCTTCCTTTAAGCTTGGATAGCCGTTTTCCACATCACCCGGATCAAGATCAGGTACCCATGCCTTCGCCCGGGTTAATGCGGTCAGGGCACTTGCCCTTGCAGCTGATCTCTTTAGTTCTTCAAACCGAGCAGGCAGCATTGACAATTTCTCCAGGGTTTCCTTGATCAACGTTGGGGGCGGCTTGTTATGAGAAGCAGTACAAATAATTTGTTGTGCACTGGTATAAAGTTGCTCTATAAGGGTATAGGCAGCCTTCAGCTTCTTCTGCATATCAGAGCCTAAATGGGCAGTACGTTTTCCTACATCATTGCAACCATTATTAAACCGGCAACCTATGGGATAATACGTATTTATAATAAGGGCACTTACCAAAGATAGCAGTGGTCATAGCATTTATTTGACGCTTCAAGCCAGATAGCTCTTCTGCCACTGGTTTAAGGGCGGCCTCTGCGTCATTAGCCCTCTTTTCCAAAGTGGATTTTTCTACATCCCAATCCGCCCGCTCCTTCTTGAAATCTTCCTTCAGTTTTTCCATAGCTGCTAAAGCGACGGTTAGTTCATCCTTGGCTTTGGACGTTGCAGCTTGCTGGAACTTGAGGTTTTCTTGAAGGTCGGCGGTCTAAGTTTCCTTTTGGCTCAGATCAGCCTACAAGAGGCATACAAATCATGAATTGGCGGAAAATATTAGAAGTCCCAAGCACATAACAAGTTATGCACTTGGCACTTGGGGGCTAATGCCTATTTGCTAGTTATCAGAAGTTTTTTACAAGTCCCAAGCCCAATACAAGTATTGTTCCTGGCACTTGGGGGCTAATGCATATTTTCTCAAAGTAAAGTTACAGGGCAAAGTCCCGGTTCATTTTGGAAAGATAAGCCGGCCCTTGGGGGCTATACCAGCAAAAGTTGCAAGTTTGATATTTTACAAGTCCTGGTTCATCTTGAAAAGATAAACCGACCCTTGGGGGCTACAATGGAGTAGATACAAGAAATTTGATCAAGGGAGAAACAATATTGCAGAAGTTGAGCAACATTTACCTCATATCGTTCCTTCATCATTCTCACTAAACCGGCTTCGTAGTCACGGCTTGTGTACATACGGTTTAAATATCCAGAGTGAAGGTCATGTGCGCTGAGGTGAGCATAGCTCGATAAATTGGCATTCCACTTGCCTTTGTCCATAGCAGAAATATCCTCCTTGGGACTATGCTTTGACAAGACGACATGCTCGCCAGGAGTGGTGTGGCCGAAACCAGTAATCATAACGTCTTCCGTCGTATCAGCAACAACTTTGGTTGGGCTTGACGGTTTATCACTAGCTGGGACTGGGCTGTTTGGTTTGTCACCATGGTCCGTTGGTGCAACTTCTGGTTCAATAAAAATATCATGATCCGGTGGCGGCGGATCATCACGCACAGCGTCAGCATTTCCTTCTGCCGATTCTGGAGTTTTTTCCGGTTCAGGGATTACATCACCATCAGCAGGTTTACTCAATTTGGCCTTTTTACCGGTTTTTGGCCTACTGAGAAGGCTAAGGTAAAAAGTTAGTACATGGAATAAACATAAAAAGTTAACAGTAAAGTAAAAGCTCACCCAGGAACCATCTTGAGGGGTGGAAGCTGTGTGGCCGTTGACTCTCTAGACGATGAATGAGGTGTTTCATGATAGTTCAAATCAGACGGATTAAGAGGCTGTCGGAAATGGCCCACTTTGGGATAAAAAACATCAGGAATATATAAGACCTCTGATCGATGTTTCCGGATCGGAATATTCGGTAAACCGGTGGAAGTGATTGCTTGGCCGCTGTGCCGAGTTGTGCGCGAGCTTCATGTTGCTGCATCTTCAAAAGAAAGTTTGGGTCCAAGTAAGATAAGGGGTGAGAAAATCTTACTTTCCGGTTTGCTTGACGGATTTTCTGTGTTGGCAGAGGATCTGAACCGGAGGAAAGGATAATTACCTCTACATCATCAGCTTGGCTACCTTCAACGTTTCCCTGAATATAATCATTGTCAATGAGGTGCATGAAAAGGGAGCCAAGAGAGTCAAGTTCTACCTCTGATTCCGGTTTATCTAGATCATCATCATCAATGTTTAACTCAGATGATTCAACAGTTTTCTTCTCGACAGTCTTCTTAATAACCTTGGTCTTGGGGCAAGATACCTTTGTCGGTTTATCTTGTGCTTTCTTCTTCCAGAACGGATCATCGCCCTGTCAGAGATTGAGGATCTTTAGAAAGGATACTTAAAGGATTGAAATAAAGCAAAAAGTTACAGGATACTTACAGCTGGCGGTTTATTGGATTCACAGAAGGGAGCCATCCCTATTTTGTTGCAGGCAGCCAGCGGTTCATCCAGTATCTTCTTAACAGATTCATTGATTTCATTTTCTGTTAACAAAGCCTTAGTATGTCGTTGAGGGTCTTTCGGGTCCCCTGTATACTCGCACATCAAACCGGAGCGCCGGCTTAGAGGCAAAATACTCCAGGAGATCCAGCAACGAACAAAGTCGATGCATGTTAAAACGTCTGCAGTAAATGCCCGAAGCTTTGAAAGCTATGGTGCATACTTGGATTGCTCCTTGGTGCTAAGCCGTTGGGGAAATGGATGAGTATTTGAAAGCCGGTGAGGGCGATGAACCGGCAGAGGATTCTCATCAGTTGGAGAGGTATCTCGGCAGTAAAACCAAGTCTGATTCCAGTCCTTGGGATGACTATGATGCTTAGCATGAGGAAAGCTGACATCTTTTCTCTTCTGAATGGACATCCCGCCAAGCTCGGTATTGGGTCCGTCCGTAAACTCTGTACGGCAGTTCAAGTGGAAGAAGTCTCTAAACAGTTCAACTATGAGTTCCTCTTGCAGATAAGCCTCACAAAATACTTGAAAGTTGCAAATATTAGACACATAGTTTGGTCCAATATCTTGAGGGTGGAGTTGGAAGCTAGCAAGCACATCACAAAAGAATTTTGATCGGGGAGGGCTAAACCCTGGGCCAGGTGATCAATGAACACAATTACTTCTCCATCTTTAGGTTCAAGAGGATTTTTCCGGACCAGGGACTCTCCAATGGATGACATCCTTCTTGGCTAGAGCTCCAATCTCGACTAAACCGTTCAGTTCTTCTTTAGTAACCCGGGACAGAACCCAGTTACAAGAATAAAATTGCTTGGCCATTTTAAATGGGAGGCTGAAATTACAAATAAAAGGCCGGTTTATGAATCGTGACTAAACAGGCATAAATTGTCGCAGCGTTAGCAGGAAAGATATTGAGGCATATATATATTATTAAACCGGAGTCAGTCATTGGAAGCGATTCTGAAGACAACCGAAACAGCGGTTTAAGTGGGGCCTAATGCTACCTACCGGATTATGATTTTCTAAGGTTAAACTACCGGTGTAAGTACAAAAGATGCAGATCTAAAATAACTAGGCGATGGAAAAACAAGTTTCACAGATCAGCATGATAATTATAGATCTACATCGTATCAATAAACTCAGGTATATTCAGACCTAAGTTAAATAGGTACTACAACAGTTCATCAGACCTACATGGGATTACTTTAAAGGAAGGATGTGCTAATGACAAGAAAGGAGAACTATTGTTACAACCGCATAGGAAAACATCAGATCTACACTCGCCATTGAAGCCACGAAGAAGAACAGGGAAGAACAGCGCAACAGTTTCAATGAACTTGCGGAAAAGACCTAATGAGATCTATAGGAGGAGCAAATAAAGGACTTACCAGGGTTGTCAGATGCGGAGGCGCGTCGGCGGGACTCTGGTCAAAACAGGTTGATGTAGCGGCCTGTGTTGGAGCAGACGCGAAGGTCGGCGGCGGTGGTGGTGCTCGGGCACTGAGGATGCGCGAGGTAGAAGAAGGGAGAAGAGGCAAGGGGAGAAAAAAGAAAGGGACCCCTCACCCTATTTATAAGCTGAAAGGATAAACGACGGGCGTGGGAATCAAGGAGCCCAAAAAATGGATATGGGGCAGAGCTGTCGCCTCGGTCTTCGGAGGCTTATTAATAAAGGTTAAAATATATACATGTTTTAAATGAACATGTGATGTCATGCGGTTTAATATGAACCTGGAAGATGACATCATGACGGTTTACAAGGTCATTCGAAGACATCGAAGAAAAGTTTTCCCGAAGTGTTGAAGATTGACACGAACAGGTTCAAATCAATCTGGGGCCTAATGTTGGGGATATAACTACTAGGTATAAACCGCCCAGGAGGGGGCGGTTTATACTTATACTGAATTACTCGTATGGAAGCCCATGAAGATAAGGAGTATAGCGTATTACTATGGAGAGCTAAAAGGCCCAGGACCCAATGGCGGATTAGGGCCCATAGACGTAAACCGCCATATGATGTATGACTTGTGTTGTAAGATAGGAAAGATAGAAACCGAGCCGGACACGTTTATGAGCCGGCCTTGGGATTCTGTAAACCGGCCGGGCGTCCTCCTGTGTATATAAAGGAATGACCCGGCGACAGTTCAGGGACAACAAACAACAACTCGAGACACAGGCAAAGCGGATTCGCTCCCTGGTCATCGAAACCCCAACAATACCACAACAACTAGACGTAGGCTTTTACCTTCATCATAAGGGGCCAAACTAGTATAAAAATCCCTTGCGTCCTTTATCCTCTTTAACCCCTTTAAGCTAACCCGTCGCGATGGCTCCACGACTAAGTCCTTATGCTAGGACATCTGCCGTGACAAAACCATGACAGGAAGGTTTCATTCCGTTTGGACTTCGTTTGATATTCCTTTTTTGCGAAACACTGAAATAGGCAAAAAACATCAATTTTTGCACTGGGCCTTGGGTTAGTAGGTTAGTCCCAAAAACAATATAAAAGTGTATAATAAAGCCCATTAAACATCCAAAACAGAATATATAATAGCATGGAACAATCAAAAATTATAGATACGTTGGAGACATATCAAGCATCCCCATGCTTAATTCCTGCTCGTCCTCGAGTAGGTAAATGATAAAAACAGAATTTTTGATGTGGAATGCTAACCAACATAATTCTTAATGTAATTCTATTTATTGTGTCATGAATGTTCAGATACGAAAGATTCAAGACAAAAGTCTATATTGACATAAGAATAATAATACTTCAAGCATACTAACAAAGCAATCGTGTCTTCTCAAAATAACATGGCCAAAGAAAGTTATCCCTATGAAATCATATAGTCTGGCTATGCTCTATCTTCATCACACAAAGTATTTAAATCACGCACAACCCCGGTTTCAGCCAAGCAATTGTTTCACATGTTAATTCTTTGAAACCTTTCAACTTTCACGCAATACATGCATGAGCGTGAGCCATGGGTATAGCACTATGTGGAATAGAGTAGTGGTTGTGGAGAAGACAAAAGAAGAAGATAGTCTGACATCGACTAGGCATATCAATGGGCTATGGAGAGGCCCATCAATAGATATCAATGTGAGTGAGTAGGGATTGCCATGCAACGGATGCACTAGAGCTATAAGTGTATGAAAGCTCAACAAAAGAAACTAAGTGGGTGTGCATCCAACTTACTTGCTCATGAAGACCTAGGGCATTTTGAGGAAGCCCATCATTGGAATATACAAGCCAAGTTCTATAATGAAAATTCCCACTAGTATATGAAAGTGAAAAAACAAGAGACTCTCTATCATGAAGATTATGGTGCTACTTTGAAGCACAAGTGTGGAAAAGGATAGTAGCATTGTCCCTTCTCTTTTTTTTGAGGGGCTTTTCTTTTTATTTTATTTTTAGCCCCCCTCACTTTTTTTTGGGCCATCTTTTTTTATCTGGCCTTTCTCTTTTTTTTTGTGTCCTCACATGGGACAATGCTCTATTAATGAAGATCATCACACTTTTATTTACTTACAACTCAAAGATTACAACTCGAAGCTAGAACAAAATATGACTCTATGTGAATGATGATGATGAAGCATGTCATATGAACGGAACGGTGGAAAGTTGCATGGTAATATATCTCGGAATGGCTATGAAAATGCCATGATATGTAGGTATGGTGGCTGTTTTGAGGAAGGTATATGGTGGGTGTATGGTACCGGAGAAAGTTGCGCGGTAGAAGAGAGGCTAGCAATGGTCGAAGCGTGAGAGTGTGTATAATCCATGGACTCAACATTAGTCATAAAAAACTCATATACTTATTGCAAAAATCTAGGAGTTATCAAAACAAAGTATTCAACGCATGCTCCTAGGGGAAAGGTTGGTAGGAGTTAACCATCGCGCGATCCCGACCCCCACACAAAGGATGACACTCAATAAATAAATCATGCTCCAACTTCATCACATAACGGTTCACCATACGTGCATGCTATGTGAATCACAAACTTTAACACAAGTTTTTCTCAAATTCACAATTACTCCACTAGCATGACTCTAATTTCACCATCCTCACATCTCAAAACAATCATCAAGTATCAACCTTCTCATAGTATTCAATGCACTTGTATGAAAGTTTTTACTATACTCATCTTCGATGCCTATCATATTAGGACTAGTTTTATAACCAAAGCACATTACCATGCTTTTCTAAAATACTCTCAAATAGATATAAGTGAAGCATGAGAGATCAATAATTTCTACAAAATAAAACCACCACCGTGCTCTAAAAGATATAAGTGAAGCACTAGAGCAAAACTATCTAGCTGAAAAGATATAAGTGAAGCACATAGAGTATTCTAACAAATTCTAAATCATATTTATCTCTCTCAAAAGGTGTGTCCAGTAAGGATGATTGTGGCAAACTAAAAAGCAAAGACTCAAATCATACATGACGCTCCCACTACTAGGGTTTAGCGCGGGTTTTGAGGCTAGCAGTAGCGCGGGCAGCCGCGCTACTACTACGGCGCTACAGCTAACTGTTAGTAGTAGCACGATCAGCACCCGCTCTACTACTGTTGAATATATCAACATCGCTTTTATGGAATGCGCTACTATTAGTTAGCTGTAGCAATTTCCTAGCCCCTCACTACTGCTATATCTTTCATCATTTCCCCCCGCTTCCTACCCCGTTTTGGTTTCAATAAACTGCAATTTCCAGATACTACTACTAGATATCAATTTCATAAAGCATTATAGGTACTAGGTAGTACTCCCTCCGTTCCAGATTACTCATCTTGGTTTTAGTTCAAACCACGACGAGTAATTTGGAATGAAGGGAGTACTAGATAACAATTTCATGTATAGTCAACATGCATCCTCAAGCAGTACAAGGTCATATCGACGATGATCATCATATGTAGTTCTAGATGATATCGACGACGATCATCATATGTTGTTCTAGATGATATCGACGACGATCATCATATGCAGTTCTAGATGATATAGCCACACACACACATATGTAGTTCTAGATGATATCGAAGACGATCATCATCCTCAAGCCAGGGCGGTGGGTGTTCCTAATAGTAATTAGGATGGCCCCTCCAACACGAAGGTTCTTGCCATCGAGGAATCTCTTGCACCCAACCGAGTTTAACTGTGTGCGACCGTCCGTGTCCACGCGGTAAGTACAGGTTGTGACGGAGCCCCTTGCGGTAAGGCGTAGTCCAGCTGAGCCTTCTTCATCAGGCTCAATACCATAACTCACATATAGGCTCTTTGCCAATTTCTGAATAAGAAAAACATACAAATTAATAAATAGCCTCGCACATACTCTTGCAAATAGGTATATATGTATTATCTACACTATTAATAGTTCCTCTAATTATACACTAATAAGCATGTGATCGAACTCTACACTAAAGCACACCATCGACTAGATTCCACACAACATATCATTGGACTCTACACTAAGCATATCATCGGATAATTTGCATTTGTAAGTATAACATACCATATCATGTCGATCGACCATGGTACTTGTCAGGCGGGTCACGAATGGCACCCCGACAAAGTCAGCACGTGGCGGAATTATGTCCCATAGGTTGCACACCTCCTCCTCACTCAGCCTCATTCTTTGAGCCACGATGGCTTCATGAAGTGGGTCCTCATCATCTTCATTGAGTGGCTCCTCATTATCTTCATCATCTTCGTCATCTTCATCATCTTCCGCCAGGTTGATATAAATGACAGCCAGCTTGGGTCTTTCTGCTTTGAAGGAGAAGCTGATCAACTCACCACCAGTAAGACACATGCGGGCGAGGAAACGGGGCCATCCATCTCCTCCAATCTGCGACATATTGCGTCCTTTCTCGACCTCCATAGTGTATGGCCCCCAGGAGTCTCAAATGTCACAGTGTCTCCTGTCAGCTTGTTGAATTTCAACCTCACATTGCATGGCAAGATCTGTGTAGAAAAAGCAAAATGACACAATGCAGTAATTGTTGGGGAACGTAGCAGAATTCAAAAAATTTCTACGCTTTCACCAAGATCAATCTTAGGAGACATCTAGCAACGAGCATATTAGAGTGCATCTACATACCCTTTTGTAGATCACGAGCAGAAGCTTTCGAAGAAGCGTGGATGAAGTAGTCGTACTCTTCACATTCTTCGTCACCGATGATCTAGCGCCGAACGGACGGCACCTCCGCGTTCAACACACGTCCGGTACAGCAGCGTCACCTCCTTCTTGATCCAGCAAGGGGGGGTGAGAGGTCGTCGGAGATCCAGCAGCACGACGGCGTGGTGGTGGATGCAGCGGGAAATCCTGCAGGGCTTCGCCGGCGCCCTGCGTAAGGAGATGGAGGTGTGACGGGAGGGGGAGAGGCGCCAGAGGATTGGGTGCGGCTGCCCTCTCCCCCCCCACATATATATAGGGGGCCAGGGGGGTGCGCCAGCCCTGGAGATCCAATCTCCAGGGTGGGGCGGTGGCCAGGGGGGGTATTCTTGCCCCCCAAGGCAAGGGGGCGCCTCCCTCCCCTAGGGTTTCAACACTAGGCGCATGAGGGAGGGCCTAGTAGGGTGCGCCAGCCCACCAGGGGCTGGCCCCCTTCCCCTTGCGGCCTAGGGGCCCCACCGGGATGGGTGGCCCCACCCGGTGGACCCCCGGGACCCCTTCGGTGGTCCCGGGACACTCCCGGTGACCCCCGGAGATCACCCGATGGCCGAAACTGGACTTCCTATATATCATTCTTTACCTCCGGACCTTTCCGGAACTCCTCGTCACATCCGGGATCTCATCCGGGACTCCGAACAACTTTCGGGTTTCCACGTGCATGTATCTCTACGACCCTAGCGTTACCGAACCTTAAGTGTGTAGACCCTACGGGTTCGGGAGACACGTAGACATGACCGAGACCACTCTCCGGTCAATAACCAACAACGGGATCTGGATACCCATGTTGGTTCCCACGTGTTCCTTGATGATCTTCATCGGATGAACCACTATGTCAAGGATTCACTCAATCCCGTATGTTATTCCCTTTGTCCATCGGTACGGTACTTGCCCGAGATTCGATCGTCGGTATACCCGATACCTTGTTCAATCTCGTCATGGCAAGTCTCTTTACTCGATCTATAATCCATCATCCCGTGACTAACTCCTTAGTCACCTTGAGCTCATTATGATGATGTCTTACCGAGTGGGCCCAGAGGTACCTCTCCGTCACACGGAGTGACAATATCCCAGTCTCGGTTCGTACCAACTCAACAGACACTTTCGGAGATACCCGATGCGTACCTTTATAGCCACCCAGTTACGTTGTGACGTTTGTCACACCCAAAGTATTCCTACGGCATCCGGGAGTTGTACAACCTCATGGTCTAAGGAATAAATACTTGACACCGAAAAGCTTATGCATTACGAACTATATGATCTCGTGCTATGCTCAGGATTGGGTCTTGTCCATCACATCATTCTCCTAATGATGTGATCCCGTTATCACTGACATCCTATGTCCATGGTCAGGAAACCGTGACCATCTGCTGATCAACGAGCTGGTAACTAGAGGCCTACCAGGGACTCATTGTGGTCTATATATTCACACATGTATCGCTGTTTCTGTACAATACAATTCAAGCATGAATAACAGACGATTATCATGAACAAGGAAATATAATAATAATACTTTTATTATTGCCTCTAGGGCATATTTCCAACAGTCTCCCACTTGCACTAGAGTCAATAATCTAGTTACATTGTGATGAATCGAACACCCATAGAGTCCTGGTGTTGATCATGTTTTGCCCGTGGAAGAGGTTTAGTCAACGGGTCTGCAACATTCAGATCCGTATGCACTTTACAAATATCCATGTCTCCATCTTGAACATAATTCCGGATGGAGTTGAAACGGCGCTTGATGTGTTTGGTCTTCTTGTGAAACCTGGGCTCCTTGGTAATGGCAATAGCACCAGTGTTGTCACAGAAGAGAGTCATCGGGCTTGATGCGCTTGGAATGACTCCTAGGTCGGTGATGAACTCCTTCATCCAGACTCCTTCCTGCGCTGCTTCGCAAGCAGCTATGTACTCCGCTTCACATGTAGAATGCGCCACCACGCTCTGTTTGCAACTGCACCAGCTGACTGCTCCACCATTCAAAATATACACGTATCCGGTTTGTGACTTCGAGTCATCCAGATCTGTGTCGAAGCTAGCATCGACGTAACCCTTTACGACGAGCTCTTCGTCACCTCCATAAATGAGAAACATATCCTTAGTCCTCTTCAGGTACTTTAGGATGTTCTTGACCGCTGTCCAGTGTTCCATACCGGGATCACTTTGGTACCTCCCTACCAAACTTATGGCAAGGTTCACATCAGGTCTGGTACACAACATGGCATACATGATAGAACCTATGGCCGAGGCATAGGGTATGACACTCATCTTTTCTCTATCTTCTGCCGTGGTTGAGGACTGAGCCTTGCTCAATCTCATACCTTGCAAAACAGGCAAGAACCCCTTCTTGGACTGATCCATATTGAACTTATTCAATATCTTGTCAAGGTATGTACTTTTTGAAAGACCGATGAGGCGTCTTGATCTATCTCTATAGATTTTGATGCCTAATATGTAAGCTGCTTCTCCAAGGTCCTTCATTGAAAAACTCTTATTCAAGTAGGCCTTTACAGTTTCCAAGAATTCTATATCATTTCCCATCAGCAATATGTCATCCACATATAATATGAGAAATGCTACAGAGCTCCCACTCACTTTCTTGTAGATACAGGCTTCTCCATAAGTCTGTATAAAACCAAACGCTTTGATCACATCATTAAAGCGAATATTCCAACTCCGAGATGCTTGCACCAGCCCGTAAATCGAGCGCTGGAGCTTGCATACCTTGTTAGCATTCTCTGGATCGACAAAACCTTCCGGCTGCATCATATACAACTCTTCCTTGAGGAAGCCATTAAGGAATGCCGTTTTGACGTCCATTTGCCATATCTCATAATCATAGAATGCGGCAATAGCTAACATGTTTCTGACTGACTTCAGCATCGCTACGGGAGAGAAAGTCTCGTCATAGTCAATCCCTTGAACTTGTCGATAACCCTTAGCGACAAGCCGAGCCTTATAGATGGTCACATTACCATCCGCGTCTGTCTTCTTCTTAAATATCTATTTATTTTCTATGGCATGCCTATCATCAGGCAAGTCCACCAAAGTCCATACTTTGTTTTCATACATGGATTCTATCTCGGATTTCATGGCTCCAAGCCATTTATTGGAATCCGGGCCCTCCATCCCTTCTTCATAGTTCGAAGGTTCACCGTTGTCCAACAACATGATTCCCATGACAGGGTTGCCGTACCACTCTGGTGCGGAACGTGCCCTTGTGGACCTTTGAAGTTCAGTAGTAACTTGATCTGTTTCTTCATGATCATCATCATTAGCTTCCTCCCTTGTCGGTGCAGGCACCTCAGGAACAATTTCCTGCCCTGCGCTACTTTCCGGTCCAGGAGGGGTGACTGTCACCTCATCAAGTTCTACTTTCCTCCCACTCACTTCTTTCGAGAGAAACTCTTTCTCCAGAAAGGATCCATTCTTGGCAACAAAGACTTTTCCTTCGGATCTGTGGTAGAAGGTGTACCCAATCGTTTCCTTTGGGTATCCTATGAAGACGCATTTTTCCAATTTGGGTTCGAGCTTTTCAGGTTGAGGTTTCTTGACATAAGCATCGCAACCCCAAACTTTCAGAAACGACAGCTTCGGTTTCTTGCCAAACCAAAGTGCATACGGTGTCGTTTCAACGGATTTCGATGGAGCCCTATTTAAATTGAATGCGGCAGTCTCTAGAGCATAACCCCAAAAAGATAACGGTAAATCGGTAAGGGACATCATAGATCGCACCATGTCCAACATAGTACGATTTCGACGTTCGGACACACCGTTACGCTGAGGTGTTCCGGGCGGTGTCAATTGTGAAACAATTCCACATCTCATAAGGTGTGTGCCAAATTCATGACTCAAATATTCACCCCCATGATCCGATCGTAAGAACTTTATTTTCTTGTCTCGTTGATTCTCAACCTCATTCTGAAATTCCTTGAACTTTTCAAAAGTCTCAGACTTGTGTTTCATCAAGTAGATATACCCATATCTACTCAAGTCATCCGTGAGGGTGAGAACATAACGATAGCCTCCGCGAGACTCAACACTCATTGGACCGCACACATCGGTATGTATGATTTCCAATAAGTTGGTTGCTCGCTCCATTGTTCCGAAGAACGGAGTCTTAGTCATCTTGCCCATGAGGCATGGTTCGCACGTGTCAAATGATTCATAATCAAGAGACTCCAGAAGTCCATCGGCATGAAGCTTCTTCATTCGTTTGACACCAATATGACCAAGGCGGCAATGCCACAAGTATGTGGGACTATCATTATCAACTTTACATCTTTTGGTATTCACACTATGAATATGTGTATCATCACGATCGAGATTCATCAAAAATAAACCATTGACCAGCGGGGCATGACCATAAAACATATCTCTCAAATAAATAGAACAACCATTATTCTCAGATTTAAATGAGTAGCCATCTCGCATAAGATGAGATCCATATACAATGTTCATGCTCAAAGCTGGTACTAAATAACAATTATTGAGGTTTAAAACTAATCCCGAGGGTAGATGTAGAGGCAGCGTGCCGACGGCGATCTCATCGACCTTGGAACCATTCCCGACGCGCATCGTCACCTCGTCCTTTGCCACTCTCCGCTTATTCTGCAACTCCTGCTTAGAGTTACAAATATGAGCAACTGCACCGGTATCGAATACCCAGGAGCTACTACGAGCGCTCGTAAGGTGCACATCAATAACATGTATATCACATATACCTTTGACGTTGCCGGCCTTCTTGTCCGCTAAGTATTTGGGGCAGTTCCGCTTCCAGTGACCCGTTCCCTTGCAATAAAAGCACTCCGTCTCAGGCTTGGGTCCATACTTTGGCTTCTTCCCGGCAACAGGCTTACCGGGCGCGGCAACTCCCTTGCCGTCCTTCTTGAAGTTCTTCTTACCCTTGCCCTTCTTGAACTTAGTGGTTTTATTGACCATCAACACTTGATGTTCTTTCTTGATATCCACCTCCGCTGATTTCAGCATTGAATACACCTCGGGAATGGACTTCTCCATCCCCTGCATATTGAAGTTCAGCACGAAGCATTTGTAGCTTGGTGGGAGCGACTGGAGGATTCTGTCAACGACCGCTTCGTCTGGGAGATTCATTCCCAGCTGAGACAAGCGGTTGTGCAATCCAGAAATCTTGAGGATGTGCTCACTGACATAACTGTTTTCCTCCATCTTACAGCTGTAGAATGCGTTGGAGACGTCATATCTCTCGACTTGGGCATGAGCTTGGAAAACCATTTTCAGCTCTTGGAACATCTCATATGCCCCGTGGTGCTCAAAACGCTTTTGGAGCCCCGATTCTTAGGTGTAAAGCATGCCGCACTAAACCAGGGAGTAATCATCACAATGCGACTGCCAAGCGTTCATAACATCTTGGTTTGCCGGGGCGGGAGCGTCACCTAGCGGTGCATCTAGGACATAAGTTTTCTTGGCAGCTATGAGGATGATCCTCAGGTTACGGACCTAGTCCGTGTAGTTGCTACCATCGTCTTTCAGCTTGGATTTCTCTAGGAACGCGTTGAAGTTGAGGGTGACATGAGCGTGGGCCATTTGATCTACAAGAGATATTGTAAATAATTTAGACTAAGTTCATGATAATTAAGTTCATCTTAATCAAATTTAAATGAACTCCCACTCAGATTGACATCTCTCTAGTCATCTAAGTGATACACGATCCGAATCGACTAGCCCGTGTCCGATCATCACGTGAGTCGGACTAGTCATCAACGGTGAACATCTTCATGTTGATCGTATCTTCTATACGACTCGTGTTCGACCTTTCGGTCTTCCGTGTTCCGAGGCCATGTCTGTACATGCTAGGCTCGTCAAGTGAACCCTAAGTGTATTGCTTGTGTAAATCTGGCTTACACCCGCTGTATGCGAACGTTAGAACCTATCACACCCGATCATCACGTGGTGCTTCGGAACAACGATCCTTAGCAATGGTGCACAGTTAGGGGGAACACAATTCTTGAAATTTTAGTGAGAGATCATCTTATTTAATACCATCGTTCTAAGTAAACAAGATGCATAAACATGATAAACATCACATGCAATCAATTAAAGTGACATGATATGGCCAATATCATCTTGCTCCTTGGATCTCCATCTTCGGGGCACCATGATCATCTTTGTCACCGGCTCGACACCAAGATCTCCATCATCATGATCTCCATCATCGTGTCTTAAAGAAGTCGTCACGCCAACTATTACTTCTACTATTATGGCTAACGTTTAGCAATGAAGCAAAATAATTACATGGCGTTATTCAGTGACACGCAGGTCATACAATAATAAAGACAACTCCTATGGCTCTTGCCGGTTGTCAAGTTCATCGACATGCAAGTCGTGATTCCCTATTACAAGAACATGATCAATCTCATACATCACATATATCATTCATCACATCTTCTTGGCCATACCATATCACATAGCACATGCTGCAAAAACAAGTTAGACGACCTCTAATTGTTGTTGCAAGTTTTACGTGGCTTCTATAGGTTTTCTAGCAAGAACGTTTCTTACCTACACCAAAACCACAACGTGATTTGTCAATTTCTATTTACCCTTCATAAGGACCCTGTTCATCGAATCCGATCCGACTAAAGTAGGAGAGACAGACACCCGCCAGCCACCTTATGCATCTAGTGCATGTCTGTCGGTGGAACTAGTCTCACGTAAGCGTACGTGTAAAGTCGGTCCGGGCCGCTTCATCCCACAATACCGCCGAATGAAGATTAGACTAGTAACGGCAAGAAAGTTGAGCAAACTCAAACGCCCACAACTGCTTTGTGTTCTACTCGTGCAAGATGCTACGCATAAGACCTAGCTCAGATGCCACTGTTGGGGAACGTAGCAGAATTCAAAAAATTTCTACGCTTTAACCAAGATCAATCTTAGGAGACATCTAGCAAGGAGCATATTAGAGTGCATCTACATACCCTTTTGTAGATCGTGAGCGGAAGCTTTCAAAGAAGCGTGGATGAAGTAGTCGTACTCTTCACGTTCTTCGTCATCGATGATCTAGCGCCGAACGGACGGCACCTCCGCGTTCAACACACGTCCGGTACAGCAACGCCACCTCCTTCTTGATCCAGCAAGGGGGGAGGAGAGGTCGTCGGAGATCCAGCAGCACGACGGCGTGGTGGTGGATGCAGCGGGAAATCCTGCAGGGCTTCGCCGGCGCCCTGCGTAAGGAGATGGAGGTGTGACGGGAGGGGGAGAGGCGCCAGCGGATTGGGTGCGGCTGCCCTCTCCCCCCCACATATATATAGGGGGGCAGGGGGGTGCGCCAGCCCTAGAGATCCAATCTCCAGGGTGGGGCGGCGGCCAGGGGGGTATTCTTGCCCCCCAAGGCAAGGGGGCACCTCCCTCCCCTAGGGTTTCAACCCTAGGCGCATGAGGGAGGGCCCAGTAGGGTGCGCCAGCCCACCAGGGGCTGCCCCCTTCCCCTTGCGGCCTAGGGGCCCCACCGGGATGGGTAGCCCCACCCAGTGGAGGGGTCCCGGGACACTCCCGGTGACCCCCGGAGATCACCCGATGGCTGAAACTGGACTTCCTATATATCATTCTTTACCTCCGGACCATTCCGGAACTCCTCGTCACATCCGGGATCTCATCCGGGACTCCGAACAACTTTCGGGTTTCCACGTGCATGTATCTCTACGACCCTAGCGTTACCGAACCTTAAGTGTGTAGACCCTACGGGTTCGGGAGACACGTAGACATGACCGAGACCACTCTCCGGTCAATAACCAACAGCGGGATCTGGATACCCATGTTGGTTCCCACGTGTTCCTCGATGATCTTCATCGGATGAACCACTGTGTCAAGGATTCACTCAATCCCGTATGTTATTCCCTTTGTCCATCGGTACGGTACTTGCCCGAGATTCGATCATCGGTATTCCCGATACCTTGTTCAATCTTGTCATGGCAAGTCTCTTTACTCGATCCGTAATCCATCATCCCATGACTAACTCCTTAGTCACCTTGAGCTCATTATGATGATATCTTACCGAGTGGGCCCAGAGGTACCTCTCCGTCACACGGAGTGACAATATCCCAGTCTCGGTTCGTACCAACTCAACAGACACTTTCGGAGATACCCGATGCGTACCTTTATAGCCACCCAGTTACGTTGTGACGTTTGGCACACCCAAAGTATTCCTACGGCATCCGGGAGTTGTACAACCTCATGGTCTAAGGAATAAATACTTGACACCGAAAAGCTTATGCATTATGAACTATACGATCTCGTGCTATGCTCAGGATTGGGTCTTGTCCATCACATCATTCTCCTAATGATGTGATCCCGTTATCACTGACATCCTATGTCCATGGTCAGGAAACCGTGACCATCTGCTGATCAATGAGCTGGTAACTAGATGCCTACCAGGGACTCATTGTGGTATATATATTCACACATGTATCGATGTTTCCGTACAATACAATTCAAGCATGAATAACAGACTATTATCATGAACAAGGAAATATAATAATAATACTTTTATTATTGCCTCTAGGGCATATTTCCAATAGCAGTAATGCCAACACTAAAAATAAAAGAGTTGTTACATTTCATATAATTTCTTACCGCCGCATGACGAAAACTCGGCTGGAAGTAGATGTCGAACAGCTTGCCAGTTGCAAGGCTGTTGGCGCACCTTGACTTGCACAATCGACATGGTGGTGGTGGTGGTGGCGCCATTTTCCTAAAGCAATATGAGCAAGGATTAACGATCCACTTCACAGGAAAGAAAAATAATTGTTAAATCAAAATGTTCTATAAATCAACTAAATCAACTAGCCTATTAAATCAACTTGCCTACTAAATCAACTAAATAAAAATGTTCTATAAATCAACTAAATCAACTAGCCTATTAAATCAACTTGCCTACTAAATCAACTAAATCAAAATGCTATAAATCAACTAAATCAACTAGCCTACTAAATCAACTTGCCTACTAAATCAACTAAATAAAAATGTTCTAAATTAACTAAATCATATGAACTAAATCAAAATGTTGCATATGAACTAGCCTACTAAATAAAAATTTAGCAGGGAGGAGGGGTTGTGGATGAGGAGGGAGGAGGGAGAAGGAAGGACGACTGGAGGAGGGAGGAGAGAGTAGGACGGAGGAGGAAGGGCGGAGCGAGGAGGGGCCGACCAGCGACGAGTCGAGGAAGGACAGAGGAGGAGGGCGGTACCGAGTCCAGTGAGGAGGAGGAGTTGACGGCGGTGCTGAGGGAAGAGGGGTAGGTGACGGCGGCCGATGGGGGAGGACCAGCGCGCGGGGGGGTTGAGGGGGAGATGGAGTG
>LR738715.1:284825891-284868942 GCA_902687465.1 Secale cereale | reverse complement strand
TAGCTAGTTTTAGCAGTAGCGCTCTAAAGGTAAAGGCGCTACTGCTAAACTACCTTGCAGTAGCGCGCTCTGAATTAACGCACTGCTGCTAGAACTAGCTTCGTGGCGGGGTCGTGGGAATTATAGCAGTAGCGCAGCTTAGAGGAGGCGCGCTACTGCTATGTTTATTTCAGCAGCAAGTACTGCCGGAGCATGCTACTGCTACATTGCAGCAGCGCCTTAATTTAAAACTCGCTACTGGTAAGATCCTGTGTATAAGCTTTTCCCTAGTAGTGTCCAAGCAAAACACATATCATGTGGTGAATAAAAATATAGTCTCAAGTAAAGTTACCGATAGACGGAGACGAAAGAGGGGATGCCTTCCCGGGGCATCCCAAGCTTAGGTTTTTGGTTGTCCTTCAATTTTACCTTGGGGTGCCTTAGGCATCCCCAAGCTTAGGCTCTTGCCACTCTTTGTTCCATAGTCCATCAAATCCATACTCAAAACTTGAAAACTTCACAACACAAAACTTAGCCAAAAATCTCGTGAGCTCCGTTAGTATAAGAAAACAAATCACCACTCAAAGGTACTGTAACGAACTAATTCTTTGTTTATATTGGTGTTAAACCTACTATACTCCAACTTTTCTATGATTCATACCCCCCGATACTACTCATAGATTCATCAAAATAAGCAAACAACACACGAAAAACAGAATCTGTCAAAAACAGAACAGTCTGTAGTAATCTGTAACTTTCGAATACTTTTGTAACTCTAAAAAATTGAAATAAACTGGTGGACGTGAGGAATTTGTCTATTAATCATCTACAAAAAGAATCAACTAAAAAGCACTCTCCAGTAAATAAATGACAGCCAATCTCGTGAGTGCTAAAGTTTCTGTTTTTTACAACATGATCACATAAACTTCACACAAGTCTTCCCAAAGGTTCTTTGGCACAAACACTAATTAAAACACAAAACCACATCTAAACAGAAGTTAGATGCAATATTTAGGGCATGTTCGGAAGTCCTGCACGCTCCGCGCTCCACGAAGTCCGCGCAAGAATTTAGGCCGAACGGTCTAAGCTTCGTCGAGCCAGCTTCGAGAAGCTGTACCAAGCCGTAGTGCAATTTGAATGAGTCAAAGAAGCTGGGTTTTCGCAGCTTCGCGGAATCCTCGGAAACGCGGAGTTCTCCTAATTACGCGTGATGCCACCGCCAAGTGATTTCCCGTACCGGTTCGTGCCCCCAATTCTTTTGTCGCACACGGAGTCCTCTCGATCGTTGGATTTGGCAAAGTGAAGACATCGTGACGCTCACAACGTTGCTCCAAACTGGGCTAAGCCCAGTTTCTCTTCTCCTCTGCCCGAGAAGGCCTAAGGCCTCTTTTCCTTTTTAGTTAGATGGGCTTTAGACAATCGAAGCAGGCTGCCAGCCCGCCTAGCATGGAGAGGAGCTGTGCGCACGTACCGAACAATTCTGGCTTCTCGTTAGAGTTGGAGCGCGGAGCACAGCTGAGAAGCCTTGGAGTTGAGCGACATGGAGGACTTCAGAACACGCCCTTATTCCTAAACATAAGCAAAAACAAAGAAAATAAAATTGGGTTGCCTCCCAACAAGCGCTATCGTTTAACGCCCCTAGCTAGGCACGATACAAGAATAGATCTAGGTATTGCCATCTTTGGTATTGGGAAAGAGAAGAGAGAATTTCTTATCTATTGCATTTATCTTTCTATTTTGAGAGAGAACATGACCATTAATGGTGGAAGAAAGATTAAGCATGCTACGGAAGTTTGCATCTAAGCTAGCCTTCATCTCTTTGATAATTTCATTCTGATAGAAGCACAAAAGAGAAGTAGATTCAATCTTCTCACTCATGAGGTGCCCAAATATAGTTTTCATCTTTTCATAGGTGTCTATGGCATCCCCTCAAGAAACCTTCTTCAAAAATAGAATCTAAAACTTGCTTAAACGAAGAAGGTAAGCCAACATAAAAGCTTTTTAGGTAAATCTCAATTTGATATTGGGGCACATAGCTGGCTCTGATCCTTAATAGCCTATCCCAAGCATCATTCAAAGACTCATCAAGTAAATAACAAAAAATTTCGGTATCATCTTCATCGAAATTATTCAAACTCTCATTGATAACCCCGGTAGGTCTTTACATAGCATCATTAATTATGATCTTGGAGAGGACAGATGGACTGTCCAAGGTACTAAAACCAGGGAGAGAACCCTTAGCTCTTTTCGATTCGGCCATGGCTGGGGAAAAGCGAATGGGAGGCGAAGAAAAGGCAAAGGTGAAGTGGGGGAGAGGAAAACGAGAGGCAAATAATGTAGTGCGAGGGATAAGGGTTTGTGATAGGTACTTGGTATATGACTTTTGCGTAGATCTCCCCGGCAATGGCGCCAGAAATTCTTCTTGCTACTTCTCGAGCTTGCGTTGTATTCCCTCAAAGAGGAAAGGGTGATGCAGCACAGTAGCGTAAGTATTTCCCTCAGTTTTTGAGAACCAAGGTATCAATCCAGTAGGAGACCAACCGCGAGTCCCTCGCACCTGAACAAACAAATAAGAATCTCGCAGCCAACGCGATAAGGGGTTGTCAATCCCTTCACGGTCACTTACGAGAGTGAGATCTGATAGATAGGTTAGGATAATAATTTTGGTATTTTTGGTATAGAAGCAGAAAGTAAATAAAGCAAAGTAAAGTAGATGGAAGATTAATATGATGAGAATAGACCCAGGGGCCATAGGTTTCACTAGTGGCTTCTTTCATGATAGCAGAATTCTACGGTGGGTGAACAAATTATTGTCGAGCACTTGATAGAAAAGCGCATAGTTATGAGAATATCTAGGCATGGTCATTGTATATAGGCATCACGTCTGTGACAAGTAGACCGAAATGATTCTGCATCTACTACTATTACTCCACACATGGATCGCTATCCAGCATGCATCTAGAGTATTAAGTTCATAAGAACAGAGTAACGCCTTAAGCAAGATGACATGATGTAGAGAGATAAACTCAAGCAATATGATATAGACCCCATCTTTTTATCGTCGATGGCAACAATACAATACCTGCCTTGCTGCCCCTACTGTCACTGGGAAAGGACACCGCAAGATTGAACCCAAAGCCAAGCACTTCTCCCATTGCAAGAACTATAGATCTAGTAGGCCAAAGCAAACCAATAATTCGAAGAGACTTGCAAGGATATTATAATCATACATAAAAGATTTCAGAAAAGAATCCAATAGTGTTCATAGATAATCTTGATATTAAACCCATAATTCATCGGATCTCGACAAACACACCGCAAAAGAATACATCGAATAGATCTCCTCGAAGATCGAGGAGAACTTTGTATTGAGATCCAAAGAGAGAGAAGAAGCCATCTAGCTAATAACTATGGTGTTGATGTAGAAGCCCTCCGTGATCGATGCCCCCTCCGGCAGAGCTCCGGAACAGGCCCCAAGATGGGATCTCACGGGAACAGAAGGTTAAGGCAGTGGAATTAGGGTTTCTTCGTGCTCCTCGATGTTTTCAAGGTTTAAGGGTATATATAGGAGGAAAAAGTACTTTGTTGGAGCAACGTGGAGCCCACGAGGGTGGGCGGCGCGCCCTGCCCCCTCGTGGGCACCTTGTTTCTTCTCTGACTTGTACTCCAAGTCTCTCGTGAAGATATTGTTCCAAAAATAACTCTTCCGAAGGTTTCATTCCGTTTGGACTCCGTTTGGTATTCCTTTTCTGCAAAACACCGAAATAGGCAAAAAAACAACAATTTGCACTGGGCCTTGGGTTAGTAGTTAGTCCCAAAAATAATATAAAAGTGTATAATAAAGCCCATTAAACATCCAAAACAGAATATATAATAGCATGGAACAATCAAAAATTATAGATACGTTGGAGACGTATCAGAGGATCGCGCCCTAGCTTTCGGCCTGCTTCGCCCGAACCTGGAGGCACTTTGCAAAAAGAGAAAGCTACGAGACCATGACAGAAGTGGTTTCTGGCCCCTGAAACATAGGAAATACATAGCAGTGAAAGGGTAAGTGCCTTATCTTTGTGGTTCCTTATGTGCAACACCCTTTCCTAATCATGCCTCTACAGGGTTCCTCTGGTCGTGGCAGCAATGGCTCCTGAGGTCTGCCGCTCGGGGGCTCCCGACCTGCCGCTGGCTTCGGGCTCCCCGCTCCAGGTGCTCGCGCGAGACATGACGACAGCTCGCGAGGTCAGCGTGCCTCCGGAGGGTCAATGGCCTCCTGTGTCCTTGCCTTGGAGTTGCTTCCGAGGCATCGAGGGCGTGCCGAGGGCTTTCCCATTCACCCTTGTGAGCGGCTGGGCTTCCTCGGTTCCAGGTCCATCTTTGAGTGCTAGGGTTGTGCCGCCCAACCCGTCCGCAGGGGCCGATATGGAGTTTGGTGGAGCACCAGATACCGGCTCCTCGCGAGGAACGGGCATGACCCCTTGGACCCCCCGCCAGTCCCCTGCGCCGAGGAGGGGTTTGGTCACGCGCGAGGACGCAGTGTTGTTCGTCACGGCCTCTTCCGCGAGGCCGTCGATGCACTTGGTCAGCTTGGGGAAGAGATCATTGATGTTGATGCGCATCTCGAGTCGGAGAGCCTTCACTTGGTGCAGGAGTGGCACAAGCTAAAGGTGGCCATCAATCTCGGGAATCTTCAACATGAGCGCGCCAACACGAAGGCCGCGCTGGAGCTTGCGACCTCATGGGAGGCATGCACTCGGGCCTTGGAGGAAGCCAGGGCTGCCGACCATCACCGCGAGGTCGCCGAGGAGCACGTGCGAGAACTCCAGGCCTCGAATGATGCCCTTGAACAACGGATCGAGGCGCGCAGGGCCGCCTTGGTGTTGATGAAGGGAGCGCCTTACGAAGAGCAGGAGATCCGGAAACTTGAAGAGGCGCTGATGCTGGAAGCCTCGGAGCGCAGCCTGGACCTTGAGCGGCTGGAGGCGAGGGAGCGCCAAGTGACCATGGCTGAAGATGCCATTACCATTCGTGAAGCCAAGATCTAGGAGGAGGTTGACCGAAGGGTGGCGAAGGTTTGCGCGGTTCTTGCCGACGAGCACCGTCTGAAGCTGGAACTCCTAGGTGCCGAGGGTGGGGGCACAACCGCCGCCCTCTGGACAAGGCTGGATGTGGCAGAGCAGCGTGAAATGGAGGCCAAGGAAGCCCAGGCCTTAGCCTGAGACGACCTGGCATCCAGCCGCGCCGACCTGCAATCGCTCCAGCAGACGATCGATGACGCCACATCCCTTGTGAAGAAGAACACGGACAAGGTGTGCTGCCGCTTGACGCTTCAGCATGAGCATGCCTCGATGCTCCAGGCTCTCCGAGTGAGGGCCAATCGAGCTCTGGGCACCATCTGCGAGGAGAGCGCTCCTCATACGCATGAGGACGACTACGCCAGCCACCTCTGCTTCTTCACCGAGATCATGACCCGCCAGGAGGGTCAGGCCACGAGGGCTTGCGAGCTCATTGAAGAGAGAAGCTGTGGCCTTCTCGGGCGCGCGTTCTCGCGCGTCTTCAACCATCTTCAGAATCTTGACCCTCATTCCGATTTTGATGCCGCGATAGCCCCCGTGCCTCGGGCTATTCAGAGCAACCTGGCGAAATGGGTGGAAGACCATGTGGATGATATTATTGCAGAGTTCTCTCCTGAGGATGACACGGTCGTGATCGCGGCCAAAGAAGGCGATGCGGGAAACGATGATGAAGACGAAGCCAGCGACAACGAGTCCTCGGCGCCCTCCGGCTAAGCCCGCGTTTCCCTCTTACTTCGACCTGTATGCAAGAACCTCGGGGGGCGTGAACGTATTTTTGAAAAGGGGGTTCCCCTTGTAATGTGTGAAATGATGATATGATTTTTGAGGTAGGATCTGAATTAAGCCGTTGCGAGCCTGTGGGCTCCCGAGCGGGGTAGCTGTTTGTGACTTATCTTTGGTTCGGTAGATCTTGAGCGGGCCCTGATGCCGTGGTAGCACCTCCTTCCGAGGCAATCCTAAGGGCTTGTGAGGTTCTGAGCCTCCTGAGGAGCCTGCTAGCCCGCCTTAGAGTGCCTTGCGAGGAGCCAGCCACAGGACCACGACAGGGTGTGCGCGTGGCGACTGTGCCCTTGATCCCCGGGGGGCTTTGGCGTCCCCAAGCTGGCCCGAGGAGTTTGGTGCACGCGTGCCATGCCCAGCCCCCGCTCCCGGGGTGCTCGCAGGGAGGGGCAGTAGGCTCGAGCCTTACTTGCTAAACACGAAACCAGAAAGCAAGAAACCACTGTGAGTCAAGGGAAAAAGCAACTTCCCCCCATTTTTGACAACATAAAAGAACTCCAAATCTTAGTCCAGAAAGTGGAGAATCGAATTACAAAAAATTGGGCGAAAGCAAACAGCTGCGTCTGGCACCTAGCTAGTCTTCTTGTCTTCCCACGAGCATGGAGCTAAGTGCTTTCACTGGATGTGAGCATAGTCATTGGGGGACAGTGGCGACGGCCAGCGCGGAGCATGGTGCTTCCACTTGGAAATGAAGTGGAGCCCCCAAGGCCCGAGGGCTGCTCTCTGGAGACTCCGGGGCATGTACAACCCCACTCATTATTACGTGAGAGTATCACGAGCGGAGACCTTCACAGGCGTGAGCCTTAGTTCATATCGCCAGACGAGGGTCCCGCCTTGCGCCACCCCTAACCACCGTTGGGGCGTCCGGAAACCAGGACAAGGCCAAGGGGCAAGGAGGACGCTAGCGGCACCCTCGGCGACCACGGGCCCTTTGCCGGGGGGCTAGGGCTCGCCAGCGCCTCCCCTGACAGAGGACCTACCTCGGTACAGCACCTTGCTCCGCGCGGCGTGGGGAAGGCCCTGGCTCCGGGCTTTTCCCATGCACATCCCAGCGCGCCACCTCGGTCGGGGGCGGGGACGCAGCCCTAAGGGCTCCGCATGCCATTGTGGCCTGGTTCACCTATGGTTCATGGTTAGCGTAAGCATGCTCCGGAGACATCGGCTGTACCATCTGCCTGTTGCTGATGAAGGCGTTGATGAAGCTCCACGGGGCCTCGCGAGGGGCGTCCGACTCGCTTGGCCCTAATGTCTAGGTCGGTTGGGGAAACCGTTGAGGGTTCTCAAATGAATATGGTGCGTGTGCTGCTGGCGACGCATCTGCGTCAGTTTCTCTTACCCTTGCGTCATTACCTAGCCACGCGACATCTCTGTTCGGTTGGTGCGGTGCTTGGCCATGGTGATCACCCAGCGTCGGCCCGTTGCTGCCCCGCGAAACACCGTTTGAGCTCGCCATGTCTGCGAGCATCGCCCCTCTTGCTTGGCGAACGGTGCTGCGGCTCGGACGGGTGTCACGAGGATCCCGGGGCTCCCTGAGAGGAGCCGGGTGAGCCCCGCGGAGGCTAGCGTGTGCTCCCGACGGCGCCTGAGATGCCAGCAGGCTGCAGAAGGGTGGGGTGCCCCTGCATGCTGCCTCGAGTAGCTCTGCTACTTTCTTAAGTAAGGCGTCACAGCCTCCTTCCATGAACCTACATCGTAGGAGCTCCCGAGCCACCACAACCACGGCCCGCATATTTGCCTGCTCCTGGCGTGTATGCGGGGCTGTCACCGTCGCATAGTTTGAAGACCGTGCGATGGAGCGGTTGCAGCATTGATCAGAGGAGGACATCGGCGGCCTGCGCCGCCCGGGGCCGGTGGCATTGGGTGGCGCACGAGCTGCGGGGGCGGGGTTGAGGCCTTCTCCGGCAAGGGACGTCGCTTGAGCAGGCTGAGTGGCCCCTGGCTCGGTGTGGGACGGCGAGATGCCAGCCATGGGGACGGCGAGGTGACGATGAACTGAATGGACGAAGAGGAGCTTCGAAGCACCCCTACCTGGCGCGCCAAATTTTGAATTCAGGGCTTCGCAAAACCCTACTAGGTTTGAACTTTGGGGTGCGTGCGAAGATCTCAACCTCGCCTATCTATCTACTCGCCGTCTCACGAACTAGCACGATGAACATGAATGTAAAAGAGACACGAGGCAGTTTATCCTAGTTCAGGCCACCTAGCGGTGAGTGGCCCTATTCTAGCAGTATGGTGGATTAGCCTTGAGATGGGCTGTGGATGAACTAGTACAATGGGTTAACGACCTCCGGAGGTGAGGTGTTCTTGCTTGGTGGTCGAGGAGAGGGTCTGAATGATCTGTCCCCTTGTTGGGTGGTGGCTATCCTACTTATATAGTGGCCTTGGTCCTCTTCCCCGAAATGTTTGGCGGGAAGGGGTCCCACAACGCCCAATTTTGAAGGGGGAAACAAGTACATCTTATCCTGACTAAAGGTGGTCTTCGCCTGTAAAGCCTCTGATCCTGACGCCATGGTGGGCTCAGTGATGACCTCCGCCATGCCGTCCTGGCGGTCTTGGTCTTGTTGCACTAGAATGGAAACCTTTTGCAGATTCCTCGGGACTCTGTGTGTGAGCCCGCTTCCTTAGCACCAAATAGGAAAGTAATGTACCACGCCCGCTGGCGCCCGCCTGGCCTTGGTCGTCATGGTGTGCGTCATGCGAACCTCACGAGGTGGGGGTTGCATAGAGTTCCCCGCTCCTCGGGAGCCAGCCAGACGAGGCTGCCCCTTCCGGAGGTCTTGGTGTCGTCCGCCCCGCGAGGCTTGGATAGGAGCCACGTCGTGGGCCACAGGCAGGCAAGTCTGGGTACCCTAGTTCCCAGAACGCCGACAGGGACCAATAAATCAAGACAGAGGTAGTAATAGTTGGTGGAAGGACACGCATGGAAAACCGAAAGGAAAAGAAAAAAAACACCTTACATGGTGGGATTCTTGAAAAAAATACACCTTATATAAAGAAACAGAGGGAGTATTATTTAAAATATTCGGTATGTATGCGATTTTTTGCGACAAGTACATATGAGATACTATAGACATACCATCAGCACATGTGCACCCACACTCAGCGAACAAAATAAACATATGCACGCTTGGAGTCAAATAATCCTTCTGTTTGTTTCAGTTTTAATTGGATTCTGATTATTTATGGATTCACTTTTCTAGTAAATCTAATTTTCTAGACGTGTTTGTTTTAGCTTTGAATGGATTTAATTTGATAAAATAGCGTAAAACTATCACATTTGTTTCAGAAAACTACCAAATTTTCTAATTTCCCAAAAAACTACCACAAAATTGGTTCGTTGTTCCAAAAAACATTAATGACTCATTGATGATTGTGTTGGTTATTCTTCAGGTTGACCGTTAGCTTTGACCGTTAAGCTGACCATTGACAGGTTATGATAGGCGGGGCCCCCATATTTTAAAAGGCAATCTAGTTCCTACAAAAAACTAAAAGCAATTGGGTCCTTGTATTTCTTTTCTAAAAAGTAATCAGGTCCCTACGAAAAAAATAAAAGACAATCGGGTGCTTGTTGGTAGTGGACAGCCATGGCTATGGAGCGGCCAGAGGTGGCCGGTCGTGCTCTTGCGATCCCACGTCCATTGCCGTCCTAGCTGCTCAACACCGTCGACGTAGCCCACGTCCTCCTCAGAGTCCAATTGTCCCACCATCGCCTGACCTCCCTGGTGCCTGCTGTGAGCCCTCGTGCCTTGCACCCCTTCGCATCAATGTCGTTTCTTGCTCTCTGACGCCACCATAGTGAAACTTCCCGCGCCGTGTCATGCTATGTGACATTGGGAGAAAGCACATTTCTCCATTTTAAACCTTTCAAAACACTGTCAATGTAAATATTTTGGCTTAACGCAATTAGTGTTGGGAAACATAGTAGAAAACAAAAGGTTCGCACCTACGATCACCCAAGAACAATATGAAGAAGCAAAATGGGTTGGGATCAACGATCGTTACCGACTCCGGAGTGCCGTGGAAATAGACGAGTCGGTGTAGGCGTACTTGAAGTCCCTCGAACGTTGATGACGATCTCGCGAACCGCCCTCGAACAATCCCTCGAACGGAAGACCGAAAGCACGGCCTCTCTACTTGGTTGCAAGTGTACGGTCTTCACGATCTGGCAGCGCTTCGCCGTCCAGAGCTAATCGTCGCCAGAGAATTAGATGGGGGATTAGAACCACACCGGGCTTCTAATTATGAGGATTAGAGGTGGTTAGGGCTAGCTATAATTAGTCAAATAGAACCAACTAGAACTAGATCAACTAGAGGAGGCTCAAAAACTTGTATATCCATAGGGTGGAAAACCAATAGTATATATAGAATTGGGGGGAAGAGGGGGCTGCCACCAAGGTGGAAAGAGCCCCCTTGGGGCGCCGGCCAAGGGAGGGGGGTAGGACTCCCCCTCCAATAGGATTCAGCCCCCCTTTACGGAAAGGGGCGCCTCCCTTGTTGGGCCCTTGTGGCCTATATATATAATTTAAAATCTCCGAAAACATTTTCCACATGTATATATATATATATATATATTAATCTCTAATACCGGTATTACACAATATTCACCGAGACCCTTCCGGTGACCCCGAAACACTTCCGGAACCTCTCAGAACTTTTCCAGATATGAATGAAAGAATTCCAAAAATATATTATCATAACTCCCATCCTACTGAGAGTCAGCAGATTGTGATTACCTTAAGCTTGTGACCACATAGGTTCGGTAAAGCATAGACATGAACGAAACCCCTTCGTTCAATGACCGATATAGGAACCGTGGACATACATATCGGTCCCTAGGATTACACGAATGATATTCGAGTGAACCTTTGGTTATCATGTGACATTCTCTTTGCTTCGTGATACTTTAGAAAATCCGATGTGCATCGGTATCCTCTTGAGTCATCACCACACCCACTATACCGTTGCTCTCGTTAACGTGTTTCAGCATCCCTGTGACATAGTTACATGTGTCTGGCTAGAATATGATGGATGCCGTCACACCGAGAGGGCACTAATAATACCTCTCCATCATCATAGGAGCAAATCCCACTCGTGAGCTGTTCGGTCACTTGTCAAATTTTCCGGTGAGCCTGAAAGTTGTCGTTATGATCGCCTTGTTATAGATGATGTTTGAGCAACCCCAAAGCCCACCGTCTGGTAGGTAGTAACCGAGGCACTCTCATGGTCTGTGGAACTTTAGAACACATGCTAACACTCCATGTTATAACAGATGATTTCAGACGATCTGATCAAAAAGTATAACATACAAGTTTGGGTCGATTCAATATGATCGTTCTTCTAACGTCATACCCCCGATATTGTTTTACGATTATCGTTACACTTAACCATATCCTAAGATCCGAAAACATGATCACAAACAACACTTGAGCCAGTCCTAGAGGCTGGATCGAGAACCTATTGGTTTACCGTTTTCATTTCACACGTGCATATGAGTTTTCCACTGAATCGCATATTCCAAAGGAATTTTTTGGTTTTTGCCACTCTATATTTTTCCAATTTCCCTTATGCCACTCTAGATTTTGACATTTCACTTTTGCCACTCTTAGTTTTTGACAATTATCACAATTGCCATTCCCATGGCAAAAGCAAAAAATTTAGAGTGGCAACTGTGATACATGTCAAAAGCTAAGAGTGGCAAAAGTGAAATAAAATTATTTTGCTTTTGCCATGAAATGGCAATTGTGATAATTTTCAAAAGCTAAGAGTGGCAAAAGTGAAATGTCAAAATCTAGAATGGCATAAGGAAAATTGGCAAAATCTAGAGTGTCAAAAACAAAAATTTCCCTATTCCAAAATCATAGCAGTTATAGCATGAAATATAAACTCTTAATTATGAATAATGGCAATATAATAATACAATATTATTGCCTCTCGGGCATATTTCCAACAGTCTCCCACTTGCACTAGATTCAATAATCTAGTTGCATAATTTTAAACACCTAATGACTTATCTGGTGTTATTAATGCTTTGCTTGTGGTAGAGCCTTTGTCATTAGTTTTGACATATTAAAACATTGTAATATTTGTGTAAGTCTTGTATGATTTTAGGATCTTAATCCATCTTGCTTTCAAGCTATAATACTTTATTCAAAATAAAATATTATTGGATTTAGGATCATATTAATTTTATGTCAAGACTCTTCTTGATCATATCTGTTCTATAAATATTCTTCTTGCATAACCTTTATGGGTCTCTTACACCTCTTGTAACATTCATTTAGACAAAACATTGATATCAAGACATTTCTTATCCAAGCAAAATTGATACATCTCATGTTTTCAAAATGTATATCTTTATCGTTTATAGATTCAACCAATTTTGTTCATAAATAATTCTGAGTAATTATCATAGCCCAGTCTCGTTAATTATGAAGTTTGATTTTCATGTATTCTTAATAATGATTTTCAACTACAATTTCTCAAAATAAGACATTTATATACTAACACTTATCAAGATGAATTTTATTCATCTTCCCATGCTTATCATTTGTATTTTATAAGCATCAAGTTATATGACACTAGGAGAAAACATATTTCTCTAATTTAAACCTTTTAAAACTTTTTCAAAAATATATATAAACTTTGTTTTAGCTTAATCAGACATTTTTTATCTATCTTCATAGACTCTTTCATGCTCAATATTTTACCTTAAACTTTGATGGAAAATTTGTTTAAAAAATTATTTTGTTATGTGCTTAGGAACTTTATATTGTTTCTATTCCATAATATGTCATATACATATAGGATCAGAAACATTATATAGCTCCCATTCATTTTGTTAGTACTTGGAAACTTTATATTATTGTCATTGTATGATATGTCATATACATGTAAGATTTAAAAACATTATATAGCTCGCACTGAATTTTACACAAAATACTTGTTGGACAACTCCAAAATCTCAATGCTAGTTCAAGTCTTCAAAACCCTTTTGAATTTTGCACATTTATCCAATTGTCTCGAGGATTTTAAAACTTTTCTGGTTGTATCAGCCATACATCATTTCCCTATTTAGGAAACTTGTTTTGAAATCCTTCTTTTACTCCATATTTCTCGAAGTATCTATCAAGTTGTAAACTTGTTAGTTATGTATGAAAGTTAAAAAGAAAGTTCAAAACTTGGTTGTATATGAATTCTTATTCCGGTGTGCATGGTCGAGCGCCATTCCTTTTGAGCTAGGCGCCAGCATCGTTTCCTGGTAGTGTGTAAGTTCATCTTCTTCCAAGATGAATATTCTGTCATGACATTTCATAAATTGAACGATATTCCTGATCATGGTATTAGCTTTTAAATTTTCTACATCCAATTGTTGGGGAACGTAGTATTTTAAAATTTTCCTACGATCACGCAAGATGTATCTACCAGATGCATAGCAACGAGAGGGAGAGTGTGTCTACGTACCCTTGTAGACCGGGAGCGGAAGCGTCAATTGACGCGGTTGATGTAGTCGAACTTCTTCGTGATCCAACCGATCAAGCACCGAACGTACGGCACCTCCGTGTTCAGCACACGTTCAGCTTGATGACGTCCCACGAGCTCTTGATCTAGTTGAGCTTCACGGGAGAGTTTCGTCAGCACGACGGCGTGGTGACGGATATGATGAAGTTACCGGCGCAGGGCTTCGCCTAAGCACTACGACAGTATGACCGAGGTGTGTTTATGTGGAGGGGGGCACCGCACACGGCTAAAACAATTCAACTTGTGTGTCTTTGGGTGCCCCCTGCCCCCGTATATAAAGGAGCAAGGGGGGAGGCCGGCCGGCCCCTATTGGCGCCTAGGAGGAGCAATCCTACTAGGAATAGGATTGCAATCCTATTCCTAGTAGGAACTACCAAAAGGGAGAAGGGGAAAAGGAAGGAGAGGGAGAAGGAGAAGGAAAGGGGCGCCGGCCCCCCTCCTTCCTTGTCCAATTCGGACCAAGGGGTGGGGGGCGCGCGGCCCAGCCCTGGCCCTCCTTCCCTCTTTCTCCTACGGCCCATTAAGGCCCATAGCTTCCCCAGGGGGTTTCGGTAACCCCCCGGTACTCCGGTAAATTCCGAAACTTTACGAAACACTTCCGGTGTCCGAATATAGTCGTCCAATATATCAATCTTTACGTCTCGGACATTCCGAGACTCCTCGTCATGTCCGTGTCTCATCCGGGACTCCGAACTACCTTCGGTACATCAAAACTCATAAACTCATAATACCGATCGTCATCAAACGTTAAGCGTGCGGACCCTACGGGTTCGAGAACTATGTAGACATGACCGAGACTCATCTTCGGTCAATAACCAATAGCGGAACCTGGATGCTCATATTGGCTCCTACATATTCTACGAAGATCTTTATCGGTCAAACCGCATAACAACATACGTTGTTCCTTTTGTCATCGGTATGTTACTTGCCCGAGATTCGATCGTCGGTATCTCTATACCTAGTTCAATCTCGTTACCGGCAAGTCTCTTTACTCGTTCCGTAATACATTATCTCGTGACTAACTCATTAGTCATTTGCTTGCAAGGCTTATTATGATTTGCATTACCGAGAGGGCCCAGAGATACCTCTACGACACTCGGAGTGACAAATCCAAGTCTTGATCTATGCCAACACAACGAATACTTTCAGAGACACCTATAGAGCATCTTTATGATCACCCAGTTACGTTGTGACGTTTGATAGCACACAAGGTGTTCCTACGGTATTCGGGAGTTGCATAATCTCATAGTCATAGGAACATGTATAAGTCATGAAGAAAGCAATAGCAGTAAAACTAAACGATCATAGTGCTAAGCTAACGGATGGGTCTAGTCCATCACATCATTCTCCTAATGATGTGATCCCGTTGATCAAATGACAACTCATGTCTATGGCTAGGAAACATAGCCATCTTTGATCAATGAGATAGTCTAGTAGAGGCATACTAGGGACATACTATTTTGTCTATGTATTCACACATGTACTAAGTTTCCGGTTAATACAATTCTAGCATGAATAAAAGAAATTTATCATGTTATAAGGAAATACAAATAACATTTTTGTTATTGCCTCTAGGGCATATTTCCTTCAGTCTCCCACTTGAACTAGACTCAATAATCTAGATTACAATGTAATGATCTTCACACCCATGGAGTCCTGGTGCTGATCATGTTTTGCCCGCAGAAGAGGCTTAGTCAACGGGTTTGCAACATTCAGATCCGTATGTATCTTGCAAATCTCTATGTCTCCCTCCTTGACTAGATCACGGATGGAATTGAAGCATCTTTTGATGTGCTTTGTTCTCTTGTGAAACCTGGATTCCTTCGTCAAGGCTATTGCTCCAGTGTTGTCACAAAAGATTTTCATTGGACCCGATGCATTAGGTATTACACCTAGATCGGATATGAACTCCTTCATCCAGACTCCTTCATTTGCTGCTTCCGAAGCAGCTATGTATTCCGCTTTACACGTAGATCCCGCCACGACGCTCAGCTTGGAACTACACCAACTGACAGCTCCACCGTTCAATAAAAATACATATCCGGTTTGTGACTTAGAGTCATCCGGATCAATGTCAAAGCTAGAATCGACGTAACCGTTTACGACGAGATCTTTGTCACCTCCATATACGAGAAACATATCCTTTGTCCTTTTCAGGTATTTCAGGATGTTCTTGACCGCTGTCCAGTGATCCACTCCTCGATTACTTTGGTACCTCCCAGCTAGACTTATAGCAAGACACACATCAGGTCTGGTACACAGCATTGCATACATGATAGATCCTATGGCTGAGGCATAGGGAATGAATTTCATTTTGTAATGCCCAGGATGGGACTATACCTCCTACGTGTCGAGGCACGACTTAAAGGTATAAGCCCATTCTGGAATGATCTCAAGTTTGGTATCTTTGCACGACTCATGTAAAAATAGGGATGAAATTGTAAAAGGAGATAGTTGGCTTACACTCGCCACTTCACACAATACATTACATAATCAAACATCATTCAAAACATCACAACCCGACTACGGGTGAAGATCCAAAAGAAAGATACCAAAACATAAAGCCACAGGTCCGAATCACCCCTAGTAGAAACCACTACTGATCGTCGAAAACGTCACAAGCATACGGCCAAACTCTTCATCGAGCTCCCAGCGAAGTACTTGAACCAGCTCCTGCATCATACTCGGCTGAACCTGCATCTGGTGTTGTAGTATCTGTGAGCCACGAGGACTCAGCAATCCCATAACCATGGGTAACAAGACTAGCAAAGCTTTATGGGTAGGAAGAGGTAAAGTGGTGAGGTTGCAGCAGCGGCTAAGCATAATATGGTGGCTAACTTACGAGTACAAGAATAAGATGAGCATCTACGCAAACGGTCGCAACTAGTAGTGATCGCTAAAGATCCTGAACTACTTACGAGTCAAACATAACCCCACCGTGTTCACTTCTCAAAGTGAAAAGAGACAGTCACGGTTACTCACACAGTTGTGTGTTTTACTTCGGATCCTCTGTCAACTTTTGTACAACCGGACATTAACAAATTCCAATCTGCCACATAACCGCGGGCACGGCTTTCGAAAGATTATTACCCTGTAGGGGTGTCCCAACTTAGCCCATCACAAGCTCTCACGATTAGCTGAAGTGATAAATATAATATCATCACCCCTTATCTTAGGGAAATCCGATCAGGCTCGGCTTCCCGGTGCACAAGACATTTCGACAATGGTAAAACAAGTCCAGCAAGACCTCCCGGTGTGTCGACACCCTGATAGTAGCCGCGCGTATCTCGTCTCAGGCCACGACCGGATGGGTGATAGTACGAGTAAAACCAATCCTCGAGTTTCCCCGTGGTGGCCCCGCAGAACCCCCGTTTGGGACCAACACCATCAGCACTGGCCCCCCTGCTATGTAGAAAGAATCCTCGGGTAGCGCTAACTCCCTATGCAATTTAATTAATTAATTAAGTTGTTATTATGAGCAAATTAAAGCCAATGTTGGGCCTTGCTGGAGGAGTTTTATTCAAAGTCGAACTGTCAAGGGGTCCCCATCCACCCATCGTGTAAGGAACGCAAAATCAAGGAACATAATGCCGGTTTATCGGCGCCTAAGGTGGCATGAGTGGAACAAAACACCGAGCAAAAGGCCAAGCCTTCCACCCATGCCCAGTATATAGGTGTGTTAATAATAATTATATATATTGTGATATTCCAAACAACAAGTTCCCTCCTGCAACGATCTTCATCTTCACCTGCAACTAACAACGCTATAAGAGGGGCTGAGCAAGCGGGTAACATAGCCAAACAATGGTTTTGCTAGGAAGGTGTCAAAGGTTAGAGGTTTCATGGCAACAAGGAGAGGCTGACATAAAAGATGGGTAGCGCGACATGTAACAATAGCATCGAGACAACTAAGCATGGCAATGGTAGTAAAGGTATCCAAGGGTATGATCATCTTGCCTGGGATTCCGCGAGGGAGAAGAACAGGTCCATGAAGTAGACGGAGCAACATAGTCGAGCGAATCCTCACAACTCCGGAACGAAACCGAAGCTAACAAGAGAAGCAACCGGAAAGAAGCAAACAACACGATAAACACAAAAGCATAAACATGACATACGATGCACATCCAAGTATGATGCATGTCCGGTTTAATTATGCATGGCATGGCAAAGTGCACAAACAAGTACTACAAGTTAAGTGGATCTCAATATGCAACGAGTTGCATACTGACGAAACACCACATTTTAATTATTTAATTGACTCTCGTTTATTTACAAGACAAGATTAAATGTTTGTTAACATGGCAAGAGGTGAAGCATAAAAAAACTACACTATTTAGGCATTTTAAATGAGGCCGGAAATACCAACAACAATTCCGGGAAAATCCCCATATGCATGTTTAGCAATTATTAAAGCAACAACATTTAAACATTCAAAGGTTGTTAACATGATGCGGATGACATGATCAAGTTTTATGCAATTTTAGCAAAGTTAACATGAGGAGATATGAAGCACTTGTCACCGTGGTGGAAAGAAAAGGTGCCACGGCAACGATCCGAAAATGATGCAACGGCAACATCTCGGTTCTGGTAACTCGTTGAGAGACCGGGGCAAAAGAAAGATGGCGTGAGCGAGTCGAACAAGATGAAAGGTGGGGTGATCCCGTCACCGGGTTCCCACGGGTCGGCGACGAGGCAACCGAGGAGCACGACAAAAGACGAAACGGGCACGGAGCACACAAGCGAAAACATCTCATACAACACGTGCATTCCACGGGTCATCGTCTCGGGGTTATACCTTCGAAACATTCGTTTCGGGGCGGTTCGAGATCGTAGAGGAAGTAGTCGTTCTCGCGGGTCGGGGTACACGTTTGTAGAGGGAAGTAGTCGTTCCGTTTCCGAAGAGGTACTTGTCGCGGCATCGGACGTGTTCGGGGCGACGGTAGTCGAACTTGACGCTTGCATTACACGGGTCCTCGACGACGGTAGTGGAAGTAGTCGTTCACGGTCATCGGGGAAGTAGTGGTACACGGCGACGGTAGTCGAACTTGGGCATCGGAGAGGAACTTGACGCATCGTGTAGTCGTTCGTTCGTAGCGGTCTTGCCGGTCTCGTTCTTGAGTCGTAGTTGGACTTGCCGGTCTTGAGGTTCCACGGCGGCGGTAGACGAACTTGGCGCATCCTTGTTCTTTCGGGTTCGTAGTGGTACTTGGCGTTCGTCGTGGAGCCGTTTGTCGTAGTCGGACTTGGCGATAGTAGTGGAACACATTTTCTTGTCGAAAACACGCGGCGGTAGTGGTTCACTTGTCGGCCTTCGGCGACGGTAGACGTACATGGTTCGGAGCCGTGCAAGTCCGTAGGTTCTGGGCACCTGCAGGGAAAAGAGGTCGGCCGGACCCGGAGCAACGGGCGGAGTTCCTGGGGCCAAGCCGCTGCGGGACTTGCCGGAGGCAGAGCTGAGGGGAGGCAGGCATGAAGGAGCAGGGTGCCAATGGCCTTGCTGGAGGCTCGGCATCCCGGTCGGCATGGCTGGAGGCGAGGCGCGCGGCTGGAGGACGGGGCGCGGGCGCGCGCGCTGGAGACGGAGGGCGCGGCGGCGGGCAGAGGAGGCAGCGCCTCGGCGGCTGCAGGCGTCGAGGAGGATGGGGCGCGCTGGAGGTGTGGAGGAGTTGCGGTGGCCGCGGGGCTGCTCGAGGGGGGGCTCCAAGGCGAGGCGACGCCTGGGCGCGCTGGAGACGAGGCCGGGCACCCGGCGCTGGAGAGCGCGTCCACGCGAGTGAGAGGGAGAGAGGACGAGGCGCTGGGGGGCGCACGAAGGCGGGGTGGCGATGGAGGAGAGTTGACGGGGCGGAGCTGGTGTTGCTGTTGCTGGTCACCGGCAGTAGGGCTCGCCGGAGCTCCAGAGACGAGGCGCTCGAGGTGGCATCGAAGAGCTTGAGCGAGGGTGCGTCGCTGCGGGAGGACGAGCGAGGGAAAAAAAGGTGCGGGCGATGGAGACGAGGGAGATGCTGGCGGCGGGGTGCGGGAGGAGCGAGGGGTCGGGAGCTAGGGTTAGCGCTGGAGTGGGCCAGGAGGTGCGGCTGGACCGGCTGGGGGGGGGGGAGAAGTTTGGGCCTGGCCTGGCGGCTGGGCCTCTCTCTCCTTATTATTCTTTTAACAGAAAACATAAAAGAGAAGGAAGAAAGAAAGAGGGGGGTTAGGGAAAAAGTTGCACATAAGGTTATTTTTCTCGGGCATCATAAAATGAGCACGGTCCGAGAAAAATAGAAAAGGCATGATCGAGATATAATTCAAACTTATTTGAATTTAATTCAAATGGGTTTGAACTAAGACTTGACTTTTGAAGTCTCCAAAAATGTTCAAATTTTTGGAGGAGCCTCAATAAAACGGATAAGAATTATAGACAAGGTTTGAGGCAAGGGATTGCGAAAGAGAAGGCATGGGGAAAATATGCAAGTGTGTTGGGTTAATTCCAAACAAAATGGAATATTTATAATATAGCTCCCTAAATATTGGGAGGATATGTTTTAAAGAGAAGTCATCCTTCCCTCGGTTTAAATGGATCGAAGATCCACACCATTTATTTAAGTTGAGATGCAAAAGATTAATGACATGATGGCATGATGACATGATGCAAAGCAAAATAAATAACACAAGCACAAAAGAAACACACGGGAGAACCCGGAACATCTGGAATCTCTGGAATCTTCTGGGACGTCGGTCTTCGGGCGTCACACATTTTCTCTCTATCTTTTGCAGTGGTCGGGCATTGAGTCTTACTCAACTTTATACCTTGTAACACAGGCAAGAACCCTTTCTTCGACAGATCCATTTTGAACTTCTTCAAAACTTTATCAAGGTATGTGTTTTGTGAAAGTCCAATTAAGCTTCTTGATCTATCTCTATAGATCTTGATGCCTAATATACAAGCAGCTTCACCGAGGTCTTTCATTGAAAAACTTTTATTCAAGTATCCTTTTATGCTATCCAGAAATTCTATATCATTTCCAATCAACAATATGTCATCCACATATAATATCAGAAATGCTACAGAGCTCCCACTCACTTTCTTGTAAATACAAGCTTCTCCAAAAGTCTGCATAAAACCATATGCTTTGATCACCTCATCAAAGCGTATATTCCAACTCCGAGATTCTTGCACCAGTCCATAGATGGATCGCTGGAGCTTGCATACTTTGTTAGCACCTTTTGGATCGACAAAACCTTCTGGTTGCATCATATACAACTCTTCTTTGAGATATCCATTCAGGAATGCAGTTTTGACATCCATTTGCCACATTTCATAATCATAAAATGCGGCAATTGCTAACATGATTCGGACAGACTTAAGCATCGCTACACGTGAGAAAGTCTCATTGTAGTCAACTCCTTGAACTTGTCGAAACCCTTTCGCAACAAGTCGAGCTTTGTAAACAGTAACATTACCGTCTGCGTCAGTCTTCCTCTTGAAGATCCATTTATTTTCGATGGCTTGCCGATCATCGGGCAAGTCAACCAAAGTCCACACTTTGTTCTCATACATGGATCCCATCTCAGATATCATGGCCTCAAGCCATTTTGCGGAATCTGGGCTCATCATCGCTTCCTCATAGTTTGTAGGTTCATCATGGTCTAGTAACATGACTTCTAGAACTGGGTTGCCGTACCACTCTGGTGCGGAACATACTCTGGATGATCTACGATGTTCAGCAGAAACTTGATCTGTAGTTTCATGATCATCATCATTAGCTTCCTCACTAATTGGTGTAGGAATCACTGGAACAATTTTCTGTGATGTACTACTTTCCAATTCAGGAGAAGGTACAATTACCTCATCAAGTTCTACTGTCCTCCCATTCACTTCTTTTGAGAGAAACTCCTTCTCTAGAAAGGATCCATTCTTAGCAACGAATATCTTGCCTTCGGATCTATGATAGAAGGTGTACCCAACAGTCTCTTTTGGGTATCCTATGAAGACACATTTCTCCGACTTGGGTTCGAGCTTATCAGGTTGAAGCCTTTTCACATAAGCATCGCAGCCCCAAACTTTAAGAAACGACAACTTTGGTTTCTTGCCAAACCATAGTTCATAAGGTGTCGTCTCAACGGATTTAGATGGTGCCCTGTTTAACATGAATGCGGCTGTCTCTAAAGCATAACCCCAAAACGATAGTTGTAAATCGGTTAGAGACATCATAGATCGCACCATATCCAATAAAGTACGGTTACGACGTTCGGACACACCATTACGATGTGGTGTTCCAGGTGACGCGAGTTGTGATACTATTCCACATTGTTTCAAATGAAGACCAAACTCGTAACTCAAATATTCACCTCCACGATCAGATCGCAGAAACTTTATTTTCTTGTTACGATGATTCTCTACTTCACTCTGAAATTCTTTGAACTTTTCAAATGTTTCAGACTTGTGTTTCATTAAGTAGATATACCCATATCTGCTCAAATCATCAGTGAAGGTCAGAAAATAACGATACCCGCCGTGAGCTTCGACACTCATTGGTCCGCATACATCAGTATGTATGATTACCAACAAATCTGTTGCTCGCTCCATAGTTTCGGAGAACGGAGTTTTAGTCATCTTGCCCATGAGGCATGGTTCGCAAGCACCAAGTGATTCATAATCAAGTGATTCCAAAAGTCCATCACTATGGAGTTTCTTCATGCGCTTTACACCAATATGACCTAAACGGCAGTGCCACAAATAAGTTGCATTATCATTATTAACCTTGCATCTTTTGGCTTCAATATTATGAATACGTGTATCACTACAATCGAGATCCAATAAGAATAGACCACTCTTCAAGGGCGCATGACCATAAAAGATATTATTCATAAAAATAGAACAACCATTATTCTCTGATTTAAATGAATAACCGTCTCGCAACAAACAATATCCAGATATAATGTTCATGCTCAACGCTGGCACCAAATAACAATTATTTAGGTCTAAAACTAATCCCGAAGGTAGATGTAGAGGTAGCGTGCCGACGGCGATCACATCGACTTTGGAACCATTTCCCACGCGCATCGTCACCTCGTCCTTAGCCAATCTTCGTTTAATCCGTAGTCCCTGTTTCGAGTTACAAATATTAGCAACCAAACCGGTATCAAATACCCAGGTACTACTACAAGCATTAGTAAGGTACACATCAATAACATGTATATCACATATACCTTTGTTCACCTTGCCATCCTTCTTATCCGCCAAATACTTGGGGCAGTTCCCCTTCCAGTGTCCAGTCCCTTTGCAGTAGAAGCACTCAGTTTCAGGCTTGGCTCCAGATTTGGGTTTCTTCGCGGGAGTAGCAATTGTCTTTCTATTCTTCTTAAAGTTCCCCTTATTTCCCTTGCCCTTTTTCTTGAAACTAGTGGTCTTGTTAACCATCAACACTTGATGCTCCTTTTTGATTTCTACCTCCGCATCTTTGAGCATAGCGAAGAGCTCAAGAATTGTTTTCTGCATCCCTTGCATATTATAGTTCATCACGAAGCCTTTATAGCTTGGTGGCAGTGATTGAAGAACTCTATCAATAACACTATCCTCGTCACCTTTGCAACCAAGTTGAGTCATATGATTGTAGTACCCAGACATTCTGAGCAAGTGTTCACTGATAGGACTATTCTCCTCCATCTTGCAGCTGTAGAACTTATTGGAAATCTCATATTTCTCAATCCAGGCATTTGCTTGAAATATTAACTTCAACTCCTGGAACATCTCATATGGTCCATGACGTTCAAAACATCATTGAAGTCCCGGTTCCAAGCCGTAAAGCATGGCAAACTGAACTATCGTGTAGTCATCAGACCGCGTCTGCCAGACGTTCAAAGCGTCTACATTGGCGGGAGGGGGCTTGTCACCTAGCGGTGCTTCAAGGCAATAATTCTTCTGTGCAGCAATGTGGATAATCCTCAAGTTACGGACCCAGTCCGTGTAATTGCTACCATCATCTTTCAACTTAGCTTTCTCTAGGAATGCATTCAAATTCAAAGGAACAGTAGCACGGGCCATTGATCTACAATAACATAGATATGCAAAAACTATCAGGACTAAGTTCATGATAAATTAAAATTAAATTAATCATATTACTTAAAGAACTCCCACTTAGATAGACATCCCTCCGGTCATCTAAATGACCACGTGATCCAAATCAACTAAACCATGTCCGATCATCACGTGAGATGGAGTAGTTTCAATGGTGAACATCTTATGTTGATCATATATACTATATGATTCACGCTCAACCTTTCGGTCTCCAGTGTTCCGAGGCCATATCTGCATATGCTAGGCTCATCAAGTTTAACCCGAGTATTCTGCGTGTGCAAAACTGGCTGACACCCGTTGTATTTGAACGTAGAGCTTATCACACCCGATCATCACGTGGTGTCTCGGCACGACAAACTTTCGCAACGGTGCATACTCAGGGAGAACACTTATACCTTGAAATTTAGTAAGGGATCATCTTATAATGCTACCGTCGTTCTAAGCAAAATAAGAAGCATAATAAGATAAACATCACATGCAATCAAAATATGTGACATGATATGGCCATCATCATCTTGTGCTTTTGATCTCTCCAAAGCACCATCATGATCACCTTCGTCACCGGCGCGACACCTTGATCTCTATCGTAGCATCGTTGTCGTCTCGCCAACTATTGCTTCTACGACTATCGCTACCGCTCAGTGATAAAGTAAAGCAATTACATGGCGATTGCATTTCATACAATAAAGCGACAACCATATGGCTCCTGACAGTTGCCGATAACTTTACAAAACATGATCATCTCATACAAAACCGTATTACTCATCATGTCTTGACCATATCACATCACAACATGCCCTGCAAAAACAAGTTAGACGTCCTCTCCTTTGTTGTTGCAAGTTTTAAGTGGCTGCTACGGGCTTAGCAAGAACCGTTCTTACCTACGCATACAAAAACCACAATGATGTTTTGTCAAGTATGTGCTATTTTAACCTTCACATGGACCGGGCATAGCCATACTTGATTCAGCTAAAGTGACAGAGACAGACACCCGCCAGTCACCTTTAAGCAACGAGTGCTCATAACAGTGAAAGCAGTCTCGCGTAAGCGTACGCGTAATGTCGGTCCGGCCGCTTCATCTCACGATACCGCCGAAGTAAAGTATGACATGCTGGTAAGCAGTATGACTAGTATCGCCCACAACTCATTGTGTTCTACTCGTGCATATCATCTACCCATAGACCTGGCTCTGATACCACTGTTGGGGAACGTAGTATTTTAAAATTTTCCTACGATCACGCAAGATCTATCTACCAGATGCATAGCAACGAGAGGGAGAGTGTGTCTACGTACCCTCGTAGACCGGGAGCGGAAGCGTCAATTGACGCGGTTGATGTAGTCGAACTTCTTCGCGATCCAACCGATCAAGCACCGAACGTACGTCACATCCGTGTTCAGCACACGTTCAGCTTGATGACGTCCCACGAGCTCTTGATCCAGTTGAGCTTCACGGGAGAGTTTCGTCATCACGACGGCGTGGTGACGGATATGATGAAGTTACCGGCGTAGGGCTTCGCCTAAGCACTACGACAATATGACTGAGGTGTGTTTCTGTGGAGGGGGGCACCGCACACGGCTAAAACAATTCAACTTGTGTGTCATTGGGTGCCCCCCTGCCCCCGTATATAAAGGAGCAAGGGGGGTGGCCGGCCGGCCCATATTGGCGCGCCTAGGAGGAGCAATCCTACTAGGAATAGGATTGCAATCCTATTCCTAGTAGGAACTACCAAAAGGGAGAAGGGGGAAAGGAAGGAGAGGGAGAAGGAGAAGGAAAGGGGCGCCGCCCCCCTCCTTCCTTGTCCAATTAGGCAGTGGCATAATGTCCATTCTTCCCACACTTGAAGCAAGTGACATGACTGAAATCATTCTTGGTGGGTGTGGACGGGGCAGGGCGGCTCTGGTTACCATTTGCTCCATTCCCATTTCCATTCTTAGGGCCATTATGATTGTGCGAGCTACCTCCTCCATGGGTATGTTGAAACTGTCCTACCGTTTTAGGGGTAAAACGGGGCTTCTGCTGTGCTCCAAAGTTATACTTTCATTGCCCATACTTCCTCTTGCGACTTTCAATCTGTTGATGCTTCCTTTCAATCATTAAGGCGCGATCAACCAGCTCCTGGTAGTTATTGAAAGTTGCCACCATCAACTGTACACTCATCTCATCATTCAGCCCTTCCATGAATCTCTCCTGTTTAGCGGCATCTGTGGCCACATCATCTAGGGCATAACGAGATAGGGTACTAAACTCATCCACGTACCGAGCCACAGTACGGTTGCCTTGGCGCAAATTATGAAACTCCTGCTTCTTCATACTCATAGCTCTAGTTGAGACATGGGCGGTACAAAAAGCTTGCTGAAACTGATCCCAGGTTACATTGGCTATGGGGTAAGTGGTTGTGTAATTCTCCCACCATGCTGCGGCTGGTCCAGACAACTGGTGTGCGGCAAATCGCACCTTCTCAGCATCCGAGCAATTGGTGGTGGTCAAATCCCTTCCAATCTTGCGTAGCCAGTCATCAGCCACTATTGGTTCGATGCTGCTAGCAAACACGGGTGGTTGCAACCTTAAGAAACGTGTCAGGTTGTCCACGGGTGGTGGTGGTGGAGGGTTGTTGTTGTTGTTCTGGTTGTTCTGAGTATTCTGGATAAGTAGTTGCATCAGGGTGTTCTGCTGCTGGATCAACTGAGTGAGCTCAGGGGGAAACTCAAATCCGGGCTCACGTCTTGGAGGCATCTGATGGGTGTAGAGGGAAGAGATTAGAACAAAAAAGAAGTCTAAGGGAAAATCACTACCCATATGCGCATGAGGTAAACACACAATTTAACACACAAAAATCAATTCAAACAAGGGCTTACACGGATCTAATCGTTACAAAAGTGTTCTAAGTCTACTAAATGGAAAAAAAACTACTAGTCAAGGGAAGGTCTTCTAGAAATTTTGATCGACAGAGGATTCCATGATATCTGCTCCAGCCTCATCTTCATAGTCTTCGTCTTTGCTATCATCGGGTTCCGAATCCGTGTCGTCGATGATAATGTAGTCTTCGGGTGGAATCTCCTTGGGTTCTTCTTCCTCGTATTCTTCTCCCATGAGTATCCCTAACTTCCGTGTCAAGTCATCATTCATCTCCACAAGTATTAGCATCTCCTCCTCGTATCCGTCGCGTGTAGACTTGAGTTCTTCCTCTATCTCCAAATTCCTATTTAGGGCTTTCTTCAAATCTATCATCCCTGCACACATCTGGTGCTCCTGGCGACAAATGTGATGGTTCAACTCCTGGATGAAGGCTGTAATGGATCTATCCTTCCGGGTGCTGATCATATCCCAATTCTCATCTCGGCGTCCACAAATATGGTAGATGGTGTCCTTTAGCTCCTGCTTGTAGACTTCTCCAATCCTTCCCATAGCGATGTGGGCTGCCATGCTCCTGCCTAGGCTCCATGTAGGCGCATTAAAAGAAAATGCTATGAGTGTGGTGACGGGCTTGAACGTCCTTCCTGGAACTTGAGCTTGAATTAACCAACGCTCCACCTCAGGTAGAGTGGCATTGTAGGTTCCGGTGAAACTTGGTAGTCCAATGTTTAGATATCTGGTGACTTCCTTCAGGTGTCGTCCAAATGGTGTATCGTCATCCGGTTGAGTGAACTTGTTCTTTGCATCCACCATCCTAAAAGAGTAGAAAAGATGAGGAGTCAGAAAAGAGAAGAGTGAGTAGTGTTCTAGGGCTTTAGCTTAGTGGTCGTGTCTTACAGTCAGCGTGTGCTCTGATACCATCTTGTAGCGACCAGACCTCAAACAGTCTGATCTCTATGCATCAGTGTCATCCCTGGATCAGTAATGCTGACACGCACAGTACTTGAAGGATTTATAACAGAGTAGCAATCACACACTTATTACATCGATAGTTCCAACGATGAACTTATTACAATAAAAATGGCTGAAGGCCATCTAACACGATAACATCGGAAGGCTTGGAAGATAAGTGAGTCCATCAACTCCAACGGCATCACTGATGAAAGGACCGATATGGTTGACTAGAGGGGGGGGGGGGTGAATAGGCAACTAACAATTTTTAACTTTTCTTAACCACTTTAAGTTAAGCGACAAAGTAAGTTGTCTAGATATTCTTCTAAGATGACAACTAAAGGAAAGAAGGACAACAACTACACATGCATGCTATAGGAGTTGAACAAGTAAAGCATGCCAAAGTAAAGGTAAGAAATAACCACAAGTGGAACCGGTGGAGACGAGGATGTGTTGCCGAAGTTCCTTCCCTTTGAGGGGAAGTACGTCTTCGTTGGAGCGGTGTGGAGGCACAATGCTCCCCAAGAAGCCACTAGGGCCACCGTATTCTCCTCACGCCCTCACACGATGCAAGGTGCCGTGAATCCACTAGTGGTGCCCTTGAAGGCGGCAACCGAACCTTTACAAATAAGGTTGGGGCTATCTCCACAACTTGGAGGCTCCCAACAAAAACCACAAAGCTTCACCACAATGGAATATGGCTTCGAGGTGACTGATGGGCCTCTAACCCCTCGTTGGTTACCCCAAGTGGAAGGTGTAAGATGCAGTGTTGTGGAAGTTTTTTCCCTTAGCAAAGATGCCAAGGATCGAATCCCTAGAGACTCCTAGGTTCAACAAGTAGGTGTCAACTACTAACGGCGCGGATTAGCAATCAACATGGACCTGCACACAGATACAAATAACTTTGCTCCCAACGAGTACAGAGAGGTTGTGAATCCCTCCGGCCTTGTAGTTCACAAAGGATTAAACGCAAATGATAGTAGTGATAGATAATGTTTGCAATAGTAAATAAAAGCGAAAAGTAAATAGCGGATGTGATCAATGATGGTAATATGGACCGGAGTCTCATGATGTTCACTAGTGATGTCTCTCTCCCAAAAGACGATAAAACAGCTATGTGAGGTAAACGAATTACAGCTGGGCAATTGACAGGACCACGAACGCAAACCAATGCTGATTACATTACAAGAAAGGTTGAGGCTCAAAGCATGGGCGGTACGCCAAAGTAAGTAGACCGAAATCCATCAATATCTACTACTAATCATCCACCTTGAGATATCTATCCAGAACATCTCGCTGGTATTAAGTTGCGAGTCCCACCCATAGTGTAAACTCAAAGCAACAGACAACTGCATTAAAAGAACTTTGCGTAAAGTAAACAATCCTTGCACCCGCGGGCACAAGCACCGTTGTTTTCCCCCTTGTGGCAACAGCACATCCCCTAGACTCATGTTTCTGCCACTCAAGCTAGTCATCGAGGGGCATGAACCCACAATCGAGCATAACGTTCCCTCTTGGAGTCACTACGTATTACTTGGCCAAAGCAATAAATAACAACGGAGAACATGCAAGAATTACTTATGAACATAAATATAAAAGAGGTAGATCAAATATATTACTCAAGAACAATCTGAACATAATCTCATAATCCATCGGATCCTAGCAAACTCATCATAGCAACAGCATAAGGATTACATATGTGCCTCGATCATGTAGGGCAGCTCACGAGGACTAATTAGTGAAGCACAAGAACGGGAGGAGAACATCACATAGCTACTGGTCATGGACTCATGGTCCAAAGGAGACTACTCACAACTCATCCGGGAGGCGTCCATGGTGGTGGAGAGGCTCCCGATGGTGATCATCCCCTCCGGCAGGGTGCCGGGAAGAGTCCTCCTGGTGCTCCCGATCTTGGAAGCGGTGGCGGCGGCGGAACAGAGATGAGATCACGAAAAAGAGTTCCCGTCCCGAGGGTTTCGAAGGACGCTCTAAATATATGCCGAAGGGGGGCACCAGACGGGGCTCGGGGGGCCCAGGCGCCCCCCCGGCGCGGCCCAGGGGGGGGGGGGCGCCGCCAGGGCGCCTGGAGCCCTGGTGGCCCCCCGGCTGTCCTTCGGGCGCAAGGTAGGTTATGGAACGCTGATTTTTTATATAATTTTTCTGGATTTTTCCTGGCAGTTCTCGTAACGTGAAAACCTGAAATACAAAAACAGCCGAAAACAGAAACTGGCACTGGGGTGCACTGGATTAGTAGGTTAGTCCAAATATGATCAAAAGTGTATGGAAGTGTATGAATATCATAGCAATATCACCCAAAAGTGGCATGGAGCAAGCAGAAATTATAGATACGTTTTGGACGTATCAGTGACTTCAACCGTCTAGGGTGCTCAAACACCCAAGAGTAACAAGATCCGCAAGGGATTAGTGGGGAGAATCAAATATCTCTTGGTGGAAGTGTAGATCGATGCCTCCTCAAGAAATCCCGAGCAAATCAACAAGTTTGATTGGCTAGGGAGAGAGATTGGGCGGAAAAGGAGCTTTTGGAGCAACAATGGAGTAGTGGGGGAAGAGGTAAGTCTTCTTGGAGAAGAAGACCCCCTCTATATAGTGGGGGAGCAAATCCAACCGTTATAAGTGTTTTCAGCCCGCAGAGAGCGGTAGTACCACGCATAAGTTGCGGTACTACCGCTGGCTGAGCGGTACTACCGCTCTGAGAGCGGTACTACCGCTTAGGCAAAAGAGTGCGACATGATTGACAACCACGGATGAAATAAATTACATCCGTGGCTACATCCACAGGGAAAACGGTAGTAGAAAAATGCGACACGGTACTACCGCTTGGGTTAAGCGGTACTACCGTATTGGATGCGGAACTAAAAAATTACTTCTGCATCAACTTCTGTACTTAGAATCAGCGCCTGGGCCAGATACACGGTACTACTGCTCTTGAGATACGGTACTACCGTCGGAGCGGTACTACCGTGTCGGCAGGCGGTACTACCGTGTATCTGAGCGGTACTACCGCTTGGTAGAGCGGTACTACCGCTTGCCAGGCAGATGATCTAGTTAAGAAGACACAGTTTGCATATACGAATCATAATCGGTTGGAACTCCAGAGAAGCAAGGAAAGGTGGTGCGAGAGTGGGATGTGTACGTGTTGATTCTACCCAAACCTTTCCGACGCGGACCCCCTCTTAATAGTACGGCTTTCCTATTACTCAAAGCCACCGACAGGGAGCAAAAAGAAAACACCGTCTTCCATAGAATCCGAGGGGCAAACAGTCGTCTTGTGCCTAAGGGAGATATACCTGTATGAGCTTAGAGCACACGATCAGTCCGCAAATGCATTGTCATCAATCACCAAAACTACTTAGGGAGAATTATGCCCTTACAATCTCCCCCTTTTTGGTGTATTGATGACAATACTTGATTTGCACAGGGAAGAAATAATAGAGTATGCAATCCAAACCCTAGAGTATAGGTGAGCTCCCCTGGATGTGTGCCTACACGAGATTGTGCTTTGGACTGCACAGCACACATACTAGGTACAGTGCACCCCTATAATCTACACACGAGATACTCTATATAAAAACTAACTGCTCTGGATAAACATTAAAGACATAATGATAAGTTCAACGATAACGGGGCATATGTCTTACACCATATGATAGTCTCACGCACACGACACAAACACGCAAATAAACCAGAGTTCAAAGAAACACAAGAGCACAAGACGCAAATCACTCTCCCCCTTTGTCATCGAGACACCACAAAGGGGAAAGAGGACACTAAGACAGGTGGCAGCCCTGGAGAAACTCAGTCGTCGTACTCATCATCAGACCCCGGCTGCTCCTCCTGATACTCCTCATCAGACTCTGACCACTTGTACCCCTGGCGGGCCATCCAAGTAGCCTCAGGGGTGATGTTATCCTCAGACCCATTGGACACTTCCTCTCCATAGACAGCCAGAATCTTCTTGTCACGCTGGCGCGTCTTCTTGTCAGTCACATGAGCACGGTATTGCCCCTTAGCCTGCATGCAGAAGAGGGCCTTCATCTTTTGCTTAAGCTTTTTAGCCCAAGACGGCTCCTCCACAGCAGAGGAAGAAGAAGGGGAAAATCTGCCAGAGCGCACATCAACAGCCTCCTCCACAGGCTCCTCATCAGTGCCCATCTGGGCTGCAGCAGCTTGAGCACGAGTGGTGGTGTTGGCCCATCGAGTCTTGACGCGAAGACGGATGGGATCATGGCGGAAGCAGTCGGCCTCGAACTCCTCCTCTGGGTACAACTTCTCCCAAGTCTTGGAGATCAGCAGAAACAAGTATGGACCATAGATGGGTACCTTGCAAGAGTAGATGGCAAAGCGGAGCTCATTCCACATGATGTGGGATATGTCAAGTGGTGCAGTCTGGGTTGAGCGAGCCTCTTGACACATCAGCAGCATGTCAACCAGGTAGGCATGGACCTTGTCCTTATCTCCAACTCGAGGGAACAGAGTGTTGCGAAAGATCCGATACATGATGTCCAAGAAGGGGTTCAACACCCATGTCTGTTTGCCACTAGCAAGAGTCTTTTCCTCATAAAAGGGAAGCAGCCTGTCCTTGTTTGCAGATTCAGGATTGGCGTGAGGCCGAAATCCAATAGGGTTGTGGAGACCCTCATCAGGTATCTGAAGAAGATCCATGAACTCCTTCCAAGAAGAGGTCATCTTGTGACCATTGGTCATCCATGTCATGGGGCGATCCTCCTTGGTTTGGAAATTGACAGAGGCATAGAACTGAGCAATAATCTCTGGATCAAAGTCATTCTGGAAGGTCATGATGTGCTCCAGGCCCAACTGCTCGATCAGATCAAGAGCCTCTGCAAAGTATGCCCGGTTCTTGTCCTTCCTCATGTGATCCACATCCACCCAGTGAGCATCCACATAAAGGTTGGTCTTGGTCTTGAGCACCTCATGGTAGATGCGAAACTGCTGCTTGGTCCAGAAGATCTCATCTCCAAGAAAGTGCTCACGGGGTTCTCCATATGGGTTGTGCTTCCTTCGTGACATGAACTCAGTAGCGGGCATCTCCTCCATAGTCATTGAGGATTCCTTACGTTTGTTGGCTGCAGTCTTGTACCTGCGCTGGGGATTGGAGCCCTCTGGCACATCACTTAGGGTGTGCAGACGCTTGGATCCGGTGTCGCGGACAGGGTTGGTACGACGACCCTCAAAACTTGAGCCACCACCTAAAAACACAGACACAAGACCACGACAACACAAACACAAGAAGAATCAATGCCAAAACCTCGAAAAACACAAGAAACCAGTAGAAAAAGGAAAGTGTACATGCTACGAAGATAATATGACACAAGCGGTAGTACTGCTGTTCCTACGCGGAAGTAAAAAATTAGTACCGCAAGGTAAGCGGTAGTACCGCATGTCGGATGCGGTAGTACCGCATACGTTGCGGTAGTAAAATTTTACTTCCGCAAGTAGGAGCGGAAGTAAAAATTTAGTGCTGCATGCGGAGCGGTAGTACCGCGTTGGGGCGCGGTAGTACCGCTCGGCATGTGGTACTAGATTTTTACTTCCGCCCGAGCGGTAGTACCGCTGGGGACAGCGGTAGTACCGCTCAGGCCAGATCGGATCTGGACCAGATCGTGCGGTAGTACCGCGGTTCCCCAGCGGTAGTACCGCACGAAACAGATCTGAGATGAACAGATCTAGAAACGGCCTTTAGAGATCGACTAGCGGTACTACGGCTGATCATAGTAACTTGGTAGCAACATGCAGATTCGTATTTCTAGTGCACAAACACTCTCCTACCTCCTAAGCATCCATGGATAAGAACACGAAGAACACAAGAACACTAAGCATCTCCCCTATCCCTAATAACAAAAGCAAGGCAACAAGAAGAGGGGAAAAGGGGAGAAACCTTCATCCATGGCAAGAGGGCGCGGTGGGGAGCGATCCCACCGGTCGGAATGCGAGGAGAGTGGCCGAGGGAGGAGATCCGGCGAGGTCCTCCGGCGGCGTTCTTGAGAGAGAGAGACAGGGACGACGTGGGGGTTAGGAGTGAATGGGTATGGGGGAGATGGAACTCCCCCTGCCTGCTTATAACCCCCACTCGTTCGAATATGTGCGGTAGTACCGCGGTCACCGCGGTAGTACCGCTCGCCAGGCGGTAGTACCGCCCTACCAGTGGCAGTAAAAAAATTACTGCCGTGCTAGATGTGTGGTAGTACCATAAGTCCTTTGCGGTAGTACCGTAATCGATCACGGTAGTACCGCTCCCCCAAGAGAATGCGCGAAAAGACAAGAGGCTTTAAGTACAAAAGAGAGAAAAACAACCGCGTGCACAAGCAAAACAAGCAACACAACTCCTCAGAAGAGGGCGGTGGCCGAGGCCACCTATGTTTGAGTTTTATAGATATGGCGCCGCGAAGAATTATCCTTGGGCCCATGATCAATACTCGTCTTGAAGCATTTAAGCCAACCATGTATGGCAAATGATAAAGATTTGATTAGTTTATGCATAATAAGGGGAGGAATAGTTCATTAAGAGAACAATACTCCCCCTAAGTCCATGCCTACATCTAGACAAGATAGCTATCTTGAGTGTGAGGAGTGTGTGCACAGATTCAAACCACATTGCTCAAATCGATGATATTTAGCTCATGCCTTAACTCACGAAATCTTGCTTCATCCAGAGGCTTCGTGAAGATATCTGCAAGGTTATCATGAGTGTTGACGTAGTGAAGCTCGATTTCTCCTTGCCTTATGTGATCCCGGATGAAGTGATACCGAATCTCAATATGCTTCGTCTTGAAGTGTAGCACCGGGTTGAGAGAAATCTTGATGGCACTTTCATTGTCACACCAAAGAGGCACTTTGTCACAAGTGACACAGTAATCCTTTAAAGTTTGCCTCATCCATAAGAGTTGAGCACAACAACTGCCAGCAGCCACATATTCTGCTTCGGTGGACGAGAGAGATACACAACTTTTCTTTTTGGAAGACCAACTAACAAGAGAGCAACCAAGAAATTGGCACCCTCCCGAGGTGGACTTCCTATCCACTTTGTCTCCCGCCCAGTCAGAGTCAGAGAACCCAACAAGGTTGAAGTTTGCTCCTCTTGGGTACCATAAGCCAAAGTTTGGGGTATGAGCCAAATATCGAAAGATTCGCTTGACAGCCACAAAGTGACTCTCCTTAGGTGAGGCTTGAAACCGTGCACAAATTCCCACACTCAACATAATATCCGGTCTAGATGCACAAAGGTAAAGCAAGGATCCGATCATAGAGCGATATACCTTTTGATCCACCGCTTTACCATTGGGATCGATGTCAAGTTGGCATTTGGTTGGCATCGGAGTAGTAGCCGGCTTGACATCACTAAGATTGAACCTCTTGAGCATGTCTTGAGTATACTTGGATTGTTTGATGAAGATGCCTTCTCTTCTTTGTTTGATCTCAAATCCAAGGAAGTACTTCAACTCTCCCATCATGGACATCTCAAAATGTGTGGTCATGAGTGCGGTGAACTCATCATTGAAAGCTTTGTTAGGAGAACCAAAGATAATATCATCAACATATAGTTGGCATACAAACAACTCCCCTTTGACCTTCTTAGTAAAAAGAGTGGGGTCGATTTTCCCAATTTCAAACCCACGATCTTGTAGCAACTCGGTAAGGTGCTCATACCACGCTCGTGGGGCTTGTTTAAGGCCATAGAGTGCCTTATCGAGTTGATACACATGATTGGGGAACTTAGGATCCTCGAACCCCGGGGGTTGTTTAACATACACCAACTCATTAATGGGACCATTAAGAAATGCACTTTTCACATCCATTTGTTGCAATTTAAAGTTATGATGGGAAGCATAGGCAAGCAACAAACGAATGGATTCAAGACGAGCAACGGGGGCAAAGGTTTCACCGTAGTCGATACCCTCGACTTGGGAGTAGCCTTGAGCCACCAGACGTGCCTTGTTGCGGATGACAATGCCATGGGCATCTTGCTTGTTCTATAAAATTCATTTGGTTCCAATGACATTATGGTTCTCCTTTGGTCTTGGCACCAGACGCCACACCTTGTTGCGCTCGAAGTTATGGAGTTCTTCATGCATGGCATTGAGCCAATCTGGGTCTTCGAGCGCCTCATAAACCTTCTGAGGTTCAACATAGGAGACAAAATCTTGATGAGCACAATAGTTTGCTAATTGTATACGAGTGCTTACCCCCCTTTTGATGCTTCCTAAAATGTTCTCGATGTGATGCTCGTTGGAAGCAAGCCTGGAGGCAACTTTTGCAGCACGACGCTCTAATTGCTCTTCAAGTGTTAACTGAGGAGCACTGAGTTGATCATCTTGAGCGTCATCAAGAGCTAGATCTTGATCTTGAGCTTCCTCTTGACCTTGACCTTGCTCGGGGGACAGAACTTGGCCTTGTGCATCATTTGGTGGCTCCCCACCAACTTGAGATTGATCTTGCACTTGGCCTTGTTCATCAGGTTGAGGGCCTTCACTTTGTTCTTCGGAAGCGTGTGTGTCTTGGGTTGGTGATGGTTCCACTTGAGTGGAACATTGTCCTTCTCCTTCGGCTACAAGGGGTTCCTCAATGGGTAGGATATATCCAACACCCATTCTTCTTATGTCTTGAGGAGGAATTTCATCACCTGCATCACAAGTACCACTTTGCTCCACTTGGGAGCCGTTATTTTCATCAAACTCTACGTTACTCGTCTCCTCAATGAGTCCATTGGACTTGTTGAGGACACGATAAGCATGAGAGTTTGTAGCATAACCAACAAATATGCCCTCATGAGCTCTAGATTCAAATTTAGACAAACGAACACCTTTCTTGAGAATGAAACACTTACACCCGAATACCCGGAAGTACTTGAGATTGGGCTTGTTTCCGGTAAGAATCTCATACGGAGTTTTGTTCAAGCCTTTGCGGAGATAGAGACGATTTGAAGCATGGCAAGCGGTGTTGATGGCTTCGGCCCAAAAGTTGTATGGAGAATTGAATTCAGCCATCATGGTTCTTGCAGCATCTATTAAAGTTCGGTTCTTTCTCTCCGCTACACCGTTTTGTTGAGGGGTATAAGGGGCTGCATATTGGTGTTTGATCCCCTCATCACCAAGAAACTCATCCAAGGTGTAGTTCTTGAACTCGGTGCCGTTGTCACTTCTGATCATCAAAATCTTTGCTTCATGTTGTCGTTGAGCTTCATTTGCAAAGTTGATGACGGTTTGTTGGGTCTCACTCTTCTTCTTGAAGAAGTATATCCAGGTATATATTGAGTAATCATCCACAATCACCAAGCAATACTTCCTACCCCCAAGACTATCAAATGTAGGAGGCCCAAAGAGGTCCATGTGGAGGAGCTCTAGGGGTCTCTTTGAATAGATGATAGTCGTGGGAGGGTGAGCCTTCTCATGTAATTTTCCTTCAATGCACGCCCTGCAAGCACGATCTTTGGCAAAGCTAACATTTGTTAGTCCTCGGACATGGTCCCCCTTGAGAAGACTTTGCAAAGATCTCATATTGACGTGGGCCAAACGGCGATGCCAAAGCCATCCCACATCAACTTTAGCCATTAGGCATGTCACGACCTTAGTGGGTTGCTTCGAGAAGTTGACCACATAAAGGCCGTTCTCAACATGCCCAACATAGGCTACTTTAAGAGTCTTGCTCCACAAGAGGGCCACAGTATCAATATCAAAGAATGTAGCAAAGCCCATAAGTGCAAGTTGGCGAACAGAAAGTAAATTGTATGCAAGGGACTCAACAAGCATGACTTTCTCGATCGTGAGATCATGAGAGACAACAACCTTGCCAAGTCCCAATACCTTAGAAGATGAAGCATCACCCCATTCGACGTTGGTGGCCATAGACGAGCTAAGATGCACGTCCACCACCAAGTCTTTGCTTCCGGTCATATGATTTGTGGCTCCGCTATCGAGCAACCATGATCCCCCACCGGGAGCAAACTCCTACAATAGATCAATGCTTGGATTTAGGTACCCATTTGGTAATGGGTCCTTTGAGGTTAGTAACAAGGGTCTTAGGAACCCAAATGGACCATTCAATGTACTCATAAGAAGAACCAACAAATTTAGCAAACACATGGCCATCACTGGCACGGCATAAAACATATGAAGGATTAAAATCGCCGGCCATGTTTGATGGTATGGTGGAGTTTTTCTTGACACCACCACTTTTCTTCTTGGTTGACGCGCCCTCTCCTTCTTTCACAAAGGATTGTCGGAGAGGGGGTGGTTGCTTGGTCTTGTCATTCTTCTTCTTCTTGGGCTTAGGAACAAACCCAATTCCTTCCTTTGCCACAACTTCCTTTTGATTGCTCAAAAGGGCGTTGAGGTTCTTCTCACCTTGTATGCAAGTTACAAGGCCTTTCTCAAGTTGCTTCTTCAACTCGGCATTCTCTTCAACAAGATGCACATGCTCGCAACATGGGTTAGTAGCATTTGCATTATCAATTAAAACCATGCGAGGAAAGATAGCCTTTTCTTTGGTTAGCGAAACTTGGAGTTGATCATGAGACTCCTTGAGAGTAGCATGCATTCCTTTCAAGGCCTTGTGAGCCTTGTCAAGTATGTCAAACTCCTTTTTGAGTTTAGCATGGTCAACTTCAAGTTTTGCCTTCTCGGAGTTAAGGACGCGAGAGACAACTAAGGAATGATCAAGATCTTTCTTTAATTTAGCATGACCATCGTTGTGTGACTCCTCAAGAGCCAAACGAAGACCACACTCTTCCTCTAGGGCATTAGAGAGATCCGATATCTCATCGACATAGTCTCGACTATGTCCTTCCATTTTAGTAATGGTTTCCTCGCGAGCCTCGATCATGTCATTGGCCTCACCGAGTTGTTCCAAGAGAGCAACAAAATGCTTCTTGGGTTTTCCCTTGAGATTTTTCATGAACAACTCAAATTCATTTTCTCCCTCCTTAACACCCTCATCCTCATCAATACAATTGGTCAATGAAGGATTAGACGAGATAGTAGTATTGATGTTTGGGGTTACCTTGTTGGTGGCCTTGGCCATGAGACACTTGGCGGTGATGTTCTCATTTGGTGAGTCGAAAAGAGATGAGTGCAGAGTAGTTGCAATTGCAATTGTGGCCATAGTGGTCACCTCATCGTCTTCATCATTATCATCGTCCTCCACATATTCTTCTTGGGCCACCAACACTTTTGGAGGAGTCTTCTTGATGAAGTTGTTCTTGTTGGGATAGGACTTTGACTTGTCCTTCCGGATAAGCTTGCCACCAAAGTCCTCTCTCTTCTCATATGGGCAATCCACAACGAAGTGACTTACATTTCCAAAGTTGAAGCATGTCCTTACTCCTTGCTTCCCTTTGTTCCCACTAGAGTTGTTCCTGTTGAAGTTGGATCTTGTGTTCTTCTTGCCCCAGAATTGCATTGAAGCAAGAGCCATGTGCTCATGATAGGCATATTTGGTGTCCTCGGGGCAACACTCATCATCATCTTCCACTTCCTCCTCTTCCACACAAGCCTTGGCCTTTAGAGCAAGATTATGCTTCTTGGATCGTTGAGCTCTTAAGACTGCATTGTTGGCGGTCACGTCCAGGATCCTCATGGCAACAAATTCATCCAACACTTCATTCGAGGATAAAGTGTGGAAGTCCGGTCTCTGACGAATGACAGAGGACATGGCCTTATGATAGGGCATCATGGCCTTGAGGAAGTTGCGCTTGATCCAATTGTCATCCGTATCCTTACTGCCATGATATCGAAGAGACACTGCAAGAATGGTTAATCTTCGATAAAGTTCACGAGGATCTTCATCTTCGATCATAGCAAACTCATCAGCTTCATCTTGCACCACTTCATAGTTGGAGCGTTGGATACTGGTGCTTCCCTTGTACATCTTGCCAACATGCTCCCAAGCTTCCTTGGCCACAGTGAAGGGTCGAAGGTGTGCAATGTCTTCAGGAGGGATGGAATCTTGAAGAATGCAAAGAGCGGACTCGTTGAACTGATGATCTGCAGTTTCTATTGGAGTCATGTTGTCGGGATCATACGGATAAAAACCTTGCTCAATGATTCTCCAAAAGTTAGTGGAACAATGATTAATATGACGTTTGAAACAAAATACCCAAGTAGCAAAATCAGTATTTTTGATAAACTTGGGAGGGGGCCCAACAGAATTTAAATGAGGTGTGGGAACGGGTCCTCCATAGTGAGTAGGAGGAGCGGATTGGGCAAATTTCCCACTCCCATTCTTAGTGACCGGGGCTTGCTCACTACTAGCTTCTCCCTTGTCGGGATTAGCCTCCGACACGTTGGTAGCGGGACAACCCACTTCCAATGGTGTGGTGGAGAATTTAAGCCCCTCAAGCAAATCTTTAATCATGCCTTTGACCTCGCTCGCTAGTGATTCTTTCAATGTGGTCAAGGCCACATTGAACTCCTCACGAGAGACCGAGGCTCCCCCATCTGACGTAGGCAAGGACGGAGTTCCACCGGAATGGTCCTCCGTCTCGACTACGTTGTCAACCATACTCTTCGGACGGTAAAGTCCTTAAAAAGAGACGAGGCTCTGATACCAATTGAAAGGATCGATATGGTTGACTAGAGGGGGGGGGGGTGAATAGGCAACTAACAATTTTTAACTTTTCTTAACCACTTTAAGTTAAGCGACAAAGTAAGTTGTCTAGATATTCTTCTAAGCTGACAACTAAAGGAAAGAAGGACAACAACTACACATACATGCTATAGGAGTTGAACAAGTAAAGCATGCAAAAGTAAAGGTAAGAAATAACCACAAGTGGAACCGGTGGAGACGAGGATGTGTTGCAGAAGTTCCTTCCCTTTGAGGGGAAGTACGTCTCCGTTGGAGCGGTGTGGAGGCACAATGCTCCCCAAGAAGCCACTAGGGCCACCGTATTCTCCTCACGCCCTCACACGATGCAAGGTGCCGTGAATCCACTAGTGGTGCCCTTGAAGGCGGCAACCGAACCTTTACAAACAAGGTTGGGGCTATCTCCACAACTTGGAGGCTCCCAACAAAAACCACAAAGCTTCACCACAATGGAATATGGCTTCGAGGTGACCTCAACCGTCTAGGGTGCTCAAACACCCAAGAGTAACAAGATCCGCAAGGGATTAGTGGAGAGAATCAAATATCTCTTGGTGGAAGTGTAGATCGATGCCTCCTCAAGCAATCCCGAGCAAATCAACAAGTTTGATTGGCTAGGGAGAGAGATCGGGCGGAAAAGGAGCTTTTGGAGCAACAATGGAGTAGTGGGGGAAGAGGTAAGTCTTCTTGGAGAAGAAGACCCCCTATATATAGTGGGGGAGCAAATCCAACCGTTATAAGTGTTTTCAGCCCGCAGAGAGCGGTAGTACCGCGCATAAGTTGCGGTACTACCGCTGGCTGAGCGGTACTACCGCTCTGAGAGCGGTACTACCGCTTAGGAAAAAGAGTGCGACATGATTGACAACCACGGATGAAATAAATTACATCCGTGGCTACATCCGCAGGGAAAACGGTAGTAGCAAAATGCGACACGGTACTACCGCTTGGGTTAAGCGGTACTACCGTATTGGATGCGGAACTAAAAAATTACTTCCGCATCAACTTCTGTACTTAGAATCAGCGCCTGGGCCAGATACACGGTACTACTGCTCTTGAGATACGGTACTACCGTCGGAGCGGTACTACCGTGTCGGCCGGCGGTACTACCGTGTATCTGAGCGGTACTACCGCTTGGTAGAGCGGTACTACCGCTTGCCAGGCAGACGATCTAGTTAAGAAGACACAGTTTGCATATACGAATCATAACCGGTTGGAACTCCAGAGAAGCAAGGAAAGGTGGTGCGAGAGTGGGATGTGTACGTGTTGATTCTACCCAAACCTTTCCGACGCGGACCCCCTCTTAATAGTACGGCTTTCCTATTACTCAAAGCCACCGACAAGGAGCAAAAAGAAAACACCGTCTTCCATAGAATCTGAGGGGCAAACAGTCGTCTTGTGCCTAAGGGAGATATACCTGTATGAGCTTAGAGCACACGATCAGTCCGCAAATGCATTGTCATCAATCACCATAACTACTTAGGGAGAATTATGCCCTTACAACTGAGTATAGAACCACGACCTAAAAGGCACCTTACTCATCGTCTGAAAAGTCTGCAACATGAATGTTGCAGCCCGAAAACGGGTCAGCACATGGAATATGCTGGCAAAGTAACACAAGGGAGTAACAAAAGTAAAACTATACTATATGCAATATGGCTGGTGGAAAGCTCTATGGGTACATTTTTTGTGTAAAGCCAATTTTTCCCTACTTCAAAGGAATAAATTTTAATTAACTATCATGGTAGTTGAAACATCGTTGAGAAGATAGACATCCTTTCAACCCCAATTAAATCATCATTAAACCCAACGATATTAATTTAAAGTAACATGATGAGATTGACATGATATCCAAGTACTAGATACTCAAGACGTCCATAACCGGGGACACGGCTAATCATGATCAGTTTGTACACTCTGCAGAGGTTTGTGCACTTTTCCCCACAAGACCCGATCTCCTCCGTTAGATTTCTCGCACTGCATGATGTTTGAGAAATGGATGACCGAGACACAGTCTTTCAGAAGCGCTAGCCCTTACGTCCGGGTGGACCGTACCAACCTACATCCCCTACATCTGCTAGTCCACCACTGTAAGAGTTCGCACGACTTACTCATACTATGCTAGAGCCCATAATAGCATTGTGGCTGCACACGGAAGTTTCTAGTATGAATAATCTCATGATCCCTTTGAGCCTGGGTGGCGGTCCGAAGAAAAACAGGCAATCCCTGGAATACCCAGATGCCTCAACCCACCCAGATGTGTATTAATGTTGCTACCTTAAGTTGAACCATTAATTAACAAACTCACATCTGTCATGGATACACTCACCCAATCCACGTCTACGAGCATAGCATGGCCTAACAGCAAACGTAGAAGTAACTCCCAAAGGTTTGAATGTAATGCAGGTAATAGGTACTACCTCAATCTACTTCCCGGTTCCACAAGTTAATTGATCCTACTCATGCAATGTGTGAGGGGTTGACTAATGCAATGAAAACTGGGTAGTTGGAAAGTATGATCAAAGTGTTACTTGCCTTGCTGATGATCCGCAAAACCTAGAGATTCAAAGTAGCAAGCGGCGCACTCCGCGTACTCTATCGCAAACAAACAAGCACACAATAAGTACTTAACTAATGCACGGGTAAAACTCAAATAAAAGATCTAACCAGAAAGTTCAACTTAAGAACTCTGGTTTGCAAAAGAAACGGCAAAAGAAAAGCAACGAAAGACAAACGGCAAAAGAGAAAACAACTACCGAACCAATCTGGACCTAAGTCCAAATTTAGCAGAGGTAAACGCTTGAGTGACTAGGTTAAACAGAAAGAGAATTTCGAGATGAAACTCCAGGCGCTTGAATCACCTGATTCCGATAAACGAGCGAAAAGTTAAACTAGAACGAAGATCGGATCAAAGATCGCGATCAGAAATAAACTAGAAAAAGAAAACTGAAACAGCTTAACAAACGGGCGTTCGTCAGTTGAGACTAAACGACGAATTCGTTCGTGAGAACGAACGAATGGGTGAACATTTACTACTTAACTAAAACAGAAAATAAAAACGGAAAACCGATCTAATAAAAAACGACTAGGGGTTCTAAAAAAACCAACGGTCTTCTAGAGAAAACCGGGCGGCGGCTACCTCGTCGGGAACAACCGGCGGCGGCGGCTGGCGGCGATGGCGGGCGGCGGGGCTGCTACGGTGGTGGCGGCGAGGGGTGGCAGCGGCGGCGGCGG